>JARHVA010000834.1:3170000-3782500 GCA_037957365.1 Torreya grandis | reverse complement strand
TATCTCAAGCTTTTGTAATTATTTAAATATGAATGGGATTTACTTAAATTGGTGTGTTTAAATAGTGCGCTCGCCTACTAATTCATTAAATAAGCTCATATATTAAAAAAGGAAAATCTAAAACTTTATTAAAAGTTATCTCATGCTTTTTTAAAGCCAAAAAGTCAAAAGAGAAGCTATGAGAATAAATAAATGTGCCATGATTAATTTTAATATATATAAAAATCACTTCTTCTTTTACTAATATATGAAAGTGTACAAAGTCAGACAAACAACATATAAAATATGTAGAGAAGTAGGGGCAAACCTGCAAAAAAAATTGGATCCACCACATATCATAAAGAAGCTACAACAAGGAAGAAGGTGCAAAATTTCATTCAATTATGGTAGTGGGTATTTGAATTTATTTTCCCTCTCTTTCATATTTTATTCTTCTTATATATACTATAATTTTTCATTTCAAGTAAGATTATAATTTCTTGAGCATTCTAAGATTGTTGAATTTGATAATTCAAATCTGAGCACTTGATATTTTTGTTGTATATGTATATCTAGGACCTTCATTGCAATAAAGTGTGACTATTCATACTTTTTTCAATAATAGAAGTTATTGTGGAAGTATCTTGCTACTACAACTCCATTTATGGGTTGTACCTTTCCCTTTACAATTTATTGTCTTTGTTGTGTTCTTTTCCCTCCCTAGATACTAATGGCATTATGTTCAAATAGGTAGGGAGTCCTTGATTTTATTTTTTTGGTGTATCACTATAATTTTCTATTTCTTTTTTTTCTTCCCTTTTCCCTTCCAAGTTTCATTCTAATGTTGGTAGATTAAAATTAGATTAGGAAACAAAACCAGTTGTCTCTGGAGGTTACTCTGCAAGTTCAATCCCACACTGAGCATCCCATGTTTTGGTTGATTTGTAGGCTACATTTAATAGGACAAATTATGCCATTAATAGGTTTCTACATGATGTTATTACATGGATAATTATAACTTATACCTTGTGATTGACACACACACACACACACACATTTCACATTAGTACTATATCATTCATAATTTTACTATTATGACTGAGATTTTGGCTAAGACTCATTAGTACATATTAGAAGAACATCATATATATTTAAGAGATATCTTAATTTGATATTGGGGAAAACATTTCCCCCCATATCTCCTTGTGCTTATTTTATACATCTTGTACACATGTACCATTTATAGGGGCATGTTATCTATCACTCTCACCATTGATCCTTCATTCATATCTTTCCATTTAAGGGAAATATAACAAATATTCATATGACATTATACTAAGTTTGTGCATTACATGAGCTTACATCTATATAAATATCTTCATGCCCATAGGGGCATGCGATACATTATTTTTACTTGAGCATCATTGATTGTACATCACTTTATGGAGCCACGCTACTTGTGTGTTTTGCATTACCACACTAGTAGGCACTTATGCCCTCCACATTGTTTACATCTTGTCATACTTCTATACACATTATCATATCTTACATAGTGGTGTACATGATTTATAAATTTTGCCAACATGGGCATTAAACTTGAATGGCCCTCATGAGTTACTCACTTACTATATTTTTTATATATAGGGACATAATTATCATCATTATACTCAACTCTCTTATGAGCTTAATTAATCACATATATACATGTATTTCATTATGAAGGAATGATATCCACGAGCCTTATATTGACATGTCCTTGGATCATTTTACACACTCATGCCTAACATGCTTACACTACTTCTTCATACAAATTTGGTATTATCATACATATATATAGACACATGATTGGTGTTACCACATGATATATCTATTGTTATATCTTATTATCTTGGTTATTTATCTACATCAGGGTACGTTGTTGTCCCATGTACTATCTTCCTCATTAGAGGATGCATTCTCTTATAAACCTTACCACACAACTATCTATATCACATGATTCTCCTACTATATCTATTATGGGTCACATTTTTATCCCCAATCATCATCATCCTCCTCATTAAAGGATGCATCACACCTATTTAAAAATTTACACAAGGTATCATTATATATATATATATATATATATATATATATATATATATATATATATATATATATATATATATATATATATATATATATATATATATTGATATTCACTTGAGCAGTATATTGTACATTGAGATTTGCATGATGTTATCTTTCATATGTGACACAATACTTGAAACATGATTGGTCACCTTTATTTATATCCTATCAAAGATATTTACATGTAATTTGTTACAATAGTTACATGTGTTTTATGCAAATTACATAATGGTGTGGGCTATTTACATCTTATTACACATGTTGCTTGTAACTCTATTATTTTAAGATGAGTGATAAAAAATCACTAGTTATTCAATCCCTCACCTCAAAAGGGAGCATATATCATAGCATTTTTTGTATTCTTTTAAGTGAAAGTCAGGCATGAGCATTTTTTGGATTACTTTCAATGAAAGTCATAATGAGCAGTTTTTCAATTGCAATTAACAGTCAATCATGAGTAGTTTTGTAGGGTAATTTTAAACTAAATTCAGGGTAGTTCTACTTAGAGAAAACATCATCCACTCCCTTGATCAAGAAGTTAGAGGAGGATTAAAAAAACTAGAAAAGTGATAGCTATGTCTAGCACATGTTATATTTTTTTGAATGGAATAAGCAAACTATTGTGCATTATTTTTACATTACGACAACATTTGGATGGATAAAAAGCATGTGTATTTGTTCTTAAGTTTTTTTTTACTTCAAATTTCAAGTTTCAATTTCAAATTTATATTGCATTGATTACTTGTGTGTTTATGGTCATTGCTCACAAGTATACCTAAAATTTGCCAAACAATAAAAGATGTGGATGGACACATGACATAAAATATTTCCCCTCCCTTCTTTATCGTATGTCAATGTATGTATTTCACATATGTATCATTTTTATTTGATGCACACATGTATCAATCACACACACACATTAAAGTAGGGGCATCATTTAGACACCTAATTTTGGTATAAGCCTTGTTATTATAATGTTTTAAGAGTGATTTGTGCATATAGAGTACTAGTTAGAACTACAATTTATTAGTGTGTTTTGTGTCTTTTTCCCCTGTGGTTCCTTTTATGCATGGTTTTGTCTCCTTCTTTTCTTATTTTGTTTATATTTTCCTTTGTTCTACTTTTGCTTGGAGGCCTCCCCTTCACTTTTGTTCTTTTCCAACTTTTGTTGTTTATGTCAGGATTAGAATGATGGTCTTTAGGGCATGATCTGTAAGCTCAATGATTTTATAATTTTATATTCTTTGGGGCCCTGCACCCTTGTGTGTATTCCCTTGTTATTGTGATCCATGTTTTCACTTGTTGCTTATTTTTTAGTCGATGTTTGTATACTAATATGTCATTAATTCAAACTATGAAATTCTATATATACAAATAATTGAAGGGCATTTCAGTAAGGAATATCAAGGAGAATTCCCATGGAATTTGAGTTGAGGTACACTTCATATTATCATATTTCACTTATGGACTTCTATCAAAGAAATAATAGCACATGGTATTGAAAGAAGGATATAGTCAAACATCATTTAGAGTGAATTACATATTAAGGAGAGAACGCCGAGCTTCTTCTCTCAATCCTCAATTCACACTACACATGAACTATGAAGGGTCAAATTCAAGCATGCAAGATATTTAGTTGTAACACCTTCACGGTTTCTTGGCCTAGCTACTTGTTCCATTAATAACATCTTATGACGAATCAAGTTAAATAAATTAAAAGAACAAATAAGGCAATTTTTTACCCCAATTTAGTGAAGTGAAATTACATGCACATATGACATCTATTGGAATAATGATATAGAAAATGTAAAACTCATAAAGTTGTGTAAGATAGACTTGACATTGTGGGTTATGATCTTTGGTCAAAATAGGTTACCAACAATACTACGTAAGACACGAATGGTGAAGACACTAATCCTATCCTTACATAGTTAAATGCGTAGATATCACAAGCAATAAAAATTTTCACCTTATTCTGGATTAATTTCCTGAACAGGTAAAAAATTATAGACTATTCATATTGTATAACATATAACAATAACACACAAATTTAAATGTTACCATTTATTATGATTGAACTATTACAATTTACTACATATGGAAAGTACCAAGAAGAATAATCTTGTTACTGATCTATTATGGTATGAGACTGTATGTAGGTGGTAAGAAAAAATTAAGATGGATTTGGAGTTACTCAGCTCTGGAAACTAGGCATTTGGGCCTGCCTAGACAAATCCAACAAAGTCCACATGCCTTTATTTGGCATAGAGGTATGAAGCCTTACAGACTCATACTTATGACTTGCACCTCACTTTTTTAGTATAGACTATTGCACATACCTATAAACCATCACTAAATTTTATATCATTAGCTCATTGTTTGAGAAATTATAGAAAACATGTCTCCTTCACTTCGAAACCCTAGTTCCACTTTTGACACTACAATATATTGTAATAATAGGGAAGAATGATGGATTGAGTTGATCCAACCACTCCCCAATCAATGGTTGAGCATTGCCTATGTATCCAATAATCTGATGAGGGAAATCAAACCACACATAGTCCCAAGAGTATGTATGCAATCATGATCCACAAATATGGATGTACCCTGTAATATAGCTTTTAACACTTGACAATGGAAATTTTACTTGACTTAGGTGCTTTAGACTTGGATAGGGTTTACTCTTTATAACTAGTTTATAATTTGGTAGATTTGGAACAATCCCTCTGATTATGTAAGTGACGGGATAGGCTTTCTTAGTACTTTCTTAATAGATGTTAGATGGGGAATAAGCTTATACCTATTGTGATAAATAGATGACTATCTGGGTAAATTATCATGCCACTAATACATGGAACATATGATCCAACCCATAAAGATGATATAAATTTTGAAAATGAATATTGTTTAATGCATGGAGTCTAATATATTTGGACAACTATAAAAATTTGGAGCCATTTGAGTATTGCTTGAGGTGTCTAAAAAGACTAGAATAATGATCTGATGGTCATGAAATGTTATAATAATTATAATAAATAAATTGGAAATAAATTATGGAATTCTTGCAGGTGAATGATAGTAAATTGGGATAATCGAGCTCGTAGAAAGCAAGGAGATAGGAAAGAAAGGGGTGCAAGATCCATATGTGTGTGCACAAGTAAAATATGGTAAAGATAGGTTAATAATGACGTTAACAATGTTTAATACTAGATTTTAGTGTTTACCAAAACTACAAACTTGCATAGTTTAGATCCACATTCAAAATTTTGGAATTCATAACATGTGTGATTATTCCATCATTTTTTTATTTTTTCAAATTCAATTGTCAACTCATCAATTTCCATTTGCATGTTTAAGTAGACACATAAATTTGGTCACAATTTCTTGATGATGCTAATTCTTAACATATTCATAACCACATGAGTTTTACCCAATTACATGACTCTTAGTTACCATTCCTCTGAGCCATTTGTATATATGTGGGTTTCAACCTTTGTTTGTCATCATCATTACATATAAGTTTTAATGCCAAATGTTTGAGTTGTTCAAAATCATCATCAAAATATCTCTAGCTCTGAACTCAAGTCCATGAATTTTCTGGACAAGTCCACCCTAGGTAGATAGGACATAGTACAACACTATCTACTTAGGCTAGTCATGTCCCATACCAATAATGACTAGTTTCTAAAATTGAAATTATCTTTTTGGGTGTCCCTGCACATTTCATAAGGTTAGCTAAAGGAAATTATGAAAATATTCTTGTAGACAACAAAATTATGTCACACACGTGCGTAACTCCCTATGTCAAAAACCCCCCTTGAGACCTTTTTCAATATTAATGATTAACCTCCCTAACCCATGATTTTACCCCTCACACATTTAATTAATTTAAAATATTTAATTAATTTAATTAGAAACCCCTTATGCCACTTTACCTGGCCACCTATTCTAAGATTAATTCTCACCTAATGAGTCACCTCAAGACTTAGTTCCCTTATCCTAACTACCCAAGACTTGTTATCACCCCAAAAAATAAATTCCTAACTAACTACGTCCTTCTTAAGCTCTTATTTCTACTGATTTGTAATGAATGTCATACTTGGCATGAAAAACAATAGAAAATAGGCTAAATATAGTACTTTTACCTATTGTAATGTCATCTACATTAGTCAACCCACGATCGATGTCGATGGGATCACTAATGTCAGTTATATAAGCCAAACTTCAAACTTATGTTTAGGTCAGTAAAAATCAATAAAACTCAATCTTATTTACATATAGGTTTTTTGGCATTCAAATTTTAACATCTTGGTTTACTGTTATCTTGCATAAGTCAATCTTGATCTAGAACCAAGCTCTTGAGAGCCAGTAGCACCCGCTTGTCTCTATTCAAGGCATTGATTCAAATTACCTGATAAGAGCCATCCATCTAGCACTTATCATTTAGTGACCACTACAACTAAGCACATCACTTATTTTGTAGGTCTTTAAGCAGTTACTTTGTAACTCCTTTACATCTACTATTTATTGCTTTTACACATTCTTGATCGAACCCCATGAAGAAGTTATAAAGTTTCCCCACTTGTTTCCCCTTATTCCAACACACCAAACCTCTTACCAGATCCATCCAAACATTAATATCTCTCTCATAATTCTCCCCCAACCTTCCATACCTGACCAAAACCATTTCCCAAACTCAGAAAAGCCTTCTGTAAACTCTTAGGCAATTATTGCCCCTACTGACATCGATAGCCTAAACCGATATTGGTCACATTTCTTCACCGACCTCAATAGCCTAACTGATATCAATTACTTCCTCACTAACCTCGGTAGCTTAACCAACATCGACAACTATGGATTTCCTAACCCTTCTAAGACCTGCCTAAACAACTCGCAAAACACAAACTAAATATACCACTTACACTCTATTATTTTTTGCTACACTCAGGTTACGAATAATGATAAAATTATCTCTCTTTTACTCTCTCCTAGTTATTTATTACTCTTTTATCTCTCAAAAGTGGACTATCATCTCTAAGAAAGTTTGACACTTTTTGGAACAAGTGTGTAGATTGACAGGCCACTCATATATCTACTAACAAACATTTTATGGTAGTGCTTTCTTACTTGCAGGTAGTCCTCCCTAGCCAAAGAGGAGTGCTTACAACATCTGGATATGATACAAAAACCAATCTGGGTGCATTCTAATCACTTATCCCTATCCTTCTCTATTTTTCTTTAGACTTGAAATAGACAAATTTGAGTGAAACATTTTTGGCACGCCCGATGAGACCCTGGAGTTTTCCTTGGGTTCATTACTTATTTTAAGCATCCATATAGATGCATTATAGTGTAAACTTCATTTCTTGCACTTTCTCCTTATTTTCTCTCTGAAAATAAAAAATTCAACATATTATTTTCTGTTTAAGGACAATAAACTGAAAATTCTTCTTCCTTGTCACTCTTCTTTTCTCTTTGCCTTTAAAAGTAATTTATCATTTTTATTACAAGTTGAAAGAATCTCTTATTTATTTTCTTTCTTGCATGCATATTAGGATAGTGAATGTGATTCTCTACTCTTAATTTATCTTTATTTTCTTTCAAATCTAAACATTTCAGATTTGGGTTTAAAACTTATTGCACTTCATTATTTGCTTGCTGCATATTAGCTCACCTAGTTAGTTACAAGCATCATGAATGAATTGTAGTGCACCTATGTTACACAACTAGATCACACTCACAAAAACAAATATCTAAACTCACTTGAGATAAGGCCCATCAGGATTTCATCACCTAGTGGATCACCTTACCCTACCCAGCTATCCCACTTGGATTTCACCACCAAGGGGAGAATCCACTCCGTTCTCTAGCAGAGTATAAACTTTAGGCAAAAAGTATATTTTGGCTAAGTGGCCTAGCTTGGCTTCAGGTCCATGAAGTGTAGGGAACAAGCTCCTAGTACCTAGTCTAACACAATTTTCCTCTTGAGCACTAAAACTAACCTAAAACTAGCTCTATATTGCTTTCTATTACCTTCATTAACCAAATTTTCTTCTCATTATCTGATTAAGGCATAAGCCAACATGAGAGCAGTTAATAATTAGTGGATGTATGTTTTTTTTTACTTTTCTATTACCTTCTGTATTTTCTAGTTGGTAAGGATGTTTTTCCATTGATTTACAAAATCAACACTATTTTTAATACTCAGTTTGTATAACCTATTATATCAAGTTTTCTTAGTGTTCTTTCTTCTTATACAGACCTCTTTCATCCTCTATTTTATCTAGATTCTACCTCTAAATTACTAAAACATTAGATTTTCCATCTCCTAGGTTATCACAATGACCAACATCGGTTAACTATACTGACATCAACAGACTTTAGTTACCGACATCGGTTAATTCCACTAACGTCGGCACACTTTTACTATCGACATAGTTCATGTGACCAACGTCGATGACTGTGTAATTTTCATTTGCTCAAAATAGTAAGCTAAAACAACCCACTTACCTGCACTCAGACCTGGTTTTTCCTTATTCAGCTACTAATATAGAGTATTAAGACTATTCTTACTTCTTCTTTCATGGTATTGACATGAGCTCAAGCCAAAATTCTTGTCGATTATGCAAGTTGGCAACCACTTCCATCTTCCCCTCTTGCTTCTGATTCAGTCATGGAGCATACTTCAGATACAGAGCATATTCCAAGCCCCAACCAAATTCCCATTGTGCCTGAAGGAGATCAAGATTTCGCTAAATTTCTTGATCACAATGTGGCATCCCTTCAGCATTACCTTGCCATGAGCTAAACTCACAATTCCTCAGGTGACCCAATCTATGGTATGCCAACCTCTCTAATGAAGACAACTTCAATTGTAACTATCTCCACTATTTTCTCTATGGTTACTCAAACCACTACCTTGATAAGTAATCCAACCATAAATAATGTCCAAAGTTTAGCATCGCCAACTACCCAATCCCACCTAAACCATGACATGACTTCCCAACTTTCACAACTACAAGCAGTTCAATTAAGTCACACCCCATTTTAGAATTTGGTGATACCTATTCCATCTACTCTCATACCTATAATTACCTGAGTTATGACTCACCCTTCATCTAGTCTAACCATGCCAATAACCCAACCTACAATAACCACATCCACCAAAGTATAGTCTCTAACCCAACAAGATGATCCCCTTTTCTTTTTACCTCCCCAACCTATGACTCATTCTCCTTATGTTGTGCCAACACAACCTCAACAAGCTATGTCATATGCTCGCTCTACTTCTTATCAAGTTTCCTATAACTTATGGGGTATCTCCCAAAATAATCCCCCTCCAGACCTCATTAAGATGCTGATGGGTAAGATGTCTAATCTAGAGACATCCATTTCAGATTCAAAAAATGTGTTATCTTATGATCAGATATATAATGAACCCATCCATCCTTCTGTGCCTATTCACCCTTATCCAAGCGAATGGTAACTCCCCAAATTTACTTGTTTCCAAAGTAAAGAGGACCCATAATAGCATTTATGAGCATTTAGACATGCTTGTTATTTAATAGGGCATGATGATGCGTTAATACTTCGCACTTTCCCTGTCTCTTTCAGGTCCTGCCTTAGATTGGTATAGCTCTATACCTCAACACTCCCTTTTATCATTTACCCAACTCACACAAATATTCCTCGACCATTTCTCTATTAACATTTCTAAAAAGGTTTCTATTATAGACCTTTATTTTATTAGACAATTTGATGATGAGTCTATCATAGATTTTGTCGACATTGGAGAGGCTTGATCAATCGACTCTCCTTCTCCTTACCGCAACCTAAACTTATTGAGCTCTTCTCAAGGGCATGTGCTAAACACATTTCATCCACACTCTGAGTGCAAAATTTTTACACATTTGATGAGGCCTTTATAATGGCATGAAAGCTCAAGATTCGGGCTATAAATGAAGGCAGAGTTAAGTTGCATAGTAAGAATGCCAATTCTAAATCGAATGACTCCTCTTCTAAAACTTGTCCTTCTAACCAAAAATCTAAAGACTCCACCAATGCGGTGGTCATTAAATCAGCTTCTTCCACAACCATAAACCAATCTAATTCCTCAACTTCCCAAAATCTGACTAAGTAATTCCAATAATGGTATGAACAAAGACAATACACTCCCATTGGGGAGTCATATACATCCATTTTAGAAAAACTATTTCAACAAGGTGTCATAACCCTACCTCAAATCAAACCTCCTATATAGTTTGACCCCTCCTATCCTATTCCAACTTGGTACAAGGAAGATGAGTTTTGTGGCTACCATTTAGTTAAAGGCCATAATTCTAATAATTGTAAGACATTCAAGAACATTATTCAAGACATGTTGGATAGGGGTGATCTAATCTTGGATAATCCTAATGTGCCCCCTAATCAAAATATGGATGTGTTCAAACAACCTTTTCCTAACCATTTGCCCATTTAAAATATTGTTTAGGCCACAACTAACTCATGTGATCATAACATCCATACGATTAATATGGTCTTTGCTTTACCTCTAGTTCAACCTCTCCCACAAAAAGAAGCACCCATTTTATCAAATCCTCCCCCATAGTCAATGGCATTTGTCTTGCCCATTCTTCTTCCCCAGGTAGAAGAGTCTATTTCATCTGTTCCACTCCCACAAGAGGAAGAGCCTCCTCTACCACTTTTTTTGCCACTAGAGGAGCCAGTATTGCCAGTTCCTTTTGCACCAATATTACCTATTCTTTTACCTATGGAAGACCACACCTTACCCATTTCGCAACGACATGTTAAGGGGAACATCATTCCTGTGTTATACCCTCTTGAGGTACCCTCTTCACTTGCCTCTCCTCCACCGATAGAGAGTAATACTCCATCCACTCCATTTTTGCACCTTAAAGAGTCAGTGTTATCCACTCCTACATTAGATGAGAGACCTATTGTGCCTACTCCAATTCCACCACTCTTACCACTTTTTTTACCTATGGAAGATCATACTTTACCCATTCCTCACCCACATGTTGAGGGAGTAATAATACCTATGCTTTACCCCCTTGAGGAACCCTGTTGGCATACCTCTCCTCCACCCATGGAAGACCATGCCTCTTCTCCATTCTCTGTCAAAGAAGACCTTATTGCATCTCTTTCTCATCTTTGGCTCAAAGTAGCAGAGACTAACAATTTCCCTCTTTCTCAAACGCCTCAACCTTCTAAAGATGCAACCGTAAGGCCTACGTCAACTTCATCTAAACCCTTCTTGCAATTAGTGAAAAGTGTAGAGTTTTTTGACTCCATAAAGTTAGATCATGTGACATTTTGGGACCAACTTAAAACTTCTTATCCAACAAAATGAGTATCAAGCTTTATCGCCAACCCGCTCACTACCCTTTACCCCACGGTATTTGATAAAACCAGAGCTTCTTCACCAAAATCACTTGAAGTTCATCCATCTATGTCAGAACCCTCGCCCTCATAGGCATCTACCACATTAAAGCAGATCAAGCCTTTAGGCATATGCCTTGTCTCTAATCTAATTCATCCATAGGTGAAATTAGATCTAACTCTCCAATCCCAAGTTGGAGTTTCATCACCTAAACTACATGTTATTCCCAATATTTGTCACTCATTTTTGGGACAACATATGAATTGTTTTGGTCCTGCAGGCCAAAATTATCTCTTCCCTTTTCCAAAATTGTTATGAGCATTAAAATTCTTCATTATTCAAGCTTTTTTCATTAAGGGATTAATAGGTTCAACAATTTCAATGGCTTCAATAGGCGAGCTCTCTTTAAGGAACGAGTTCCCAACACTTAGGCATTTTCAAGCTTCGTTCAACACCGAGGTTTAACCAAAAGGTCCATCAGCAAGCTTCAAACAAAGGAATGAACCATTGAACCATTGAACCTTGAACCAAAATGGTTCAATGGGTTCAAAGGTTCAATGAGTTCAAAGGTTCAATGGCATCATCAAGCTTAAAGAGTTAAACGCTTCGTCAAAAGTTCAAAGTTCAACCGCTTTAGCAAGTTCAACAACTTCAAAATGCTTCGAAAAGAAGAAGGGTTGAACCGTTGAACCTTGAACTAATATGGTTTAAAGGTTAAACGGGTTTAATGGTTCAAAGGTTCAATGAGCTATTGGTTCAATGTGGTTGGTTCAAGCAGTCAATTGAATGAGCGAAACACAAGATTGAATTGTTGAACCAAAGTTGGTTTAATCAGTCGGTTCAATTGGGAGGTTCAAAAGAGTGACCCAAATCTCAAAGGGCAAGTACCCTTGTGGAGGGTAGTGAACCAAAGGTGAGTGCCCTTGCAGAGGGCAGGTGATGAGCAAAATGGACCGTTGTAAAAGTCTGAAAGGGTAAGATTTTCTTTGAAAAAATGAACAAGCTAGAAAAGTTAGAATTCCTTCGAAAAGAATTTTCATTGAACAATTTCACAAAGGCATTTCCTTCAAACAAAATGTCCAAAGGAATTTCTTTAGACATTTTTCCAGAAGGAATGATCAAAAGCCCAGCGAAAAGTGGCTAAGGCAAGGGAAGATTTCCTTTAGACATTTTGTCTGAAGGAATTGGAGCCCGAAGACCGCCCAAAGGACCCCAAAGGGTAGGTACCCTTGCGGGGGGCTCCTAGGGACCAAAAAATGGACCTTCTCAAGGCCTGAAGGGACACCTTCCCTTCAGGAAGTTCTAAAGACATTAAAGCCCGTGACTGATTTTTGTAGACTCATTTCTATAGACTCCGTAGGATGATTTCTACAGACTCTGCAGGCTCATTTCTACGGACTCCGTAGGATGATTTCTATGGACTCTGTAGGCTTAATTCTATGAAATCTGTAGGCTCAATTCTACGAACTCCGTAGACATATTCTACAAACTTTTCCAAAGCTCAAGAGACTTAGAGAAAGCAAAGGCCTCTAAGGAAGGAGATGAACCGTTGAACCTTAAACCAAAATGGTTCAAAGGTTTAATGGGTTCAGTAGTTCAAGGAAAGCTTCAAGCAAAGATAAGAAGCAGAAATTTCCAGAGACTAGTTAAAGGAGAAGGTTCAGGCGAATGAACCAAAGAAGCAATGAAACTAAGGAACCAAGGAGGCCACTTGAACCGTTGAAACAGTGAACCTTTGACGTCCCCGTGGATGTCAAATTCAAGCTAATGCAATATCCATTGATTTTCAAATATGGCACATAACTTGAAAACAAACTCAGTGACCAACTGAAGAAGGAGCCGAAAGAGCCAGCAAAAAGGGAAAAGATAGCCAGAGAGCTCAAGTTACGACAGGAAAGAGGGAAAGACCAGAAATATGTGTGCAAGAGTTATTCTAGTAGGTGGAACAGTCCACCATGTAGATATTTAATCTTGAAAACATTAAAAGTGTGGCTTATTTTTCTCCCTTGGAGTAAAGATGAAGTGGACAACTGCACAAACATCAAGAAAAGGACTAGACAACCCATGCTAAGGAGAAGACATTTGAGATAAATCAACACACCATAGTTAAGGCGGCCGCCCTGTTCCAGCATGGCCCTCTTTGACAAAAATGAAAATGCATTCAAGGCATTGAATGCAGCATGGGTTGTTCCATAAAACAAAGTGCCAAGCCTTTCTTGGCTACTATATATTATAATCTCTTATTTTATGAAGGGAATCTTTTTTTTATAGAAGTGAAACTCTGTCAAAATTGAGAGGCGATTACTAAGACTTTGAGCTCAGATTGTTCATCATATTTCTTTGTTTGAATGAAAAAACAAGTTACTTTCAGACTTTGTGTTATTATAGCTTGTGTCATTTAAGGAGATTGTTCTTATGTCTGTTTCCTGAATGCGTTCTTGTCCATTCTATTGAAATAAGCAGAACTAGTGGAAGTAATTAGGAAGGTGTCTTGAAGCCATTGTGGAAAGACTTTGTGCTGTCACAATTATCTTCAGTGTGTGTTTTTAGTTTCTTTATGTGTAAAGGATCTTGGGACAACTTTTTGCCCCCATTACCCTTCGTATTTCACTCTTTGGGCAGTTGAAGTGTACACTTTGTGTTACACTTCATCCTGTTGGTTACTGCGCCCTTGTTACCTATTGGTTACCCACTAGAAAGAACTCCTGCGCCCTGCTGTAAGACCACTTTTGAAAGAAGAGAAGTGCCTTCAGTATTATCACCAGGATTTCTTCTTTGTCTGTGAACATCATCTCTGAAAAAAGAGAGATGGATGGTGTAGTCCTACCCCTGGTGTTATTTCCTGCTTATATATATATATAGCTCCTCATATTTATAGGGAACCTCCCCTTGATGAGAGGAGAGATTTTTCCACCTCTGATGTGGTAAACCTACACATTTGGCCGACCAATCTCCCTATGTTGTGGTTGAAGAGACCTATTTTGCTCATCAATTAGTTGTTGACAAAATATTCACCCAACACTACAAAAAAATGTTAAGCTTCCTATATCTTATCGATCTTTCCCTCTTTAAACCTCAACTTTATCATCAATTTTGGGACCTCACCCCTCTAATTTAGTTAGAGTTTCACCAATCCAAGCAAAAAAAAAAGCTAAGTTACCTCTACTACTGCCTTTGCCACCTGGTAGGCCTTTTACATTTGACACCCTGATACCTAACACCAAGAAAGTATCATCAAAACACGTAACTCCACTACCACTAAACAAGGCACCATGTAAAATCACCCTTGCGACTCCTAAATAAAAGAAGGTGTCTACTCCTATTACCACAACAAGTGTGAGCTCACTTGCAAGCTCTTAGAGCTTTTTCTTACATTAATTGTTGAAATCTTTCGTAATAACTCTTCCTCCCATTAAGCCTTATAGTCCTCTTAGAATGAAGCCATCTTGGTTTAATGATACACAAGTGTGTCTATATCATCATTCACCTAGACATGATACTGAGAGTTATAAAGCCCTCACAACAGTCATTCAACAACACTTTGATGTCGATACTCTCTTTGTTGATACTCCTGTTAACCTTCCTATTATTCTACCTCTGGCATCCATAATGCCTCCTACTATTCCACTTAAATTCAAACCCAAAGATGTTATCATACCCCCTTTGCCACCTCCTTCACCTATATTTCAGATCAACATAGTTAATGTGGCCACGCGATCACAAAACCAAAAGGATAAAGGCAAGGAAAAAGTCATTGCTCTTTGGGCTCATCCCTTTTCCAAAGACATTCCTCCTTCGAATCCCAAGATTTCCATTTTGGGTGTCCCAAAACTAACATCTTTGAACGTTATTCAAATCTTGATGGTGAAACAACTTCACCAAACTCTTGTGAAAAGGTCATTGTATGAGTTAATTCAAAACTCACCCTAATACCGTCAAGTTTTGATTAGTGCTTTGTAAGTAGTCAAGGTACAACCTAATGATCCCCAACCTTTTGTAGCTTTGGTTAGCTCCCTCAATTCCATCTCCTTGATTTCCTTTAGTAATTTAGAAATTCCACTTCAACACCCTCAAGATCGAGGTTTCACCCTTTTTATCACCACATATATTGATCAAACTCATGTCAAGAGTCATGATCGATGGGGGAACTAGTATTAATATTATTTCCACCCACGCCTACAAACAACTGGCTCTTCTCAATAATTGCATATCTCAAATTGACACGATAATCTACTCTTTTAATGATACCATAGCTACTACGATGGGCACTATTGTCTTACATATCCGTGAAGGTCCCCACACAATTCTTGAGCTCTTCTATGTTGTAGAAGTAGAGTTCTAATATAACATCCTGCTTGGATGACTTTGGATCCATGTTATGGCATGTGTACCCTCAAATTTGCATAGTTATGTCAAGTTTGCACACGATGGGTAAGTGATGTTATACCCGCCGACTCACCTCAGTTTAAAACATGCAACATGACTTATAGTCCCAATGATATTCTTATTCCATTAAAGACATCATTTTCTCTGCATGATACTTCTAAAGCTTCCACAAGCTCCACTACCCCAGTTACACAGATACCAACAACACAAATTCCTGACATGGATCCCATAGAGGAAACTTTTAAACATTTATCACTAGGAAAATATCATTTGTTGATGCTCGACATGTTATATACTCCACAAGAGTATGGAAAGCTTCACATGCACCCAACTTATGATCCCCAAATTGGGATAGTTATCTCTTATGAACCCACTAACCTTCGAACTAATTTCACATATGGGGGAATTGATCAAGCTCCCACTATCGACAATCTATCCTCTTCACCACAACTATTCACTTGTGACTTATTTTTCCTGAGCAAGGCTAGTTTTGCACACATCTATCTCTATTGGTGTGCCTAGAAAGGATTTGGTTTGGGTCATTACGAGTAAGGTGTCCATACGCCTATTGAATATCCTTCTATCCAAACCATTAAAAATGCCAAAAAGAGACGTGGAGTGGGTTATGATGAACCAACTAAACTCACTAAAACTTCCCATGTACCAATTATTGAAGAACCTGTCTCTCCCTCTCCACCATCACCTACCAAATTAGAGGTATCTATACCTCCTAATTTTTTTTCAATAAATGCCATCCATTTGGGGCCTCTCACCTATCACCAGGGTAAGGAAATAAGGTCCCTTCATCTTGTTCATCCTAAAATAATTGATGAAGACTCTCTCACTATTAACCCTATCCAATGTTAAGATGATGATGTTATTCTCACATACATGGGTGTAGATGATTCCTATATCTAATGATCGCTCTCATATGAAACATAAGCTATGTTAAATGAATCAACCATTAACATCAATTTTCCCTCTTACGATAACCCCCACGTCCTCAAGATTGGCCAATATTTGGATTCCTCTGAGCAAGCTAATTATGTCACATTTCTTAATAACCATATCAAAGCCTTCACTTAGTATTATAAAGACATATCTGTTATTGACCCCTCTATCATCACCCATAACATTATCACTAATTGAGATGCTAAACCTGTTAAGCAAAATCTTCACAAGATGCATCCTTGTATTACTCTCCTTGTCAAAGAAAATCTCTAACACCTCCTTTTTGTTAACTTTATCCAACCCATTGACTACTTGTAATGGATTTCCAATATCATTCCTATCACAAAAGGGACTAAAGGAATCTACATTTGCATCGACTATCATGACTTAAACCTCGTTTGTCCAAAAGATGACTTCCCATTACCAAGTATCGACCAACTTGTTGATTTAACAACTGGGCATGAGATGCTATCACTTATGGATATAATTGAATCCTGGTTACTCCTAAGGATCAACATAAGACAACCTCATTACCCCATAGGGTACTTTCTTTTATCGAGTCATACCTTTTGGTCTAAAGAATGCTGGTGCCACCTATCAATGTGTTATGACTCACATCTTCCATGATCTCCTACATAAAATTATTAAAGATTATGTGAATGACTTACTTGGAAAATCTAAACTTCACCAAGATTACTTGATGATTTTCAAAATCATATTTATTCATCTCCTCCAATATAACATTCAACTAAACCTAATGAAATGTTTCTTTGGTGTTCTTTTTGGTAAGATTTTAGGATTTATCATTTCTCTCTTTGGTATTGAGGTCGACCTTGATAAGGTTAGAGCAATACTAGAGATGCCTCTACCTACTAATATCAAACAACTCCGCAACCTATAAGGTAAACTTTAGTCAATCCATCGATTCATCTCCCAGTTGTCAGATCATTGCCAACCCTTTCACCATCTCCTCAAAAAGGATGTCTCTTTCTATTGGAAAACATAATGTTAGGAAACATTTGACATACTAAAACAATATATCTTTTCCCCACTAGTTCTTATTCCACTAAGGAAAATTAGTATTTCTACCTATACATCTCCACAATAGACCATTATTTGGGTGTTATGATTGCACATCAAGATGATCACCATCGAGAACAAGCGGTTTACTACATAAGCCACCCATTTTTTAATTATGAGACTTGATATACCCATACCAAAAAGCTTTGCCTCACATTGGTCTTTTGAGCCTCCAAGCTCTGCCATTATCTTCTAAATCATAAAACTTACGTGGTCACCCATACTAATCCCCTGAAATACATGCATTCCAAGCCATATCACAACCAAAATGTAGCTTGGTGGTTCATGCTCCTTACTAAATTTGACTTAGAGTTTATTCAACAAAAGTCTATTAAGGGGCAAACAATCACTAACCAGTTAGATGCCACCCCTTTACCTGACAACCAATCTTCAAACCTCACATTTCTTGATAAATCCATCATAATGCTTTCCACCAATGACATTTCTTATTAAATGATGATGTTCTTCGATAGGTCTAAATGTCAATATAGTGGGGGTGCGAGAGTCATTCTTATTCCTCTAGATGGCTAGCCTATGCCTTTGTCATTTAAACTAGATTTTGAATGTACTAACAACATGGCTGAATATGAGTCTTTGATCTTAGGGCTTCAAACAACTCTCTTCTTGGGTATCAAGTCCATAACTATTTTTGATGATTCTCAGCTAGTGGTTAATCAAGTTAATGGTTTTTAACTATGCAAAAACAAAATTCTACAGTGGTACAAACATTTTATAAACACATTATTAGGATCATTTGACTCTTATCTCTTACAAAATATTCTTCAATCTACAAATAAGTTTGCTGACATAATGGCTTCACTTACTTTACACATACCCTCTTCATCCTCTTCATCAAAAATCTATGTCACTGTGCATTGCTTAACATTACCCTCCTATGCATCAACCAACATCCTCTTTATTGGAAATGTAACATCCAACCCACATGACTTATGGTACAAGCAACTCACATATTATCTTTCCTTTTCTATTACTCCTTCTGATCTCTCCAATAATGGGAGACATGCCTTCATAAAACATGCTGCTCATTACACTATGCTAGGAGGACTTCTCTACAAGCAAGGTTTTGATGGTCTCCTCCTTAGATGCCTCACTAGTAATGAGACTCCCTTCACCATTAAGGAAGTCCATGATGGCATTTATGGTGAACATTTCAATGGTCACGTAGTTACCAAGTGTATCCGTTGACTCGATTATTATGGGCTAACACTCCATCAAGACTATGTTGATTATGTTTGGTGTTGTGTCAAATGTCAACAACATGCTAACCTCCTTCACATTCTAACCTTATAAGTCACCAAAGACTTCTAGCCCTTCTCCCAATGGGGCTTGGATCTAATCGAGGAGATTAACCCTTATTCATCCCTTTGTCACCATTCTATCATTATTGCCACTGAATACTTCACCAAGTGGGTCAAGGCCATTCCTCTCATCTCCACTAACGCTGACAAAATTGTTGACTTTATCAACCATCACATCATCTGTCATTTTGGTGTCCCACATAAAATTATAACAGATAATGGTTAATATTTCAAAAATAAGACTGTCTAAATTCTTTGTGATGCATTTAGAATTAAATTAAGCTTCTCATCGACATACTATCCACAAGCAAATGGATAGGCATAAGCTTCTAACAAAACATTGACCAAAATTCTCATAAAGGTAGTCAATGATACGGGCAAGGATTAACATTCCCTTTGCTTTATGGACTTACCACACTAGCATTCAAACCCCTACAGATGCTAAACCTTTTTCTTTGGTGAATGGGACATAGGTTGTTTTGCCTTTTGAGGTTCAGAAGCCTTCTCCTCACATTTCTCTAAAAGACATACTTACTAATGATGACTTTTGCCTAGAACATTTGGCTCAACTCGAGTTGCTTGATGAGCATTGTGTCATTACCCTTAACCACCTCCAATTCTATCAAGAGCGTATCGAACGTGCTTATAATAAAAACCTCAAAAAATGAGATTTTAATATTAGAGATCTCGTCTTAAAAGAAAATCAATATGTGATGAACATAGAGAAAAATAAATGAGGTAAGTTTGATCCTAATTGGCTTGGACCCTACATCATAACTCACAAGTATGGCTTAGGAACTTATCGCTTGTCTTCTCTCAAAGGAAGGCCAGAACCCAAGCCTTTAAATGCCTTACACCTATGACCATTCTTTTATTAAATAAGCATCACTTCACCTCATGTTTAACTTGAGTTCATCCTTTGAGCACCCCTATTACATTCATTTCCCTTCCTCTTAACTTTACTTCTACACACTTAATTAGCTTACGAAGTGCTATTGGTTTTACCCTCACAGTGGAAAACTCCTAAGCATCTATAGTCTTATCCATGACTAAAACTAAAAAATATAAAAAATGGGATTTGTAGACAAGTTATACTCTTTAAGGTCATGTTTCTTAATGTATATTGTGTTGTTTTCAAAATCAGCTTAGCCTGTTTTTGGGAACAACCCCCTACGAAACTTGTATGTTTCATCTTTCGTCTCTCTAAGTTTGTTTTTGAGGCGAGTTTTTAATTCATTCTCATTTGGCCTAGGAACGTGAGAGTAGTTACGATCTCGTTGCGACCAAGAACCCCCCTCCTCCCAACTGCCTCTTTTAGAGTTGGTGTCTTTTCTTCCGTTTTTGTGCAAGGGCGGCAAAAATTGCCGCCAATGCATTTCCCTTTGAGATGCAAGGACGACAATTTTTTCTGCCCCTACATTTTTTCCCGCCAGGGCGATAATAATTTCCACCCCTGCATTTTTTCTGCAAGGGCGGCAATTTTTGTCACCCCTACATCTGCACTAATCTGAACATGCAAGGGCAGCAAATTTTGCCGCCCATGCATGCCTCAGTTTTCATGTGCAACATTTATTACCACGCGTGCCAGGTTGTTGGGGTTGTTTTTCACCCCATATAATCTGATTTTGGCCTCATTTCTTCTCATTCTTCCTCCTCTCCTCCTGCCTTTCACATCTGGGCGATCTGACGATCGAGTTGAAGTGCATTTTGGTGGATTTAATCTTGTAGCGCGCATGACTTTCCAGCTAGGTCTTGTTTTTAGCTTTTATTGTCTTTTTTTCCTCCTTCTTTGCTTCTTTTTCTTCTATTTGGTTTTATTGGAGTGTTTTTATTATTATTTTTATCGGTCGGCCTGCTCCTGGGAGGGTGGCAATTTTCGCCGTCTCCCACCTCTCCCTCCACATTGGCCTTCCTGTGTTGAGATGGCATTTTTCGCCACCCCTCACCTCTGGGATTTCTCACCAAACCCACACGGGTGGTGATTTTCGCTGCCCGTGCATCTCGGCCCCGTTCTTCACCTTCACAAGCAACAAATTTCACCGCTCGTGCTTACCCATTCATGCACGGGCAGCAATTTTTGCCGCATGCGCACCATCCTTGCCAATGACTTGCATCGGCGGTAAATTTTGCCACTGATACATGCCCAAATTGTAGGGGTAGCAAATTTTGCCGCCCTTAATTTTCTTTCCCCAACTTGTAGAGATGATGAAATTTGCCTCCTGTGCAGGTTGATCTTGCATGGTCGGTGAATTTCACCGCCCTTACTTTTTATCAATTCTTTCTATAGGGGTGGCGATTTTCATCGTCTATGTGTTTTTTCTTCAGATTTTTCTAACTCTGAAAGATTTTTCATCTTTTCCTTTCTTTCCCTTCCTTCTTCGATTTCTGACCTAACCTTTTTAAGTGCCCTCCCTTGGCCATGATCACTTGATATGTGAATTTCACAACTCGCTCCCTTTTCCCTAATTGTGTGATCATGGCTACAGTTCTTTCTGAAGGCTCTTGCTCATCAACACCCACTCGATCGAGACTAGTTTCAATATCGGAAGCGTCTCCAAAAAAGGCAAAGATGATGAAATACAAATACTAAGGAGTCTTCCCAATCACTTCGGTCACCTCTAATGTCAACGACATTCAGGACACTAAAATTGGCCACGTAGATATGGCTGAGTTCGTGGCTCAAATGAAGGCGACGAACCCAAGCTCCAGAATAAAGAGGATCATTGAAAGCAACATCCACTTGGTTGTCACTTTCCTAGTGGCAGCACATCATGCAGAATTTGTCCTCTAATGTGCTCACTTTTACAACAAAGAGACAAGGTTAGTCTCAGATGCCAATGGTAATGTGATAATTTAGCTGGATCCTAAATTCATTGACAAAGTCTTCATGTGCCCTTCAGCTACTGAAGTAATGAAGATCAATTTCGTAGAAGCCTAGAAGGAATACGACAAGGATCTTGAAAGGGCAAAGAAAGTCATGAATAACAAGCAACTGAGAACACCTAGAACCAGTCTATCTAGATGGCCGTAGAACTTTCTAAGGAGCTATTTTATTGAAGAAGTCAGTGACTTGATCACCCTTCTCAGCAGAGTGTGAGGCCTCCCGTCTTCTTCACAGTTCCATGAATGGATGTACCCATTCATCAAGATCATCCTCTAAGGTAAGCAGGTTATCTTTTAGAGTGAACAAATTAGTAACGCCCTCCAGGAGCAGTTAACTAAGGTACAGACTTCTTTTAAATTCTATATGACTTCGTACCTTGTGTACATAGCTGCTTCGATGCAAATCTTCTCAAGTTTAACGACTAAAGGAGATAGAAAGACCACCCCGATCTACTCATATTACACCTAGCTGACTCTGCAAGGATCAACCCGCTATTTCAAAAGGGTGAATGACGCTTTTTTTGCCATATTTTTATACCTCTTCGACCCTCAGCTTAAACAGAAGAGAGTATCAGATGAGGCTTGGACAGTCGTCAATGACTACAGGTGTATGTTCCTCTAATTTCCCACCTTCTGCTATTTTCAGGTTGGCTTTTTCTAAGGCTACTCCTATATGCTCTCCAGGTTCCCTTCTGACAAGTTGGTTATAATAAAACTTTACTGACAGCTGGTTGTCATGCATACTAGACAAATGGAGCTGAAAAAGCCAAGTTTCAGGTTTCTAGTCGAAATTGGCAGGTACTCTATTGTAACAGCAGCCAAAGCCAAAGTCATGGAAACAGAGATGTAGATGGTCACCCTGAAACAGTTCAAGAGAAGGGATAAATTTGACTACAGGGAAGTCAAAGACAAAATCAGACAAAAAACTCAATTCCATGAGCCCATGATCAAAGACATCTGGATAGACCTGAGGACAGCCAAAGAAATTAAAAAGATGGACTATTGTAGGCTGACCCTAGAGCAAATTAAATATTTGAGGCTTGCAGAGATTCCCCCCAATCTGGCCGATGATGGAAACATTATCAATAGTAGGTACCTAGCTGAAAAGGTTGCTAGCTCCCCTCTTCTTCCAACTCAGTGGTCTTAGAAGGAACTAACTTCTCTGAGGAAAAGATTTAAACCGATATTGGCTAACACCAATGATTGGTTAGTAGACAAAAGGATCATGCTGAAATAATTTATCACGAGATTTGAGCCTGAATTCCAAGTAGAGATGAGGAAGAAAGCAAAAAATAGAACCAAGAACAAAGGTGATGCTCCTTCTCCATCTAGGCCTCACAATCCTAGAATCATCTTTATTTCCAAAAAATCAAAGAATACTGAAGAGTTGGAAGCGGTGGCTAAAAGAGTTGCAGAATAGAGCTCTTAAGCACAGACAACCCAACCAATGGAGACAGACGATCAACCTTCAGGACAGCCAAGCACTGAACCTCTGACTTCACAGGAAGAAGCATAATTTCTCAAAAGCATCTCTCCTTCTCCGCCTCAGTCTCCTATAGCACCCCCTTCTCCTCTCTCTCCGATCAGTGTCCCTTCTTCTAGAGTCGCCTCTCCTTCCAAGGTTATATTTGGCGATCTTCAGGGCACTTTTAGAGGTACTCCTCTCTCCTCTAGATCTATTTCGAGTTTATCATCTCCTTTCAATTTGGGATAAAGTTTTGTACAAGAGCCAAAATCTATGGATGGTACGATTTTGCCTGTTACTCCAACTACGACTACTGTCACCACTAGCAGTGTAAAAGCTACCACGATAACACCAGCTGAGGGAACCATTGTTATGACAGGTACTTCTCTCCTGCCATGGATTTCAGCTTTCACACCCAAAAGAAAGAAGTGTTGGGGATCAACCAACAATAGATTAGACTTATGAAAGCAATAAATACGAAATTAAATCAGATAGATAAGTAACTAGAATCAAATAATAACAACGAACAAGAGATACAAGAAACCACCCTGAAAATTTGTATTAAAACTCTTTACAAAAGGAATACAATTGAATAAACTTCTTTCTTCCACACCTCTCTTAGATACACAAGATCTCTCTCTAGATCTCTATCCCTTAAGAGCTCTCTCTCTCAAGTACAATCAATTCCAACAACCTGGATTGATACAACTCTGTACTGTTCTTCAACATTCACATACAATGAACTACTATAATAATTCACACTAAGCTAAGAAGATCTAATTCTACATATAGAATTAGGAAACTTGAGCATGCACTTACAACCAACAGTTAAGCCTCTTGAACAAGGGCTCTAAAAACAATCTTACTAATAATAAAAATGTGAACTTAAGACTAAGACTTAAACTCATCATGCAAACACTCACTTCTATCCTCAGAAATAGCATTCTGGACGCACAGGTAACCGACGCCAGTTCCTGCCTGCTTGTCTGTGACCGATGTCGGCCGATCCTCTGCCGATGCCAGCGTCTATTCAACTACACTAGACTGACGACGGTCTCTCTTGACTGACGCCGGTGACTGTGTAGACCCGAAACTGTTAAGTGCGCTCATATGTGAAGCTTTTAGGCTTCACACCTTAACAATCTCCCACTTAGAGATAAACAGCTGCACTAGTACCTGTACAACATCTTCTAGCTCCTCTATCTTCAACTCAATCATGAAGACCAACAGAAGTTGAATGAAGATTCAACTTCTCCTTTGTAACCGGCTTGGTTAACATATCAGCAGGATTCCTATCTGTATGGATCTTATCCAGCTTCAAATCACCATCTTCCAATACCTGTTGTATGAAATGGTACCTTAGCTGTATGTGTTTTGTTCTTGAATGAAACGCTGAATTCTTAGCCAAATGGATTGCACTCTGACTGTCACTATACAATCTGCAACTCCCATGCTCCCTACCAAGCTCATCCATGAACCGTGTCATCCATATCATCTCTTTGCTAGCTTCTGTGGCTGCAATATACTCTATTTCTGTAGTTGACAAGGCAACAACCTTTTGCAACTTAGATATCCAGCTAATCGCCATTCCACCTACAGTGAAGACATAACCTGTAGTGCTCCTCCTGCCATCCAAATCACCTGCCATATCTGAATCTACATAACCATGTAGAGAAGTATCTGAACCTCCATAGCACAAGTGCCTATTGCTGGTTCCTCTCAGATATCTAAGGATCCACTGAACTGCTTTCCAATGTTCCTTACCTGGATTGGCCATATACTTACTTACAACTCCCACTGCTTGGATAATATCCGGTCTAGTACACACCATTGCATACATCAAACTCCCTACTGCGGAAGAATATGGAACCTTACTCATGTACTCTACCTCATCATGTGAATTAGGACATTGTTATTTACTCAACTTAAAATGTCCAGCCAAAGGTGTGCTTACCAGTTTAACATCCTGCATATTGAACCGTTTCAACACCTTGTCCACATAATCTTCTTGAGACAATATCAACCTGTGATTTTTCTTGTCTCACTTAATGCTCATGCCAAGGATTTTCTTTGCTGATCCCAAATCCTTCATAGCAAATGTTTGAGCTAATTTCACCATAATCTCAGAGATATCCTGCATGTGTGATCCTGCAACCAGCATATCATCTACATACAACAATAGAATAATGTATCTACCATTATCAAATCTCTTGAAATACACACAATGGTTAGATTGACACCTACTGTAGCCATGCTCAGTCATAAACCTGTCAAATTTCAAATACCACTGCCTAGGAGCTTGCTTGAGGCCATACAAGCTTTTCTTCAATCTGCAGACTAAATTCTCCTTACCCTTGACCTCAAATCCTTCCAGCTGTTCCATATAAATTTTTTAATCCAAATCTCCATGAAAAATGCTGTCTTAACATCTAGCTGCTCAAGATGCAAATCCTCAACAACAACCAAAGACAATACAATCCGTATAGAAGTCATTTTAACAACAGGAGAAAAAATCTCACCAAAATCAATACCTGGCTTTTGTGCAAATCCTTTCACTACCAATCTGGCCTTATATCTCATCTGTCCATTCTCACCTTTTTTCAACCTGTAGGTCCATCTATTCTTCAGTGTCTTCTTACCAGCTGGCAATTCAACCAAATCCCATGTTTGATTCTCTCTTAAGGACTCCAACTCCTCAACCATGCCACGCTCCCACTGACTCTTGGACTCCACCTGTATTGCTTCTTCAAAACTCTCTGGTTATCCACCATCAGTTAGCAATAAATAAAATAAATAAGGATAATATCTAATTGGAGGCTTACTCACCCTTTCAGACCTCCTGATGGGTATCTGAGACTCGTTCACAACACGTTGTCCACCCAAATTCTCTGACAGTGACCGACTTCGGTCACCTCCAGACCTGTTACTAGCCGACGTCGGTTCTGCCTGACCGACGTCGGTTCCTTTCCTGCCGACATCGGTCTCTGTATGACCGACCTCAGTTTTTGATGTGCTGACGCTGGTTCCTAACCTGTTGATGTCGGTCTCTGTGTTTTCCTGCAAGTGATTATTTCTTTTTTTTGCGAGCTCATTTTGGAGCATCACCTCATCCAATTCACTATTGCTCTGCCCATATTGATTCAGCTTCTTCAGCTGATCACTGTACATCACTTTTTCATTGAAAACAACGTCACAGCTCCTAATTACCTTGTTGGTTCCTGGATTCCAAAATCTAAAACCAAAATCATTTGAGCCATAGCCAATAAATGTGCACCTCATAGACTTAGCATCGAGCTTCTTTCTATTTTCCTTATCTACGTGCACAAAGGCTTCACAACCAAAAACTTTGAGAAAAGAGAGATCTACCTTTTTACCTGTCCAAGCTTCTTCTGGAATTCCACCATTCAGAGCTGTAGAGGGTCCTCTATTAATCAAGTACACTGCAGTGTCAACAGCTTCTACCCAAAACTCTAAAGGCAAATCAACATGATATCCCATACATCTTGCACACTCTATGATTGTTCTGTTCATCCTTTCAGCAATTCCATTCTGCTGAGGTGTCCTTGGAACCGTTTTTTGCCTACGGATTTCATGCATGTAACAATACCAGTTGAACTTATAACTGCAGAACTCTCCACCATTGTCAGATCTCAAGCACTTTAATTTTTTCCCTGTTTCATTCTCAACCATAGCTTTCCAAATCTTAAAAGTCTCAAATAACTCAGATTTCTTCTCAATACAGTAGATCCATACCTTTCTTGTAGCATCATCTATGAACGAAACATAGTACTGTGATCCTCTAATAGAAGCTACCTGAGCCGATCCCCACACGTCTATGTGAACAAGCTGCAACTTATGCTTCTTCTTTGTAGACTCAGTCTTGAGAAAACTAACCCTTTTCTATTTTCCAAATACACAGTGCTCACAAAATTCTAGATCCATGCTTTTCAAATCTGAAAGCTTACCTTTAGACTTAAGAATTGACATCCCTTTCTCACTCATGTGGCCAAGCCTTGAGTGCCACAATTTTGCATTCACATCTGAATTAGATAATACAGAAGGAGAATTGTTAGTAACACAATTACATAAATAGAGAGTACCTACTCTCTTACCTCTGGCCATAACAAGTGCACCCTTGGTCACCTTCCAAGATTCTGCTGTGAGAGTTACTGTACAACCCTCATCCCCTAACTTTCCTGCAGAAATCAAATTTCTCTTCAAGTTAGGAACATGCATGACTTCTCTCAACACCCATGTGTTGCCATTCTGCATTTTCAGCTGCACTTTACCTTTGCCAATAATTTTACATGATTCATCATCTCCCAGATATACTATTTCAAAATCTCCATGGATATAGTCACAGAAATATTCCCTATTAGGGGTAGCATGAAAAGATGCACCAGAATCTAATACCCAAGATTCTATATTATTATGCAGAGAGAATATTAAAGCATCTTGTGCAATACCTGCAACCTTGGCTTCTTTCTTTCTTTCGTATTGATTGTCCTCCTTAGGCTTTGACCAACAATCTCTGCTTATGTGCCCCATCTTTCCACAATTCCAGCATTGTGGCCTTCTGCCATTTCTGAATTTAGATCTGCCTTTCCCCTTAGACTTGGATCTTGATCTCCCTTTCTTGCTCTTCTCTTTTTGCCTTCCCCTGCTCTCAAAACTTAAAGTGTTTCCAGATGTCTCTTCTGTGCTTTTCCTGTGAATTTCCTCATTCAAGATAACACTAACAACATCCTCTACTTTTAAAATATTTGATGCAGATGCAGTATTGCTAACTGCCATTACTAAGCTATGCCAGCTTTCAGGCAAAGAACATAATATTAAAAAAACTTTTATTTCATCATCAAATACAATTTTGATTGAACTTAATTGATTTACAATACCATGGAAATCATTCAGGTGATTAGATACAGATCCACCTTCCTGCATATGCAAATTGAATAGCTGCTTCATAAGATATACCTTATTAGAAGCTGAGGGTTTTTCGTATAAATTTGCTAGAGTAGTCATCAACTCTACCATTGTTTTTGCTTGTGATAAATTAGATATCACAGTAGATGCTAGACTCAGTCTTATAGACCCCAGAGCCTTTCTGTCAAGAACTTCTCATTCTTCATCCTCCATGTCTTTGGGCTTCTTTGCAATCCCACCTAACGGTAAGTATAGATCTTTCTGATACAGATAGTCTTCTATCTGCATTCTCTAATATTGATAGTTTTTTCCATTGAACTTCTCCATTCTTAGTTTACTTTCATCTGCCATTGCTTCTCCCACTCAAACAGAAATCCCTGCAGAAACTCCTGTGAGCAACCTATAATCAATACACACTACATAGATCTAAACTGCCTGTTAGTGAACATGTGCTTTGATACCAATTATTGGATATCAAACTCTAAACCTACAACCAAAGCTCTGATACCACTTGTTGGGGATCAACCAACAATAGATTACACTTATGAAAGCAATAAACACAGAATTAAATCAGATAGATAAGTAACTAGAATCAAATAATAGCAACGAACAAGAGATACAAGAAACCACCCTAAAAACTTGTATTAAAACTCTTTACAAAAGGAATACAATTGAAGAAACTTCTTTCTTTCACACCTCTCTTAGATGCACAAGATCTCTCTCTAGATCTCTATCCCTTAAGAGCTCTCTCTTTCAAGTACAATCAATTCTAGCAACCTGGATTGATACAACTTTATACTGTTCTTCAACATTCACATACAATGAACTACTACAATAATTCACACTAAGCTAAGAAGATCTAATTCTACATATAGAATTAGGAAACTTGAGCATGCACTTACAACCAACAGTTAAGCCTCTTGAACAAGGTCTCTAAAAACAATCTTACTAATAATAAAAATGTGAACTTAAGACTAAGACTTAAACTCATCATGGAAACACTCGCTTCTGTCCTCAAAAATAGCATTCTGGACGCACAGGTACGCCGATTTCTGCCTGCTTGCCTGTGACCGACGTCGGGCGATCCTCTGTCGACGTCGGTGTCTATTCAACTACACTGGACCGACGGCGGTCTCTCCTGACCGATGTCGGTGACTGTGTAGACCCGAAACTGTTAAGTGCGCTCATATGTGAAGCTTTTAGGCTCCACACCTTAACAAGAAGTTAGCCATCTCTCTAGATGACTTCAATTTTGGCAAAATAGTGCTGGTGAAAGCTAAGGCTCCTAAAAGGCCAAGGAGCCTCTCAAAATTAGTTGAAGAAAAACTACAAACATTTTTGAAAATAGCTAAGCCTCCACAAGACGCAACCCTCGAGAGTTTTGAAATGAGCAGCTATTCCATCTCTCGTGTTAAACTTGGCAAAGTTACTCACGAAGGTGCGAAAAGTGACCTTCAGTCTGCTATGGACATCATGGTCTAGAAATTTGACCAAGAAAAAGAGATGAAAGATTATTACAAGGTCAAGATAGAATAGCTAATGACAGTAATAAAGATGTTCACTCTTCTTCCTGAAGCAGCGACTCTAGAGGCCTTCTCCGTAGATGACCCTGTCATTCAAAAGGCAGAGAAAACTTACTTAAAGGGGAAAGTCCTGGAGGATTATATTGAAAAGATGCATACTAAGGGAGTTTCCTTGCTTACAGAAGTTGCTGAAAAGATGGACAAAATGAAAAAAGTGAGGGCAGATTTAGATGACCTTGTCTCTCTTATCTCTCATGAAGTTGATAGTTTAGAAAAAAAATTTAGCAAATGGATGGAGATGAAGGATCTAAAAAAACACCTTGATATCTATCGGTGTCATCTCCAGCAAGGACTCTTATGTTGAGATCAAGGAGTCATTGATTTTTAGGATCCAGGTACTCAAAGATTTAATTAAAGATCTCAAAGCTTCCAGGGGTGCTAGTGAGAAGAGTGACATAGGCCTGCTCAATAGACTAGAAGAACTGCCTTGCAACCTAACTTCTAGGGATAATCAATTCCTTTTCGCAAAAGAAATAATTCAAAATTTCAAGGGAATGATTCAAAGAGATTTTGAAAAAAAATCCTTCTCAATGACCTCTGTGGATAATATTTTAGACACTCAGTTAACTCTGGATAATCTAAAATCCAGGTTAACTAGTCATGCTAAGGCCATCACAGCATTGAAGGACACCTTAATCAGAGCCAGAGTCATCTCCAAGAACACAGTTGCGCCAAACAGTATAGAAATTCAGGCATCCATTACCATGTACAATGCTTATCTGAAGAAGTCTGGCAGCAAGAACTGAAGTTTTTCCCCCTTCTCTCTTCTTATTTCCTTATACACTTTTGTCTTGTGAAAAGTGCATGCAATTTTGTAATATGTAATTACATGTAAAAAGTTTGAAAAAATATCTCAAAGTCAAAGATGAGTTATCTTTGACTAAGATATTTTTGTATTTTAATATTTTCTAAATTTTGAGAGTTTCTCCCTATATATAGTGGAGACCTCTTTTGTAAATGGATCTTGGATAATTAAGAGCAAAAACTCCGCTGAAATTGAAACACTTTTTGAGACTTTGTGCTCAACTTGTAAATCATATTTTATTAAATGAATGAGAAACAAGTTTATTTCAGACTTTGTGTTGAAATTATCTGTGTTATTTAGGAAACAATTCTTATGTCCTTTTTCTTGATAATATCTTGTTTATCTAATTTAATAAGCAAAGTGGGTGTGTTAATATTATCTGAAGGCATTTCTAAAAGGTAAAAGAGAGACTTTAAGGTACTTTTATCTTTCAGATTCTGTTATCTTTTGTAGTTTCAGGTGAAGACTTTGTGTTTTGTTTCACTCTACGGTTACGTTTGCTTCGGATCGGTGAAGGAGGCTACGGAAGACTTTGAGCTTACGTGAGTTTCTTTGTGAACTTTTGTTATTTACTTCAGGAGATTTTCTGCTCTACATTGGATATTGTTCTTGAAAAAAGAAGAATGTTGTTGGCCCACAACCAAGATTTCTCCCTCTTGCTTTTTGTACATCACCTCTAAAAAAAGAGAGGTGGATGCTGTTATACCACCCCATGTGTTACTTTCTGCTTAATTATATATATATATATATATATATATATATATATATATATATATATATATATATATCAGTGTATAAATATTCGTAGGGAACCTCCCCTTGATGAGAGGAGAGATTTATCTCATCCAGATTTGGTAAACCCACACTTTTTGTGGTGTAAATCTCCCTATGATGTGGTTGATATACCTATTTTGTCATCAGTTAGTTGACGATAAAATATTCACCCAACAGTTTTTTGGTGACTCTGCTGGGGATATGAATGTGCATTTTAAAGCCTCAAGCTTCAACTTGAAGCAGTTTCAGTCTCTTTTCATTTAAAATCTGGCAACTCCACGCTACACAAGAAGCTAGAGATCTAAAGGTGTTTTTGACCCTGTGTTTGAGTTGGTGCAATAGAACAATTTTGATCTATTTTCTCCACCACCTTTCTTCCAACAACTAGGAGTCTTCCTCCTAACCTTATTAGGTCACCAACACAAGTTATAGCTTCTTTTCCTGCTGTTAATAGTGCCCTGCCTATAAATACCCCACCAAGGTTTGTTATCCTGCCATTTAATCATCTTATCATAATGGCTCAAGGTCCATGGGGTAATTTCTTTGGTCCTCTTAACTTGACTCCACCCTTGCATGAACTATCTCGTAGTTCTAAAAAAGAATTTCCTAAGTTTTTTGGTGACGAAAAAGTTCAGCCCGACGAGCATATTGCCGCTTTCTCCATAGCATGCAGTGTAATCGGTGTGGAATTTGAGGATGTAGCAGTGAGACTTTTTGTAGAAACCCTGCAAAGAGCTGCCACAGATAGGTTCTATCACCTACAAGCTGGGTTAGTAACTGATTGGAATACGCTCAAAGCCAAATTCGAAGCCAGGTTTAAACCTACTGAAGATGCACATGCCTTGTTAGCGCAGTTAACACAGATGAAAAAAAAATTCCAGGAACCCATGAGAGATTTCATAGCTAAATTCAACAAGTTGAGGAATCGGATTCCAATTATGGCTCAGCCCACGTTGGAGAATCTCAAGTGCTTTTTCATCAACTCGCAGCTTTTCGAAGTAAGTTTCCTATTGAGGTGAGCTGGCCCTATGGATTTAGCATTAGCTCAAAATTTGGCTATTGAGATCAAAGATGATCTTATTCTGGCAAGTAAGATCAGAAAAGACCCTAGTAAAAATAGATTCTTTTCATCTACTGAAAGCTCTTTTACAGGCACTACAGATGCTATGGTGCAGAAATTGATAAATGAACTAATAGCTTTGAAGAGGCAAATAGCCTAGGTACGCCTACTTTCACCTATCGAGATATGCCCAGGAGAACATTTCAGAATCAACAGTATCAGGGTAATGATATCTGGAACCAAAGGCAACCAAATCGCCTGCCTCCCCCTCTAGGAAAATTGGCCATTGAAGTAACACCTGCCAATTTTGCGGTCGGTTACCTAGAGGCTGAACACAACTATTTGCTCCAACCTCAGTTGGACCAACAAGATGATGCTAATCTCTTCGATGAGTAGGAAGAAGAATTAGCTGGCGACTCCAATATCAGTTTCTTAGATTACCAAGACGAAGCTGGAAGTAAAGAGGAGGGTTTTAATGGATCTTACACTGTTTTCACCAAATCTCAAAATCAGTCAGCTTCACAGATTGACAAAAGAAAGGCGGAGGAATAAACCCAGCTAATGGTTTCCATCGCTAAATGAGGGACTCCATTGCCTCCGTAATCAAAAGATCAGGTAATTCATAAAAAAGTAAATACCTCTAACCACCCCATACCTTCTTCTTTTATTGATCAGACCAATGCCACACCTACTAAAACTCTAGATGATGGACTCTCTTCTTTTATTTCAAGTTCTTTTCAATTATTTGATATAATTGATCATGCTAGAAAGACTAAAATTCAAATGATAGAGGTTGAATATTTGAGAGCTAACCTAGAACAATTTGATAGATTAACAAAATATATAAAAAATAAAGCCGTCCCTACAAGACAAGATTCTTTAAAGACCGTTCATGATCCCCCTAAAGATAAACTAGCCCAAAACAATTTTGTTGTGACTCCTCCTGTTGCTCTTGGAAAAATAGAACCTTTCTATGTTTCCCTTCTAATAAATGGTCATAAACTGAGTAATTGTATTATAGACTCTAGAGCCTCAGATAATGTCATGCCCGCGAAAGTGGTAGATTCTATTGGCTTAACTTTGACAAAAACTTTTGGGAGGTGTTTTTCTATGGAAAATAAGTAAGTTTTCCTCCTTGGTCAGATAAAAGACGCCCAATTTGCTTTCACAGCTTTTTCAAAAAAGTGGATAAAAATGACGGTTTTAGTGGCTGATGTTCCAGTGTCTTACGACATCTTACTCGGGCAAAATTTCTATAAAGATGTTAGAGGTGAGCTAAGTATAGACTTGTCAGAAGCAAAAATCTCAATTCAAGGCATCATGAAGAAGTTGCTTCCTGAAAAAGAAGCAAAGTATGTAGTTACCCGATCGTCGGCATTGAAAGCTCAAATTTTATTTGAGTCTTCAGGCATGGGAAACTACTTCCTATCTACAAACGGGATCCATGGGGCATTTGATGAAACTCTTACGGGTGATAATTTGAGATTGTGTTCAGTTAACACAGTGGAAAAATCGACAAATCAAAATGAACGCATGGGAGAACCCCTTTCCCCTAATGAAAGAGTTTTTGAAGAAAAAGTAACGTCTAACGAGGTATGGACCTTAGAATTTGATGGCAGCTGCTCTTCTACTAATTCTGGAGCCAGAGTTGTGTTGGTATCTCTTCAGGAAGACATTATTCTTTTGTCCTACAAATTATAGTTTAACAATACCAACAACACGGTTGAGTACGAATCCCTGTTGCTTTGATTACAGGCTGCCAGAGAAAAAGGCATTAGGCTACTCCATGCTAAAGAGGATGTTGAGTTGGTAGTCTGCTAGGTGAAGAACCTCTATCAGACATAAAATGAAAGGTTGCGCCACTATCGTAATCTAGTCTGGGATTAAATTGAAAATTTTGACGCTTTCAACATCTCCGCCGTTCCAAGGGAATTCAACGATCGAGCGGATGCATTGGCTATCTCTGCTACTCTCTTAGTTCCTCACCCAGACTTTAAGAGAAATAAGTACATTATTAAACTAGTCTTTCAGCCAAGTGTACTTGATAATGCCGGCCATTGGCAAGTATTTAACAATGATGATCAAATCATCGCCTTCTTGGAGCAAAAGGACAGTTTTGAACAACTGCATTTTGAAGGTAGTGAACTCTGAGAATGTGAAGCAACTCCTGAGTCAAATACGAATATAGGTGAAGATTTCCTACAGCTAAAGGAGAATAAAATTTTCAAAGGCCTGGTTTCTTTAGAGAAATTGTTTGATAACCATGACAGGTTTATTAAACAACAGTGTACAGATTCAAACTCCTCTCAAAATTTTGATCAAATAAACTTGGGAACCAAACAAGATCCTAAGATAGTAAATATTGGGAAGTGTTGCACTCTCGAAGAGACATTTAAGCTTGCTAGTTTACTTCATCAATATATAAATGTATTAGCCTTTTCCTATGATGATCTGAAATCACTCAAGCCAAATGACATTCGTCACAACATTCCTCTGAAGGCCAACTCTGTACCTTACAAGCAAAAGTCCAGGCAATATAACCCAAAAATCTTAGGTACTATTTTAGCTAAGATACAAAAAATGCTTGACGTCGGGATAATTTTCCTAATCTATCACTCAATATGGATTGCCAACATAGTGCCTGTCAGGAAGAAGAATGGCGAGATTCGAATCTACGTGGATTTCAGAAACTTAAATCAGTTGTCTTTAAAAAATAACTACCCTCTTCCTATCATGGATCAAGTCCTACAGATGGTAACAGGTTCAGAAATGTTATCAATGCTAGACGATTTTTTAGAGTACAATCAGGTCGAAGCCAAAAAAGCAGATCAGCATAAGACATCATTCACTACACTTTGGGGCACCTTCGCTTATCGAAGAATGCCTTTTGGTCTAATAAATGCAGGCACCACATTTTGAAGGGCGATGGATCTCGCTTTCAAAAATAAAATGGGAAAATTTATTGTAGTATATCTAGATGATCTGACAGTGTTTTCAAAGCATCATTCTGAGCATGTCCACCATTTACAAAAGATACTGGAACGCTGTCGTCAGAATGGTATTTTTTTAAACCCAAATAAATTTGTCTTCGAAGTAACTGAAGGGAAGCTTTTTGGACACATTGTGTCCCAAGACGGTATTAAAATTGATCCAGAGAGAGTCAAGTCCATCCAGAAACTTACTCTGCTTACCAGCAAGACCGCAATTCACTCCTTTAGAAAAGGTGAATTTTCTTCAGAGATTCATTCTTGAGTTTGCAGAGAAAACCCGCCACATTATCAACATGATGAAAGGCAATGCTACATTCAGGTGGACTGCTGAGGGCAAATCAACGTTCAAAGAAATCATAGAAGTAATTGCTCGCGCACCAGTCTTGATTTGTCCAAATTATATTAAAAGTTTCAAAATATACAGTTATGCTTTCGAGCATACACTATCAGCCATTTTAGTCTAACCAAATCAAGAAGGTGTAGAATCTCCTATCTCTTTCATGAGTTGTCCACTCAAGGTTCATGAGCTAAAATATTTCTTTATGGAAAAGCATGCATATGCAGTGGTCAAAGCGATCAAGCATTTTTGGTTTTATATTTTGAACTCTCACTCTAAGGTTTTCGTACCAGACACCACAGTAAAATTCATTTTGACTCAGCAGGAGTTCGATACAAAGAGAGGTAATTGGATTGCCAAGACTTAAGAGTTTGATCTGGACATCAAACCTACCAAGCTCATGCTGGGAAAGGGTCTTTCCCAGTTGATCGCCAACAATATTTTGGATGAAGTAAAAAATGAAGAAGTAGAGATCGAAGGTGTGTCTATGGTCCTCTTTATTGCAACCACCGATGAGTGGTATTCTGACATTGCTCATTTTCTGACATATGGTGAGTGTCTTGCTCATCTTTTTTATAAAGAGAAACAGAATATTAAATTGAAAGCAGTTGGTTATGTTTTGTCAGACAATGGTCTTTACAAGAGAAACCTGGATAGGGAATTTCTTCGTTGTGCTGATAAGGCGCAACAAGAAAAAATCTTAGAGTCTTTCCACAATTTGGCCTATGGAGGGCGTTTTTTTACACTGGTGATAGTGCACAAAATTCTACAAGCAAGGTATTATTGGCCGATGCTATTTTAGGATGCCTACAAATGGGTGCGTAAGTGCGAATTGTGTCAACAGTTCATTGGAAAGCCTAAGCTGCCTGTATTACCTCTTAAGCCAGTAATAATCAAGGAACTATTTCAGCAGTGGGGTATTGACTTCATTGGCATAGTCAACCCATCTTCTAGTGTCGAACATGATTATGTCCTCACGGCAATGGATTACTTTACTAACTGGGTAGAGGCCATCCCAACCTAGCACGCTACGTCTAAAGTTGTGTGCAGTTTTTTCAAAGAAAATATCATCTCTCGGTTTGGAGTCTCACTCAAAATTGTGACAGATAATGCGGTATATTTTTCATCACATGAAATTACTCAATTTTATTTTTATTATGGGATTACTTTATCCCACACTTCAGATTATTTCCCTCAAAAAAATGGCCAAGCAAAATCGAGTAATAAGAACTTGGTTACTATTATCAAGAAGTTGGAAGACGACAATCAGAGAACATGGCACAAGGCATTGTATGATGCTTTATGGGCAAATAGGATAACACCCAAAATGGCTATAGGTATGTCGCCTTTCCAGCTTCTATATGGATTGAATACAAAAATCTCCATCACCCTTGAACTACCAACGCTCAGATTAACTAAAGCAATCAAAGACTCAACCTTTGAAGGCTCAGTCCACAAAAAAATCATGTGTCTGACCAAGCTAAATGAGCGATGAGCCATGGTAGTAGATCAGATTACGGAGCATCATAACTGGGTGAAGGCACTTTTTGATTAAAAAAACTAAAATTCATGAATTCCAAGTTGGAGATCAAGTCTTGTTGTGGGACAAGAGACGAGAACTAAAAGGGATGCATGGCAAATTCGAGTCCCTGTAGAGAGGCTCGTTCACTATTCGACAGCTCTGTGGTGAGGCTAGCTTCTTGCTAGAGTACCAAGATGGAATGCCATTTGCACTACCTCACAACGGGCAGCATCTAAAGCTGTTCAATCCTTGAAGCTTGGATAAGTTCGTTTGTATATATGTATAGTTTTTACGTTTTGTCTATTTTTTTTTCATTTTTGGCTTGACTCTGTAGCCCGATGGCTTGGATGAAGGCACTTAGAGACTATTTTCTACTCCCGTTGATCGATTTGATTAACGAAAGTTCCCCAATAGGAGCCAGCTGTTGTTTCCAAAATCAGCTCAGCTCATTTTTAAGAACAACCCCCTACGAAACTTGTCCATTTCGTCTCTCTAAGTTTGTTTTTGAGGTAGATTTTTAATTCGTTCTCATCTTGACCCAGGAATGTGAGAGTAGTTACGATCTCGTTGCGACCAAGAACCCCCCTCCTCCCAACTGCCTCTTTTAGAGTTGGTGTTTTTTCTTCTATTTTTGTGTAAGGGCAACAAAAATTATCACCAATGCATTTCTCTTTGAGATGCAAGGGCGACAATTTTTGCCGCCCCTGCATTTTTGCCCATAAGGGCGGCAATAATTGCCGCCCCTGCATTTTTGCCTGCAAGGGTGGCAATTTTTGCCGCACCTACATTTGCACTAACCCGAACATGCAAGGGCAGTAAATTTTGCTGCTCATGCATGCCTCGATTTCCATGCATGGCATTTATTGCCACGTGCGTGGGTTGTTAGGGTTGTTTTTCACCCCATATAATCTGATTTGGGCCTCATTTCTTCTTATTCTTTCTTTTTTCTTGCTTTTCGCATCTAAGCGATCTGACAAACGAGTTGAAGTGCATTTTGGTGGATTTAATCTTGTAGCGTGCACGGCTTTCCAGGTAAGTCTTGTTTTTAGCTTTTATTGTCTTTTTTTCTTCCTTCTTTGCTTCTTTTTGGTTTTATTGGAGTGTTTTTATTGTTGTTTTGACCAGTCGGCCTGCTCTTGGGAGGGTGGCAGTTTTTGCCATCTCCCACTTCCCCCTCCACGTCAGCCTTCCCATCTTTCTTCTTGTGTTGGGATGACATTTTTTGCCGCCCCTCACCTCCGTGGTTTCTCACCAAACCCGCACGGGCAGTGATTTTCGCTGCCCATGCGTCTCGGCCCCATCCTTCACCTTCGCGAGTGGCAAATTTTGCTGCCCATGCTTACCCATTCGTGCACGGGCGGTGATTTTCGCCACCCGTGCACCATCCTTGCCAATGACTTGCATCGGCGGTAAATTTTACCATCGGTGTATGCCCAAATTACAAGGGAGGTGAATTTCGCTGCCCCTACTTTTCTTTCCCTGACTTGCAGAGACGGAGAAATTTGCCTCCTATGCAAGCCGATCCTGCATGGACAGCGAATTTCGCCGCCCTTGTTTTTTGTCAATTCCTTTTGTAGGGGCGACAATTTTCACCACCCATGTGTTCTTGCTAATACGTGAGCATTCTTTCTCTTTATTTTCCCATCCAATTCACATGTTGATCTCTCTACTGAGATGCAAATGTCATACAAGCACTCTTAAGCATACTCCATTTATTTTAAGCATACAACATCACAAATATGGAAAAATGCTAAGATGAAGCTAACAAACCAACTATGCATATACCATCACACATATGGGAAATGCTAGACTAACTCAAACATTAAAATAAAATTAACATAACATTAAATAATCATCTACATCAACATCATCACAATCACAATAAATGCATCTTAAAATCATAATAAATACACATCTCATATATATATATATATATACACACACACGCTCAACATACATGTACATCAATACATCATCACAATATCATCTCTCTCTCAAAATATACATCTTTCATCTTCGGCTCACAGGACGGTGTGCCTATAACATATATAACAATAATAAACTCTAGCACTCAGAGTCCTTGAGACTCTCTATGTGGTCATGAAGAAGCAGTGTCATCACCACTCTTTGCCAATCTGGATTTACATGATCTAGAAGCCATGGCATGTGTCACTGATCTCTCCTACTCTCTAAACTTGGAATACCTTTGAATCTTGTTAGGAACCCCTCCAAAGAAGCACAATTGATTACTTTTTTTATAAGCGATTTAAACATGGAATCATACTAGAATGATTAAGTAACTAGAAACTTGAAACAGTAAAGAATTTGAGAGACAATACACAATCTTGTATTAAATACTCTTAAAAGAAAATATAATAAAGAAGATGCCACTTCTTCTTCCACCTCAAAGGCTTGCCACACCTCAAGACCTTCTTCCCTGTCTCTCTTGCTCAACCACAACCAACTCAACAACCTGAGTTGTTATCCCCTCCTTGAATGCTTTAGTTGATCTCCTTGACCTTGCTTCCTTGCTTCAATGCTTTACTTGCCTGCTTAATTTACAATACATGCCTCATGGGTCTTTAAATAGGATCCCATGCATACAAAAATAGACTTCTAATTACAATAATTAGACACGTAGCTCGGGACTATAATTAGCCCTTAAACATGCAAACACTCACTTTACTTAACTGACTGTTCATCAACAGTAGTTCTGAAACTGCCATAGGCGACCGACGTCAGTCCCTATCTGTCTGGTGCTGACTGACGTCGGCCGACTCCCTGTCGATGTCGATTGCCTTCTGCACTGTATCTGACCAATGTCGGTCATGCTACCGATGCCAATACTTCTGAAACTTTAGCAACCTCCTCTTCTTCGTCTACATAGTTGAAGCTTTTAGCTCCACACCCTCACAATATCCCACTTGGAGATAAATAGCTGTAACTGTACCTGTACATGTACACCATCTACTTTGTTCCCTTGGCTCTGTATCCCTCTTCAAAATCACTCTTGAAGGCCAACCACCACAAAACCTGTGATGCTATACCTGTCACTTATGCCAAAAGAATTTTGCTGCTTCCAAATTCTTCATGACATACCTCTGAACTAACTTTACACTTAGCTCAGAAACTCCCTGTATATGAAACCCTGCAACAAGCAACACAATACAGTAACAGAATAATGTAGCTAATATTATCCAACCTGGTATAAAAAATACAATGGTCAAACCTCCATTATCCTGCAGCCTACTCAAGACTATATACCCTAGCCTTCTGTCTCACGTGTCCATCCACTCTCTTCTCTAACTTGGGAATCTGTCCCTCATCCAGTGCTTTCTTCCAGCTGACAACTCTACCAACAAATACCTATTTGGTTCTTCTCCAAGGACTCACACTCCTCATCCATGCCAAGCTCCCACTGTTTCTAGATTCTACCTGCATTGCCTCTTCACATCTTCCTAGTTCTTGACCATCAGTAAGCAATATAAAGAAGGTGAACAATGAATATGAGGTTCACTTACCCTTTTTGACCTCCATATGGGCATTTGAGACTCTTTGACAACTTGCTGTCCGCCCAACATCCGTTTCAGTGATCGATCTCAGCCATCTCCTAGTCTGCTCCTGATCGATGTCGGTTCCCTACACTGATCCTGACTGCCGACATCGTTTCCCTGGCCAACGCCGGTGTCCCCTCTGCTAACGTCGATTCCTGCCTGACCAACGTCAGACTTCTCTTGCCTGACCCTACTGGTCTGCACATGATCGATGTCAGTATCTGCCTGATCGACGTTGGTTCCAGGTGATCGACGTCGGTGTCTGTGTGTCCCTGTAAGTGATGAATTCTTTACCGACGAGCTCATCTTGGATCAAACCCCTATCCATACTGGCCTACTCAGAATTATTTAGCCCCTATGACTGATCTTTACCCTTCATCTCCTCCATAAACACCAAGGCTTCCCTGTTCTTGTCAAAAGCATCAAATTTCTTTTTCCTGCAATGAACTCTATCTATGCCTTCCGAATCTAAACTCATACCTTTTGAATCAAGAACGTCCATTCCCTTCTTATTCATGTGACCAAGCCTATTAAGCCACATCTTCGAATCTACAGCTGAAGTAGATAAACCAGAAGTAGAATCAGTAATACAAGTAGATAGATAAAGACTACCTACTTTTTTACCTCTTGCTAAAACAAGTGCACCCTTGGTAACCTTCCAAGAATCCGCTGTGAGGGTTACTGTGCATCCCTCATCACCCAACCTTCCTACAGAAACCAAACTCTGCTTCAGAATTGGGACATGCATAACCTCCTTCAACACCTATGTGTTGTCCATCTGCAATTTTAGCTGCACTTTCTCTTTGCCAACTATTTGACAAGGCGTACCATCCCCTAAATAAAGCACTCCAAAGTCTCCCTGGACATACTCATGGAACAAATCTCTGTTTGGGGATGCATGAAAAGAAAAACCAAAATCTAAAACCCATTATCCTACCTGACTATCCAAAGAAAGTATGAGAGCATCCTGTGCCACAATACCTGCATCCTTTGCTTCTTCATTGCCTTCATGTTGATTTTCTTTATCCCTCAACGAACACTCTTTCTTTGTGTGTCCTCTCTTTTCACAAAACTATCAAGTAACACCTCTGGATTCGGATCTCCTTCCCACCTTCGACCTTGATTTCCCTTGCTCGACCTTCTCTCTTTGCCTTCCCCTACTTTCTGCACTTAGAGCATTCCCTGATGATTCACCTGTGCTTCTCCTACGTATTTCTTCATTCAAGATCACACTTACAACATCATCAACTTTTAAGATTTTAGAAGTAGACGCAGAATTACTTACTGCCATAACCAAACTATCCCAACTTTCAGGTAAAGAGCATAAAATTAAGAGAGCTTTTACTTCATCATCAAAAACAATATTGACTGAAGCTAACTGGTTTATCAAACCATGGAAATCACTAAGATGAGTATGTACCGATCCACATTCCTGCATTTGCAAAGTAAATAACTGCTTCATAAGAAATACCTTATTTGAAGCCGAGGGCTTTTCATATAAATTCGCCAAAGATTTTATCAACTCTTCTGTTTTCTTGCACTGTGATAAGTTGAAAATCACAGACGATGCAAGGCTCAACCTTATGGAACCTAGAGCCTTCCGATCAAGAACATTCCATTCTTCATCCTTCATATCTGTGGGCTTGCATGCAACCCCACCCAACGGTAAATACAAATCCTTCTGATATAGATAATCCTCTATTTGCATCCTCTAATGTTGATAATTCTTGTCGTTAAACTTCTCCATTCGTAGCTTATTTTTTTCTGCTATTGCTGAACTCTCACTCAATCAAAAACTCCTGTGAGTAACCTGTAATCAACAAACAATAACCTACTCCCTGCAAACCGTAGCTCTGATACCAACTGTTAGGAACCCCTCCAAGGAAGCACAATTGATTACTTTTATTATAAGTAATTTAAACACGAAATTATAATAGAATGATTAATTAACTAGAAACTTAAGATAACAAAGAATTTGAGAGACAATACACAATCTTGTATTAAATACTCTTAGAAAAAAATACAATAAAGAAGATGCCACTTCTTCTTCCACCTCAAAGGCTTGCTACACCTCAAGACCTTCTTCCCTCTCTCTCTTGCTCAACCACAACCAACTCAACAACTTGAGTTGTTATCCCCTCCTTGAATGCTCTAGCTGATCTCCTTGACCTTGCTTCCTTGCTTCAATGCTTTACTTGCCTGCTTAATTTACATTACATCCCTCATGGGTCTTTAAATAGGATCCCATGAATACAAAAATAGACTTCTAATTACAATAATTAGACACGTAGCTTGAGACTATAATTAGCCCTTATACATGCAAACACTCGCTTCACTTAACTGACTGTTCGTCAACAACAGTTCTAGAACCGCCACAGGCGACTGACGTCGGTCTTTGTCTGTCTAGTGCTGACCGACGTCGGCTGACTCCCTACCAATGTTGGTTGCCTTCTGCACTGTATCTGATCGACGTCAGTCATGCTACTGACGCCGGTACTTCTAGAACTTCAACAACCTCCTCTTCTTCGTCTGCATAGTTGAAGCTTTTAGCTCCACACCCTAACAAATCTATGGGAACTCCATAATGGCCCTCTCATAATAATCAATCTCATCAAGGGTAGTAGTCTACCTTGCCAAATATACAGTCTACAGTGGTCCCATTACACCTACTCAAGGCTCAGTTGGTACTGATCTCTATGGTGGAGGAGGAGGAGTAGCCTGACCTGCTGCTCTCAAGCTATCCCTCTCTAATATTAGTGTAGTACCCTAACCCTGTAATACCCTTATTTGGCCCTGTAATGCCCCGACCTGGCTCTGCAATGTCACCAGCTATCCCTATAAAATTAATATTTGTGCTTGAGTTATTTCTTGAGCCTACACTACCACATCTCGGGCCTACATTGTTGCATCCTATCCCTATATCACTACATCCTGTGCTTGTACAGCTGCATCTCTCTCTCTCATCAACCCCTACAAATCTATCAGTGGTATCTTGACCTCCAACATGGGATACAAACCTGTCTACCAAGCCATATATGTTACTGTGCATCTTGGATCTACTACACTCAGCCCTGTTGGTTGCTCCTCTAATTTTGGCCCATTTATATTCTATGGTAAGGGTAGGGGTGCCTCAATATCATCCCTCATATATCAAGGGAAGGCAAATGGTACATCTTGTAGCAGGCCAAACTATCTCTTGACCCATGCCATGGGTACCATTTCTAGCTCATCAGCTCATCTCCTTCTAACCCGTAATGAGCTCTATAATCCAACAAGCTACTCTACCTGTCCTCTGAATGAAGGGTATGTTAGGTAGGGTATCCACACAATATCTATAGGGATTAAACCGTCTATCATGCACCTATAATAATCAATATCGTGCACTATGCCATCTACTCGAGTCTGGGCTATCCCATCTCTCCACCATTTGAAACCCACCCCGAAGCCAACTAGAATCATGGTAGGTAGCCCCAATGGTCATGTCACCATGATATGCTCATATGCCCAATAATGGAGTAAGTGATTGACACATAAATTATATTACCATCATAGTCTCAACCCCCATAGCTCTTTGTATAAGTATGCCAAAAACACTGGTCCTTATGCAAATAGAGTTTGTTGCTCAACCATCTATGTTAGAACACCTATCAATGCAATAAAAAATCTCCCACCATATGCATATGGTAATGCATACACATTAATCACTATCATCATTAGGATGTTTAGTTGATGTTGATCCTCATTATTAATGTACAATGGCTCATAGGTGAAGCCCATTGAGTGATAGGTTGTCTCATTAACATGCTCTCCAAATAATGCCACCATGTGAATATCATGCTCCTGTCTCAAACATGAGAAGAGTTCCTCACCCTAGAGTGACAACTTTAAAATCTTGTATACATCTTCCTGAGTCACTGTTAACTCTTCAGTTGATAGATGGAAGGTGTTGGTGGTATGATCCCACCTCTCAATCAATGTTATCATCAAACTCACATCTCATGTGACTCTGAAATATCATCACACTCCTCCTAAACCTACAACTTCCATGTGTTCCCACTCATCTGGGGTGACATCCTTCCTCATTCACATTAGCAACGTCGATAGGTGATCTCATAGTGTCAACTCCAGCCTTGCTTGCATCCATACACATACATCTCAAGTCACATACTTTCTAACATAACCTACAATTTCCTTTTTCCCTTCTCTTTGGGAGAACTACATTAGTTTGAAGCCCTTTAATGGGCTATGTGGGTGGCACTCAGTTGATATGGGGTCATCTAAGGTTAGCTCAACCATATACCCACCTAATTATCTAACCTACTCTACCCTAGGCTTCACTACCTCTCTCTCTACCCTAAGCTTCATTGCCTCTCTCTCCACCCTAGGCCCAACTGCCTATCACAACTCTATGCCTCACAATGTATATCCCTAACCTTTGACCCTATAACCTATCTTTTGAGCCCTAGGTCTCCTGACTTATCTCAAACTACCTTTTTTACCCACTTTCGCTAATACATTTAAAACCATACCTTAGTTTTTTTTGTAGGCTCTGAGAGAACTACATTGCCCTGAGGCCCTCAATTAGGCTATGTAAGTAGCACTTGGTTGACACGGGGTCTTCTGAGGCTAGATCAGCCATTAAGCTAGTTGACTACTTCAATTGGGGATCCAAATTGATATTTTCTCCTATTTTTGGGTTCTTCATAGTCACCGACATCAATTTTTAATGTCAACATCAGTGTTGGTGTCGGTCAACATTGGTAGAACCTACCGGCATCAACACCATATCGGTCAATGTCGGTGGACCCCATCGATGTCGATGACTAGTTCAACCCTAAAGGTCAAATGACCTGTCTCCTCAAATTAAATTTTCTACCCCTGATCCCTCCCAAAACCTTCCCTATTAAGCTAAACGTAACCCCCCCATTTCCTACCCCCCTCAACATATTTATTTTGACCAACATTTAAATTTAGCTTATAAGAAGCAAATTAACCAACTCACATTCAAAACCAAATCATAGGGGATCTTACCTCATCTCTTCATCTCTTTTAGGCTGACACAGCTGGCTCTTGTGGTGGCACACCTCCCCCTAGGTCCCCTCCTCACTCTACCATCTCACTCGCACTCAGAGCTATTTTTGTCTCTAATCAAATGTTGCAAATGAGTTTTGGTGGGCTGCCAAACCCCTTTTTATCAGGTTTAGTCACCCATCAATGTTGGCATACTTGACCTAATTCATTGACATTGACACTTTTTCCCATCGATATCGGTAACTTTGCCCTAGGCCATCGATGTCGGCAATATTTACTACCATTATCGATAAGATCATCGATGTTAGCATCATTACATTAGAATTTCCACCAATAACCACAACCCTTTAAACTCTACCCATATTCTGGGGAAACTTAAAGATCTTGTATATCTCCCCAACCATGACAACCACCCTTGGAGATCACGTAAATCTCCAACCACGATGGCTTCGATTAGAGATCAAAAATATCTCCTCATCCATTGACCCTTTTAAACCAACCTTACATCACTTGTCTGGACTGCTTATGCTATTTTGCTATAGTTGGATATTATACACATACATGTATATTAGTTGTTTTAGATGGTGACCAAGTTCATCCTGTCACCTACAACCTTTTTTTGCTTCCCAGGGGCACTTCCTTGCTCAGATACTTGGCACACATAGACCATTGGAGCTACAACTTTGATTATTTTGACTTTATTAGCTATACTTACAAACTATGCTTTAGTTATTTCTATCTGAGTCCTCCTCAACCTTACCTATTCTATATTTTGTCGACTATAAGCTCATAGTAGTATATGCATAAGCAATGATACCACATTCTCCTCCATTCACACAATTCACTTCTTATCAAACTAATACCTAATTCTGATTTCTCCTCCATTGATTCCCATTTTGAGGGGGGACACCTCATCCAATACCTCGAACATCTAACTCCTATTTTTGTCTTGCAATTTGTTAGTATAAATTACAATACAAAAAGGGGCAAATATAGACACAAAAATTACATCACACATGTGCATAACTCCCTGTGTCGAAAACCTCCCTTGAGCCCTTTTTCAATAATAATGATTAGCCTCCTTAACCAATGATTTTACCCCTCACACATTTAATTAATTCAAAATATTTAATTAAGTTAATTAGAAACCCCTTATGCCACCTTACTGGCTACCTCATCCTAAGACTAATTCTCAGTTGATGAGTCACCTCAATACTTAGTCGCCTTATCCTAACTACCTAAGACTTGTTCTCACCCCAAAAAATAAATTCTTAAAGAACTACGTCTTTCTTAACCTCTTATTTCTACCATTTTGTAATGGATACCATACTTGGCATGAGTAACAACAAAAAATAGGCCAAAGTTAGTAATTTTACCTATTATAATCTACTAATGTCGGTTAAGCCATGGCCAATGTCAACAGGATCGTCGATGTCAGTTATATAAGCCAAACTCCAAACTTATGTTCAGGTCAATAGAAATTAAGAAAACTTATTCTTATTTGCATACAAGCCTTTTAGCATTCAACTTTTGACATCTTGGCTTACTATTATCTTGCATAAGTCAATCCATATCTAAAACCAAGCTCTTGAGAACTAGTAGCACCTGCTTGTTGTCTCTATTCAAGGCATCGATTCGAACTGCTTGATAAGAGCCATCCATCTAACACTTATCATTTAGTCACCACTATCGCTAAGCACATCACTTATTCTATAGGTCTTTAAGCATTTACTTTGTAACTCCTTTACATTTACTATTTATTGCTTTTACACATTCTTGATCGAACCTTGTGAAGGAATTATAAGGCTTCCCCATTTGTTTCCCCTTATTTCAACACACCAAACCTCTGACCAGATCCATCCAAACACTACTCTCTCTCTCTCTCACAATTTTCCCCCAACCTTCTATGCTTGACCAAAACCATTTCCCAGACCCATAAAAGCCTTCTACAAACTTTTAGGCAATTATTTCCCCTATCAATATCGGCAGCCTAACCGATATCGATCACATTTCCTTGTCAAGCTCGATAGCCTAACCGATATCGGTTACTTCCTCACCAACCTTAGCAGTTTAACTGATATTGATAACTATGGATTTCCTAACCCTTCTAAGACCTACCTAAACAACTCCCAAAACACAAACTGAATATACCACTTGCACTCTGTTACTTTAAACTGCACTCAGGTTGCAAATAATGGCAACATTATCTCTCTTTTACTCTCTCTTAGTTATTTATTACTCTTTTGTCTCTCAAAAGTGGATTGTCATCTCTAAGGAAGTTTGACGCTTCCTAAAACAAGTGTGTAGCTTGGTAGCCCACTCATATATCTACTAAAAAACATTTTGTGGTAGTGCTTTCTTACTTGCAGGTAGTCCTCCCCAGCCAAAGAGGAGTGCTCACAATGTTTGTATACAATGCGTAAACCAATCCATGTTCATTCTAATCACTTATCCCTATCCTTCTTATCTATTTTTCTTTAGACTTGAAATAGACAAATTTTAGCGAAATAATTCTCCTATAAATACATTTCAATAGTCATTCATTTGGACCACTTCATATTCACTTGGTACAAACATTTACACTTTTGCACATTGATAAAATCTAGCTTATTTTGCCTAAATTCAACATTATTCATAAGGAGCAGTCATAAGCCAAGTCAAGAGTCCTCAAAACCAAGTGAAGAACTATCATGTTTAAGTATCAAAAGCCATCTTCTAGATGCTTACATATAGTCAAAGGAACACAATCACATATTCCCTTAAGGTGGAATAACTACGTGGGTTTGAATCCCTCTTCAAATTATTGGATATTTGGGCAATGATAAATCATCAAGGGGTGATTGAGGTCAGCTCATTTCACTACACTCTCCTTTTCTTCTTCTAGGTTTTTAAGCTATCGAAGTGCCCTAAGGGTTTCAAAGACAATAAAAGACATACATTGATTTTTGTGTGGCCAACCCCTAAGTACCATTTTTTAAATATATCCTCATCTATAGATGCAACATATGGAGTGATAAGTTTAGACACATAGTCAACCCAGATAGGTCCACAATTAATGGAAAAATGCACACTACACCACTATTTGCCTATTGTGCTCATGTCTAGGTTCATATTTTGATTTTGATTCCATTATATCATTTCTAAATTCTAACTTTCTTTTTCTTTTTTAATTTATTATCTATCAAATTTAACCCAAACAAGTATACAATCAATAGACTAAAGTGTATTGCACCACCATCCACTTACAATAGACCTTACCATATTCTGTTTATATCTTGATTTTGATAATGAACATGAACAATCATCTTTTATTCTAATTTGCATAGTCAAATAGAAATAACAATAAATAAGGATTAGTGTGTGAGATAAGTATTGTTTATTCATAATGTTTTCTAAAAATAGCAGTTTCTAAAGTTAGTACCTTTTTCAAAATTAGAATAGTTGAATATTATATATATTTAACATTATAATATTTCTATTTTTACACCTATATAATATACTTAAACACTACCTTCATCAATTCATGATTCAATTAGTGTTTTATCAAAAATAGGGTAAAAACATATTGGTGAACATGAATGTTTATTTTTGAATATGTACTTTATGGATTTATTATTATTTTGTTTGGTTTTCTTAGAAATTGTGTTCTAGCAATTTTAAAACTCATAGGAATTGTCATTTGAGGCAAAGAGGTTAGCAATTTTACATGCACCATGGTATGAGTAGTACTACAATAATACTCAAGCTATTAGACAACACTATTCATGATTTTAGCTTCCACATACCTCATGGTATATCATAAATGCCTAGGATTCTATTTTTAGCCATAAAATGCCTTCAACCATTTGTTCTTATAGTGTATCGATGAGTTATTAGCCCTGATAAGTTACTCTCAATGTACCCCATGAGATGAGATAATGTGGCTAGAGGAATAGTTGAATCCTTTGTAGTTAGTGCCTTCACGGCCATATTCACTAGTTATGATGGGGATCAATATATCTAAGAACCTACAAAGCAGACACACCCTTGATTAGTTTCACCCTTTCTTTTTATTTTCAAAGCCACCAAAAGTTTAAAAATATCAGTAATAATGAATACATATAGTGCACATATTTTAATTTTCATTATTACATGTTAAATTGCTTTCCAAGTCATTATTCGTTATTTGTATGCATTAATCAACTCCAAAAATCACAATAATGCTAAAAAATTAATGTACAATCTCAAGCCTTTACAATTTCATATTGTTGTAATATTAGATATAAGTTATTACCTATCACTACCAATTGCCAAACGACATGCATGATTCAGTTTGTTCCTCTAAGTAAAATTATTCATCCATAACTTATATTAGATTCTATTGTTCCTATGGTTAATATGACACAAGGTTGAATATCTCATATGTCGTATCAAAAATAAGGTCGTCAACATGTTCCTCCTCAATCCCCACCACCTTTCACAAGGTAAGAAATCTATGTTATCATGGATCAACTAAAAATCAATGTTAGAGTTACTCTAAACAATGTTAATGTATAGGGATGTGTTTTATGAGGCATTACACAACACAATTTTACCAAATGATGCAAAACTACCTTTTGTTGCCTCTATTATAAACACTTTACGATGGACATAAGAAATTATTTGTTTTGAAAGAGAAGACATACCACCCAATAATATCATAGATCAACATCTACCATTATATATCCAAGTTTTTGTGCACAATAAAGTTGTTAAACACGTTCTTATTGACAATAGATGAACGATAAATATTTGTAATAGCTCTTTCTTAAATTTACTAGGAATATACGGATAAGATATTTCCTTTTTTAATCAATAAAATTTAATTTTTTTATAATATTCCATGAAATTACTTAGATAAAAAACATTACACGTAACTGTAGATCCTCACATGATAAGAACCGTTTGTCATGTTATGCCTAATGAGCTCAATAATAATATTATCTTGGAAAGACAATGGATACATGAGATGGATGAAGTTTCCTATGTTCAAAATTCATACTTAAAGTTTAGTAACAAAGGTTATATACAAACATGCCCTCTAGATCAAGATCCATTTAAATATTGTGCATTAACTCAACTAGAGGATCGCTACATTCCTCACATGCAACCACATGAACAACAATTAAAATCAGCTGCATCATTAAGTTTCTCTTTTAATCTAATGGAATCATTGACAAACTATAATCAATATGGATTTGGGCACAATTATTTACAAAAAATGGGATATACATGACAAGGATTGGGAGCATGAGCATAAGGATAAAATCTAGCCATTGCTAACCCATTCTAGCAATCCAGCCAAAAAGACAAAAAGGGTTTGGTTATTTTGAGGAATCAAGAAAATCAAAGAAAGAATCATCTACACCACTCATTTTCTACTCATATTTACACAAGCATAACCTAAACTAGCACAAGAAATTTATAATACATCTGCATTACTATTAGTATACCTAGAAATGATAGATGATACAACTCCACTAAAATTTTCAACATTAAATGAATTTTCAAATTATGAGTTGCTCCTATAATATTTTAGGATGTATGGAGATCTTGTTTCTTTCTATCACAAGAATATATTCCCTCTTTCAACTACCAACCAAATATACTTTGGATAAATAAATGACACTAATGACCACATTGGAATGGACGGTCTCGATACCATCCCTACAACAACATATATGGAAGAAAAAACAACTTTACTTAATGCAAGGATAATATAATAACATTATGAAATGAATAAGAATCTATGACTGATAATTTTGGTGATATTATCAAACAAAGATAAAGATGAAACTCTTTAAAAAAATTTACATGATTGCCCATTATTGTTTGCATGGTATTATAAAGATACATCTGGAATTGATCCTATCATTACAATGCATAACATAATACTCTATCCAGATGCCAATCTCATCAAGTAAAAAACTAGAAAATGCATTTGAAAGTAGCTTTGGTAAACAAAAATTAAATTAAAATACTTTTAGATGATTTTTTTTTAAGTTATGGATTATCTTGAGTGGGTCTCCAATATAGTAACAATTACAAAGCCTAGTGGTGACACCCAATGTTCTACATATTATCGATATTTAAACAAAGCATGTCCTAGAGATGACTTTCCATTACCAAATATTGATATGATTATTGATTATGTTGTTGGATATGAAATGTTATCCTTTATAGATGGTTTTTATTGATATAACTAAATCAAGATTAATGGTCTATTTAGTCTAGACAATAAGATGGCTATTGTAGTAAAATACATGGCCAATAAAATAGTTAATTTGAAGTAAATGTTAATTTTACTATCTTTTAAGTATAGTTTATTTTAGTTTTTGGATAGATACCTAATTTTTGCTTTGTTGTTTGACTTTTTGCATAAATGTTGGAGACTGTGGAGATTGTTAGATGTTATATAGTTATCAGATCTATTGGAGTGGCTATCTACAGTTGATCGATCTCATCTAATTGTGCTTAGATTCAATAATATCATGAAAGTGCACATGATTCCATTGGGTGTAGAGTTAGTCACCATGTTATTATTAGCATGGTAGAGAAGACCTAATAATTTTTAGTGGGTGGTGGATGGGGATACCATGAAGTTGGCGTTAATTTATTTGATGTATATGTATTGATCATTTTGAATATTTGAAAGGTTACTATTGGACTTGTGATAACTCGTGTGATCTATCACAAGTCAGATGAGAGGGATACCTTGTACATTATATACCTATGCCACTATATTTTAGATCATGGCACATTATTTGATTTAGGTTATGTGATTTGGATGTAGTTAATGCATGATTTGTATGGTATTTTATCTAGAGGCCAATAGACTATGGGGTGTGTTATTCTTTTGGGGAATTGGTTTTATGAGTGTTTCCTTATGTATAAACCAATAGATTTTACCCATGACATTGATGATTCCCTCTCATGAATATAGATCTGGGCACAAGATCATACTTTGTGGGTGATTGCACATGTATTGAATGTACATACAATGTATTGAAAAGAGATTTTTTGGCAGTCGTATGAACATACTAAGGATGCTTGGCCATCATGACCATCCACTATGTAGGAATAAGCATATGTAAAGATCAAATGTCACTACCCATGGTAGATATAACCTTGATCATGTTATCATGTATCGGGTCCGTTTGGGCTACCACACCCAACAACTCCTCTTATGGTCCCAACATATTAGGCTCATCATGTAAGGGAGTAGTGTGGTGTGGGATGTGTAGTAGTACTTATGAAGGTAATGATTAGACGACTTCATCATCCTAGGATGGTGAAATGGAAATGAAGATGACATCAATGAAAACACACTATAAGAGGAGGTGTAGTGGTAGTTTCTCAGCAACAACAATGGACATTAACACAACCACTAGTACGGTCAAGAGGTGTAGGCTCAACTACAATTACAATTGAAATAGGGTGATCCTATATTTAAACCAATACTGAGTTAGACTTTAATATAATAAATATATAGTATGGAAACACATGCTCATGTCATCTAGTCATGAGATGAGAATTTTTACCTCATTGAAGTCATGATATGCAAGAAGTGTTAGGTGGTTGAGCCAATAGTACTATTATGGGTGAGTAAAATATGTTTATGTTGATTTCTTGCATTTGAATTAAATACATCGAGATATATGTTCAATAAATATGTATGATATTTAGATTGTATATGAGATCTGGTGTTATTTTGGTTTGTATTTTATAGATGCCATGATAGAGGAGGCTCGATGGAGGACGATGGTGGAGAATATGCACCATGATATCATCAATGTTGTTTTAACATAACATGATACTATGTAATTAATTGATCCATTGGTACCTTCCACTTAGAAGTATGCGAGTTAGTCTAGCTTGGTCAGGGTAGATGCCTGAGAGATATAGAGATTGTTAGTTGGAACTCAGGCTACAACACCACTAAGAGTGGGCTAGGGAGAGATGAAGACATGGTAGGCACTAGCTCATGACAAAGTAACTCATTTAGCTGCAACTAGTTAGAATATGATAGTACAAACCTAAGTAGCCAATTTATAGGGGCAGGTCTAGGGTCTATGATCATAGATGTAGTCCCTACAGTGGAGATGACAAAGAGGGAAATATTAGGCCTTTATGGGTAGCGTAACATGTCCTACACTATATGGACGGGTTGGACCTTAGGCTTATAGCTATATTTATACTATATTGTATCAATATTTATAAATTTTTGAGCCTCCCCTCGCTCCACCCCCCCCACAACACACACACACAGATATGTGTGTGTGTATGCATTGTTTTAGAATGACTCATGGATGCTATTTATGGTTATTTTATTTATAGCGCATGTTTATGATTTCTTATGTTATGGGAAAATAAATGATGCATGCTTTATTCTTTTCTATAAGATGTGAGCAAATTCATGGTAAAAAAGAATGATAATAATAATGCAAACTGATAAAAAATGAAAAAGTTGTAACTGGATAGGAAAATTGAACAATAAAAGATAAATTAAATGGTAAATTGAAACACACCACACTAAAAATAAATATGAAAGGAAGTGAAATATCAATGAATGATAAAATTGGAAACAAAGATACGTAAAATAGGAAATGCTCAAAAATATGGATGGATGAAAATAGGAAGAAATTCTAAAAGAATGATAAATCAAAGTTAGTGTTTGTGTTAACATATCATGCAAGAAACTACAATCACCTAGTTACATATTAAGGATGGAAATGAAATGGTGTGATAAGGTAATATGGGTACTTTATAAGGAAAAAATGGTCTTATCCAATATCTTATATTGAAACCCACAAAAGGCAAACCAAAAGCCATAAACATGAAATGTGATTAGGAATGTGATTAGTTAAAACTGATATCCATCAAGGGTAATATTGAGGATAGTATGATGTAAATAAGGAGTGTGAGGTACCACATGGGTGATGTGAAAAATCCTTAGTAAGGATGAGACATAGTGAAAAAATGTGCAAGTGTTGAAAATTGTTGACATGAAGGACTTAAGGCACTTTAGCTAGTAAACACAAATATTGGGTTAACAATTGAAGTGCATAGATCATTCTATGGAGGCTATATGTATGAAACATAAAGTGGTCTTACCTTCCCACAACATGTTCCCTGTTACTTGAGACACCTTATAAATTCATCAATCTACTATGAAGATTGGTACTCATGTGAGAAAATAAGTGCCACTATATGATATAATGAGACCTCTTATATAGTCTACTCACCTAAAACACCCTAATGAACATCAGATATATTGTGAGGCCAACTATGGAGTTTGAGCATAAATTATAATAGGAGATGTGCCAAAAAAAAGGTCACGTATTTTTGGTGTGATCTGACTTTTAGGACTATTTTTGCCTTTTGATAATTTCCTTTTGTATCTTTTATGACATGGATTTTTACTTTTTATGGATTTTTATATTACTCCTCTATATGGATTTGGAAAACCAATCATGAATATACTAAATGAAAAACACAAGAAAGCTTACACATGGTCACTATAGAGAATTATTAAAAGACCATGGTGTCTTAAAAATTCCTAAACTTACCCATAAATGAGTGTGAAACCTCAAGATTGACCTATGTGTGCCTCAAATGAAGGGAAATGAGGATCATATAAGATTTATCTATGCAAAAAGTGTTATAATGATGGGTATAATTGTATTCAATCATAAGGATGTAAAGTAGTGTCATGAAAGTGGTGTGGGCTATGTAATGATATCCAAGTCACTAGGAATCTGTATTATCCTATAAAATATCTAGCACACATATTAATTAAATTAGTGATCATATTGATATGATGAATGTTGGTTGGAAGCTTTGGAGGATGATGGTCTCTACTAGGGTTAGGATTAGTAGTGAATGATGGACTAGAGCCATTCCATTAGCGGTGGTAGTGAAGGTGTGGGAGAAGAGGTATTTTCCCAGGTTTACACTCAATAAAGGACTCAAGGAGAGATCAATCATGTGTGATAAGCCAAGAAAAAGGAGCATATAATTCTTATCAAACAAGGATGGGAAGGAAATACTCATGATGAAGTAGGGGAGTTACCATAACCGACCACTATATGGTCATATCTGCTTAGAATTAGAATATCCCACTCCAACATTGCACTAGATTCACTATGTGTATCACCAAATGTACCCATACCATTGAAATAAGGGGTTGCATGGGATAGGTATAAATATTTTCATCATATAAATAGAAACATACTCATTACTCATTCATTATTTGATAATATAACGATGACAGGTTTTTAACTTATGCATCAAAAGCCTAATCGCTCAGTAGCAGTGGTGGTTGATCTTTTGATCTTGGTGAATGTAGACCCAACAGTGTCAGAGGATGATATAAAACTTGTGGAAGTTGATCTTTCTGCTGATGTTGCCTCAAGAAAGGTAAATTCATCATTCTAGTGCCTAGAATTCCAATTAATGGTTCACACCTTATCAGGGTCAATAATTTACTTCTGGGCAAAGGGATTGATGATGTTTTAGATCTTAAACAAAGATTAGAGGTATCTTTAAAGATTCCAGCTAATTTTCAATGCTTATTTTATCTGGGTAAGGAGTTGTAAAATCATCTTCCCCTATCATTTCATTCTTTAGGCAAATATTTGGTTATTTCCATGTCCTCAAGATTGTAGGGAGGGATGGCTATCCCAAAACATCCGTCTAACCCCAAACTGACTTCATTCAAAGATGCAGTTAGAAATTCTACCCTCACCCCACATATAGTAAAAATATTTCCCCTCCTCAAGTCTACATTATTGATCAAGTGAAGGAGGTCCCTTCTGTGGAGATCTCAAAGGAGGAGGTGGATGCCTATTTTAATTCTCTAGTGGAAGATGCAGTCATCTATAGATTTAATGAAATTTGGTCATCTGCATCTGCTTTATATAAATGGGTTCATGAGACATGGATGAGCTATTATGAAATTTATCTATGATTTAGGGTTTTTTGGTGGTCTATTTTCATGATCAACAAGACTACTAGATATGCCTCTCAGAAGGCCCTTGGTTTTAGGGCATTATAGGTTTGTTCATCATGCCTTGGTTTCCAGATTTCAACCCTCTCACTCTTTCTATCACTAAGATGCCAATTTGGGTTCATCTTCCAAATTTGTCTCTACATTTATGGCATGCTTATAAAGAAATTGGTAATACTTTGGGGACTTTCTTAAAAAATAATAGTAAGTGGCTATAAAAGGTTTATGCACTTATGCCCATTTTTGTGTTGAGCTAGATTTAAGCAAAAGGATTCCTCATAAACTCATTTTAAATTATGGTAAAACTTAGCATGTTCAAATTATTGACTATGAGAATACTAATTTTAGATGCCATAATTACAAAACACCAAGGCATCTTTATGTATTTTTTCCTCAGGGCATTCGAAAGCAATGAAAAAGAAGACAAAAAGGTCCATAAAAAACAAATGGAGTGCCCTAGATCCAATGCTAGTGGCGGAATATTGTTTTGAGGACCCAGAAATATAAGAGGACATATAATTGAGAGACAACAAGAGAGGAGAAAAAACTAATTCAATAAATGGAAAAGTGCCCATTGAAGTGATGACATAAACTATTCAGATCTCCCCTTTGAAGCAACCAACCAGGGGAATGAGAAGAGGACATGTGTCTGAAAGCTCAAATTCAGAGGACTTGTAGGAAAATAGAACTTTTGAAACACATAGTTCAGATAAATAATTAGTTATGGTGAATGCTGAATAAGAATTATGGTAGGAAGTAAAAAAGAAAAAAAGTTAAAAAGGCAAGATAGCTAATCTGTTACATTACTATCACAGAGGTTGATTTTAGTTTTTGGATTTTGAGTAGTTAGTAGGCTTGTTGTCATTATGTTCTTAGGGTATTTGTTTATGGCTCTTTTTTGTATTATTAGTCTTAGTGTCATGTATTTTATGGCTATTTTTTGTAAAACTCTTTTTTATGGCTGGGGGCATTAAATAACCTTGTATCTATAAAAAAAATTAGTGATCGTCCTAAAAGAGGGTGAATATAAATGGTGTTCACAAGGAGACAAAAAGCAAAATATAATAATAAGTCCTGAAGGTGTTACCTATGCTCTAAAATTAGAATGAAGGCCGAAAGTAAAAAAGTAATGGTGTAAGCGAGATAACATGCAATAGAGTAAATGCCTAAAAGTAAAGTATTAAAATGAAAGAGAACTATAATATAAGCAAGACATAGCAATAAGGCATCATAATTGCTTATATTTAAATATAACTATAAAATCTAATTATGTGATAATGTGACAAATAATATGAAATGACAAAAAAAATGTGCTCACAAATGTTGATACATATCTTGACATACATCATAAATAACATCTAAATAGTCTTATTGTAAATGAAATCTAGCTTTAATCATAGTATCGTATATCTTTATAGAGAGTGATGTGAGGACTTCTTGATGCACTATATCTATGGAGAAAGTAGGATCATGAGAAGGAGGAGGGTGTGGTACTTCCTACAAGGGATACTCAATGTGAGGAACCTACACTAGTGTGTAGCTAATATCTTCTGATATATGAGAAGGCATAGGTAGGGAGAACATTGAGCCTTTGTCTGAAAATGGCCTTGATGATGTTGTCGAGAAGGTGAAGGTGTAGGCCTCATAAAATAATGAAAACATTGTTGGATTTCTCTACATTTGTCTGTATAGTTTGTATCACACTATCCCAAAGGAAATAAACTTCCCCATGCTTGGGGATATACTCTGAAGAGATCTTAGGAGGTGGTAGGTTCTTCTCACCAAAAGGCTATGTTACTTCAAGATGAAACACATGAATATATTATCAAAGATGTTAGTAATGTGTCTAAGTATGCCTAATCATGCCATGAAAACTATATGTGTCTATGAGTAGTTGATTATGGATGTCTACTATTGATGGAAAGAACATATCTCTATAGTTTTTTTTTTCTAGGAATCTTTGTTATGATTGATAATCCTTGGCCCAATGGATAATGGTTTTGTGAAACTCATAATATGGATCAATTACGTATCGTTGAGATGGAGATTCATGCCTAGGCATGGGTAAGACCTCATCAAGTAGATCATCATTATCAAACCATATAAAATTAGGCTCTTGAGTAGGATTTGTAATTGTAAGAGAGTTGTGGTGTGGATCAAAGTATTATGGCTAACTTATCAAGAGGAGGGATGCTCGAAGGATTAAAAAATATAACAAATTAGTATGGTCCCATCATGGCCTAATCAAGGAGCATGATCCAAAGAGGGTTAAAGGTGAATAAATTAGAATGGGAAGAATATAATACTCACTTCATCTTAGACTTATGGACATCAATGGAAAAATAAATAATTTTAGGTGCAGTAGAAGGATAAGGAACTATATCTCCTAATGAATAATATGTAAATGTAAAGTAGATTCATAATAATGTTGTAAATAATATAAATAACAAAGGATTTATACATCCTTAGCTTGGGCAAAACCAAATAAGTATGAATCATTGATAAAATAACCATCATCATAATTAGGTGTATGAAGGTTAATATGGAAATCATACATAACTTTAACCATTAAAGAAGCATGATGAATTGATTATTTAGACATGACTATTGATGCAAGAATTTAATCAGTTGACCTCATATGAGATCAAGGTCATAATGAAGGAAGTAATTGAGAAATCATGTTAAAATGGAGGACTGATGTTTTGATATTAAGACTGATCTCATTAGGCTCATCATCATTGGAATCTAGTAAGTTAGGAGGTATGTTGTCCACAAGTTCAGGGTGTCCATTATATCCTCGATAAGGATTAACATGGTGATTAAATAATTGATATTCATGAAAGGGAATGCTAAGCAAAGGTTTAAGGGTAGGTATTTTAAAGATACCACATTCTTGAAATTGTTTAAAATTAAGAGTTTGCATCTGCTTGAATCTTGTATATAACATTATTGTGGGGAAATTTTATGCACTGACACGCATAAGAGGTGATAGCCTTATGTGATGTGTCTAGGGTCGACCAAGTAAAATGTTGTAAGATAGTGGGAAATTGAAAATCATGACCTTGAATTTAAAAATTATGGGAGGGACCATTATGGGGAGTTAAACACAACCAAGAGAAGGAATTTATCTTCGATCATAGCCTTGACACATAATTTGGGCATATTTAAGATTGTATTTAGAGTATCAAAGAGTCTTAATGAAGTCAAGGGAAGCAACACAAATACCTGACCCTTCATCAATCAAAACATGATTGAATTGGATATCACCTACTTGGATGCTAATGAATAGAGAGGATCATCCACATAGAGTAATATTTCATTGGAATCATAGAAGCAATAGGAAACTTAAGTGAAAGAGAGGCATCCTAAGTTTCATTAGCTTGTATGGACATTTATTCACACTATTGAAATATACTATCCTCATACCCAAACAAAGTGGATTATTGAACTATAAGTGGAGGTATATTCATTTTGAATAACAATTGTATTAAGTGATTATGATGATGAGGGAACTCATCATGATCTCAAGAAAAATAATTTGAGAGGGGAGTCGAGAGAGATATGAAATGGGGTCCCACTCATTGTAACCTAAGGGAACTGAAGTAGATGGAGGTAAGGGTGCATAATGTTGAATCAACTCAGTCAATGGAGGGGTTTAATTAAACTTAAAATAAGTATGAATAAAACTATTTTTTTTGGCTTAGATGATGTAGTTTGGATAGTTTGATTAAAGTGCATCGAGTTGTTTGATGTAGTTTGTTGCATAGGAGACTTAGAAATTACCTGCATCAAGATGGTTAATGTAATAAAAATAAAATTAGGAATAGAAATATACTAATTCAAGTTGGTTGATGTAGTTGTTTTAAATATGGGGATAACTGACTATATAAAATCAGTCAATATAGATGGTTCATATTTGATCTATAAATTGGGACTAATTTTCATGCAAAAAGTTTACCTTGTATCCTTGTAGGTAATTTATTAAATATATACCAAAATTAATCTATAAAATAATCAACTTAAAGAAAAGAAATGCATGAATACAACCACACTTCACAAGAGTTGATTACAGAGTTTAGCAATGCCTACGTCTTTAGGCTCACAAATTAGCTGAACCAATTCATTATTAAATGTCTGCAAGTACAAAGCAACCCTTACAAAACAATAATGAATTCATATGTTATAGACCTTCAAAGAATATTGGAACTCTCATATATCTTTTCCACTTTCTTGAATCACACCTTTAAGACTACATAAAACTTAGCAACATGCCTTTGAAAAGTCTCGAAACTCACTGACAGACCTTCCACCTTCATGTCGTGAAAAGCAATCTCATATTCCTGAGGTTCTCCACCAAAATTCTTACTTTGAGACTTTAAAAAATGACTCAAACAAACTTAAATCAAGAAAATAGCTATATCACCATAAGTGTCTTGGCGTATAGAATAACTCTCTAGTTTACTTCAAAGTCTGAAAAGCTCTTTAAGTCCTTCAAAATTTAAGATATATGTAAACTAATCTCTATATTGGCCATTACACAATCTACAAAGCTTCACTTCAAGGCATCAAATGAACTAAAATGCAAACACTCAATATATGGCTGTAGCTCTTGGATCTTAGTTCTAGCTCTCAGCTCTCAGCTCTGGTTCTAGCTCTTAGACCTCAGGTCTTCGGCTTTAGCTCTTAGCTCTTCGGCTTTGGCTTTGGCTCTGCCATGAGAGATTTGAAACCTTGGAATGAATTCTAATTCTAATTCCAATTCCAATGATTCAAAAATGACCCCTCAAACCTTTATATACTTGTTGGAGGTGCACAAATAGTGGGATTATTCATTATCCCCACCATTTTTGATGGGATTGGATAGCATCCCATTTCACCATTTTTTATGGGATTTATATTATCCCTTTACAATTTAATATGAAATTTGAATAATATCCCATGTATTTAAAAATATGGGGTGATAATTATTCCCTGATATATAATGGTTTATATTTTAACCATATTAAAATGGCTTTTCATTTGCCATATAACTCTATTGCCATGTCACTTTATGGTCACGTCATCACTTTGACTGGTCATAACTTGCACATATGGACTCCATTTTTCAAATCGTAAAATGTGCCAAAAAAATCTCAACAAGATTTATATCATAAAAATAGATTTAAAACTTTAAATGATGGTAATTTTTTGTAGTTTGACTAGCTTTAACCACTTATTGACTTATTTTGACCAAAACTTGGATTGACTGCACAAGGAGCGAATGAGCTCTATTTTTGGAGTTCCACATAACATTAGAAAGATATTAACGAGTCCTATGTGATGGTATATGTATTAATCTAATTTAGGAAATTTTAAAAAATGATCTTTGGATCATACCTCCCCACTAAGAAGGCTTTTGGTCCACCAAAAGTTGGTATCCACTAAAATGCCTATCAGTTCTAAAGATACTTTGATGAGTCTTATCGATCTCAGGTTCCACAACTGTTGGGGATCAACCAACAATGTTGATTACACTTATGAAAGCAATAAAATGCAAAATTAACCAGAATGATAAGTAACTAGAATGATAAATAGCAAAGAACAAGAGATACAAGAAACCACCCTGAAAACTTGTATTAAACTCTTTACAGAAGGAATACAATTGAAGAAACTTCTTTTCTTCCACACCTCTCTCAGATGTACAGATCTCTCTCTAGATCTCTTTCCCTCAAGAGCTCTCTCTCTCAATTACAATCAACTCTAACAACCTCGAGTGATTCACATATACAATTATGTACTGTTCAACATTACATTACAATAAGCTAAGAAGATCTATCCTATTATATAATAATTAGAAAACATGAGCATACAACTACAGTCATCAGATGCACCTCCTAATCAAGGGCTCTAAATAGTCTTATTAATAATAGAGATGCAGACTTAAGACTATTACTTAATCCTAACATGCAAATAATCTGTTCTATCGACAAAAATAGCTTTTTGGACGCACAAGTAACCGACATCGGTTCCTGCTTGTTTGCCTATGACTGACGTCAGTCGATCCATGACCGACGCCGGCATCTCCTGGTCTGCTCTTGACCGACATCGATCACTCCTGACCGACGCCGGTGACTGTGTAAACTTGCAACTTTGCAAAACGCTCTTTTGGTGAAGCTTTTAGCTCCACACCTTAACAATCTCTCACTTGGAGATAAACAGTTACACCAGTACCTGTACAGCAACATCTTCTAACTCCTCCATCTTTAACTCAATCATGAAGACCAATAGAGGTTGAATGAAAATTCAACTTCTCCTTTGTTACTGGCTTGGTTAACATATCTGCAGGATTCTTATCTATATGGATCTTCTCCAGCTTCAACTCACCATCCTCTAATACCTGTCTTATGAAGTGGTACCGAAGCTATATATGCTTTGTTCTTGAATGAAAGGCTGAATTCTTAGCCAAATGAATTGCACTCTGACTGTCACTATACAATCTGCAACTCTCTTGCTCCTTTCCTAGCTCTTTCATGAACCGTGTCATCCATATCATCTCTTTGCTAGCCTCTATGACTGCAATATATTCTGCTTCTGTAGTTGACAAGGCAACAACCTTCTGCAACTTTGATATCCATCTAATCGCCATTCCACCAACAGTGAAAACATATCTTGTGGTGCTCCTCCTACCATCCAAATCACCTGCCATATCTAAATCTACATAACCATGTAGAGAAGTATCTAAACCTCCATAGCACAAATGCCTACTGCTGGTTCCTCTCAAATATCTAAGGATCCACTGAATTGCTTTCCAGTGCTCCTTCCTTGGATTGGCCATATACTTACTTACAACTCCCATTGCTTGGGCAATATTCGGTCTAGTACAAACCATTGCATGCATTAAACTCCCTACTGCAGAAGAATATGGAACTCTACTCATGTACTCTACCTCATCATGTGAATTAGGACATTGTTCTTTACTCAATTTAAAATGTCCAACCAAAGGTGTGCTTACCGATTTTGCATCCTACATATTGAACCGTTTCAACACCTTATTCACACAATCCTCTTGAGACAAAATCAACCTGTGATTTTTCCTGTCTCTCTTAATGCTCATGCCAAGGATTTTCTTTGCTACTTCCAAATCCTTCATGGCAAATGTGTGAGCTAATTTCACCTTAAGCTCAGAGATATCCTGCATGTGTGATCCTGCAACCAACATATCATCTACATACAACAACAGAATAATATATCTACCATTATCCAATCTCTTAAAATACACACAATGGTCAGATTGACACCTACTGTAGCCATGCTCAGTCATAAACCTGTCAAATCTCAAATACCACTGTCTAAGAGCTTGCTTGAGGCCATACAAGCTTTTCTTCAATCTGCACACTAACTTCTCCTTACCTTTGACCTCAAATCCTTCTGGCTGTTCCATATATATTTCTTCATCCAAATCTCCATGAAGAAACGCTGTCTTAACATCAAGCTGCTCAAGATGCAAATCCTCAATAGCAACTAAAGACAATACAGTCCGTATAGAAGTCATTTTAACAACAGGAGAAAAAATCTCACCAAAATCAATACCTGGTTTTTGTGTAAATCCTTTCACTACCAATCTGGCCTTATATCTCATCTGTCCATTCTCACCTTCCTTCAATCTATAGGTCCATCTGTTCTTCAGTGTCTTCTTTCCTGCTGGCAACTCAACCAAATCCCATGTTTGGTTCTCTTTCAAGGACTCCATTTCCTCAACCATGCCACACTCCCACTGATTCTTGGATTCTACCTATATTGCTTCTTCAAAACTCTCTGGTTCTCCACCATCAGTTAGCAATGAATAGAATAACGAAGGGGAATATCGAATTGGAGGTTTACTTACCCTTTCTGACCTCCTAATGGGCATCTAAGACTCATTCACAACACGCTGTCTACAGAAATTCTCTGACAGTGATCGACCTCGGTCACCTCCAGGCCTGTAACTGGTCGATGTAGGTTTTGCCTGACCGACGTCAGTTCCTTCCTAGCCGACATTGGTCACTATATGACCGACATCGGTTTCTATTCTACCGACGTCGGTTCCTGCCTTGCCAACGTCGGTCTCTATGTTTTCTTGTTTGTGATTATTTCTTCTCACGAGCTCATTTTGGACCGTCACCTCGTCCAATTCTCCATTGCTCTGTCCAGATTGATTCAACTTCTTCAGCTGATCACTATACATCATTTTTTCATTGAAAACAACATCACGGCTCTTAATTATCTTGTTAGTTCCTAGATTCCAAAACTTGAATCCAAAATCATCAGAGCCATAGCCAATAAATGTGCACCTCATATACTTAGCATCCAACTTCTTTCTATTTTCCTTATCAACGTGCACAAACGCTTCACAACCAAAAACTTTGAGAAATGAGAGATCTACCTTTTTACCCGTCCATGCCTCTTTTGGAATTCCACCATCCAGAGCTGTAGAGGGTCCTCTGTTAATCAGGTACACTGTAGTGTCAACAGCTTCTACCCAAAACTCTAAGGGCAAACCAGCATGCAATCTCATACACCTTGCACGCTCCATTATTGTTTTGTTCATCCTTTTAGCAACTCCATTTTGCTGAGGTGTCCTTAGAACCATCCTTTGCTTGCAGATTCCATGCATATAACAATACCAGTTGAACTTATACCTGCATAACTCACCACCATTGTCAGATCTTAGGCACTTCAATCTTCTACCTATTTCATTCTCAACCATAGCTTTCCAAATCTTTTAATACAATAGACCCATACCTTTCTTGTAGCATCATCTATGAACGAAACATAGTACTATGATCCTCCAATAGAAGCAATCTGAGCCGGTCCCTACACGTCTGTGTGAACAAACTACAACTTATGCTTCTTCTTTGTTGACCCAGTCTTGAGAAAACTCACTCTCTTCTATTTTCCAAAAACACAGTGCTCACAAAAATCTAGATCTATGCTTTTCAAATCTAAAAGCTTACCTTTTGACTTAAGAATGGACATTCCCTTCTCACTCATGTGGCCGAGCTTAGAGTGCCACAATTTTGCATCCACATCTGAAGTAGATAATACAGAAGGAGAATTATTAGTAACACAATTACATAAATAGAGAGTACCTACTCTCTTACCTCTGGGCATTACAAGTGCACCCTTGGTCACCTTCCAAGATTCAGCTGTGAGAGTTACTGTACAACCCTCATCCCCTAACTTTCCTGCAGAAATCAAATTCCTCTTCAAGCTGGGAACATGCATGACGTCTCTCAACACCTATGTGTTGCCATTCTGCATTTTCAGCTACACTTTTTCTTTGCCAATAATTTTTCAAGGCTCATCATCCCCTAAATACACTATTCCAAAATCTCCATGGACATAGTCACTAAAATATTCTCTCTTGGGGGAAGCATGAAAAGATGCACCAGAATCTAAAACCCAAGATTCTATATTATTATGCAAAGAGAATATTAAAGCATCTTATGCAATACCTGCAACTTTTGCTTCTTCTTTACCTTCATGCTGATTGTCCTCCTTAGGCTTTGACCAACAATCTCTGCTTATGTGCCCTATCATTCCACAATTCCAACATTGTGGCTTCTTGCCATTTCTGGATTTGGATCTACCTCTCACCTTTGACTTAGACCTTGATCTCCCTTTCTTGCTCTTCTCTTTTTGCCTTCCCCTACTCTCAAAATTTAAAACATTCCTTGATGTTTTCTCTGTGCTTTTCCTGTGAATTTCTTCATTTAAGATTACACTAACAACATCCTCTACTTTTAAGATATTTGAAGCAGATGCAGTATTACTAACTGCCATTACCAAGCTATGCCAGCTTTCAGGCAAAGAACATAATATTAAAAGAGCTTTAATTTCATCATCAAACACTATTTTGACTGAACTTAATTGATCTACAATTCCATGGAAATCATTCAAATGATTAGATACAGATCCACCTTCCTGAATACGCAAATTAAATAATTGCTTCATAAGATATACCTTATTAGAAGCTAAGGGTTTTTCATACAAATTTGCTAAAGTAGTCATTAACTCTACCGTAGACTTTGCCTGTGATAAATTATATATCACAGTAGATGCCAGACTCAGTCTTATAGATCCAAGAGCCTTTCTATCAAGAACTTTCCATTCTTCATCATCCATGTCTGTGGGCTTCTTTGCAATTCCACCTAACGGTAAGTATAGATATTTTTGATACAGATAATCCTCTATCTGCATTCTCCAATGTTGATAATTTTTGCCATTGAACTTCTCCATTCTCAGTTTACTTTCTTTTGCCATTACTTCTCCCACTCAAATAGAAATCCCTGCAGAAACCCCTGTGAGTACCCTGTAATCAATACACACTACATAGATCTGAACCACCTGTTAGTGAACCTGAGCTCTGATACCACTTGTTGGGGATCAACCAACAATGTTGATTACACTTATGAAAGCAATAAAATGCGGAATTAACCAGAATGATAAGTAACTAGAATGATAAATAGCAAAGAATAAGAGATACAAGAAACCACCCTAAAAACTTGTATTAAACTCTTTACAGAAGGAATACAATTGAAAAAACTTCTTTTCTTCCACACCTCTCTCAGATGTACAGATCTCTCTCTAGATCTCTTTCCCTCAAGAGCTCTCTCTCTCAATTACAATCAACTCCAACAACCTGGAATGATTCACATATACAATTCTGTACTATTCAACATTACATTACAATAAGCTAAGAAGATCTATCCTATTATATAATAATTAGGAAACATGAGCATACAACTACAGCCATCAGATGCACCTCCTAATCAAGGGCTCTAAATAGTCTTACTAATAATAGAGATGCAGACTTAAGACTATTACTTAATCCTAACATGCAAACAATTTGTTCTATCCACGAAAATAGCTTTCTGGACGCACAGGTAACCGACGTTGATTCTTGCCTGTTTACCTGTGATCGACGTCAGCCGATCCATGACCGACGCCGGCATCTCCTGGTCTGCTCCTGACCGACGTCGATCACTCCTGACCGATGCCGGTGACTGTGTAAACCTGTAACTTTGCAAAATGCTCCTTTGGTGAAGCTTTTAGCTCCACACCTTAACAACAAATACATGTACAATACTTGGAATAAACGACTGATCACACCTTCTTTGATCCCTCTACTAATGCACAACTATCAATAGCCTCTACACAGAACTAGGGTTCAGAATGAGATGACTTTCTCTACTGCACGGCTTCACAAAAGCCTCTACACATATAAGCCTAGTGATCTCCTCTATTGCATGATTGCAATGAGCCTCTACACAAAAATCTAGTGATCTCTTCTACTACATGGCTAAAATGAGCCTCTACATATAAGTCTAGTGATCTCCTCTACTACATGGCTGTAATGATCCTCTACACAGATCTAAGATCTTAAATGTACATCCACATCCTCTTCTATTGCACAACCTTTAACAGCCTCTAAACAAAAGTATGCATGGATAATAGCATGTCCATCAACCTCCTCTTCTACTGCATAGTTGTAGTTACCTCTACATAGAATTTTGAATGTGGACTTAGTACTTCTTGGGTCTACTAAACTATTCTTTGTAGAATAACACTTGATAGAAACAAGAATATAGCTTACCCAAATCTCTATATACCATTGTTAATGGAAAATGTGTACCAAAATGTGAGAAGACAACTTGAGTATGATAAATTTGTCACTCAATTCTTCTCTACAGGTGACTCCACAACAAAACAAACTATAATTTTTACAATGTATGTATATACAAATACTAACAGTGCCTCTTAGGTCTTTTAAAAATTGTGCATGATGTATGTCACAATACTGCCCGTATGGGTCTTATTCATACATTCTATATAGCACATTATTTTTGTTGGTTTTATGAGCATATACAAATGGATAAACCAAAATGATTGAAAGCTTTTAATTATTACCTAAGATTCTTTACCAACCATTGAATCCTAATGTGGGCTTGGCTCCTTCAATAGTCACCCTATGGATCATCATGCAACCCACCTTCAGGTTATTTATGGTTACCTGATACATACAAGTCTAATGTTTGACTAGAATCATCGTGACTAGGTGTAGAGACCTACCCTATTTAGAACTGCACGATCCAAGTGTGATCCAGGTGAAGCTCTATGCCATCATTTATGAAAGATGTTTGTCGAGTGAAGAGATATAAATTTTCTAGAACCATTTCATTCATATCTAATGAAATGATATCGAGAGTCAGCATGTTTGAGAACTATCTCCCAACTACAAATCATAAGGTGCAATAACATGTTGCCATACCTTGGATAACACTGTTTTGCATGCCAACTATTTTGGCATGTAGTAGTGGTAACATTGGCAATCCCAATCAATGTACTACATCATCAATCACTTAACCCATTTCATTTTCCCCATCGAACACAATTTTAATGACACATCCCTCTAAAACAACAAGAACACTTTACTTGGAGGCTCTCATAGATCGTAAGATAATGTTCAAAGGTCCATATGGTGTCCTCTATCAAACTGGAGATTTTGAATGCTGACTGGTACTTGGAATAATATGATACTTTCCTCTATTTTTGTTTCTCTATTAGAACCACTATGGTGTATATCCATTGCAAATATGGTCCCAAAGGCTTGATCTTGACATGCTCTAATACCAAAGTAATCCATAAACTAGCACTAATTTTCATGTAAAAAGTTTACCTTAGATCCTTATAGGTAATTTATTAAATATATCAAAATTAATCCATAAAATAATCAACTTAAATAAAAGAAATGCATGAATACCAACCACACTTCACAAAATTTGATTATGGAGTTTGGCAATGCCTACATCTCTAGCTTCATAAATTAGCTGAACCAATTCATTATTAAATGTTTACAAGTACAAAACAACCCTTACAAAATAATAATGAATTCACATGTTACGAACCTTTGAATAATCTTAGAACTCTTAGATAGAGTCTCTACTTTCCCAAAGCACACCTCTAAGACTACATAAAACTCTGCAACAAGCCTTCAAAAAGTCTTGAAACTCACAAATGAACCTTCCACCTTCTTGTCATAAAAAGCAATCTTGCATTCCTGAAGTTCTCCACAAAAAGTCTTACTTTGAGATTTAAAAATTGGCTCAAAGGAAATCAAATCAAGAAAATAGATATATCACCAAAAGTGTCTTGGAGTCTATAACAACTCTCTAGTTTACTTTGAAGTTTGAAAAACTCTCTAAGTCCTTCAAAACTTAGGATGTATGCAGATTGGTCTCTATATTAGCCATTACACAATCTATAAAGCTTCAATTCAAGGCATCAAATAACCTCAAATATAGATACTCAATATATGGCTCTGGTTCTCGACTCTGGCTCTGGCTCTAGCTCTCGACCCTCAGCTCTTTGGCTCTTGACTCTAGCTCTCAGCGCTTGGCTCTTTGACTCTTTAGCTCTGGCTCTAGCTCTGTCATGAGATATTTGAAACCTTGGAAAGAATTCCAATTATAATTATTTCCAAATAACCCCTCACCTCTTTATATACTTGTTGGAGGCGCAAAAATAGTGGGATTATTCATTTCCCCACCTTTTTTGATGGGATTGGATAATATCCCATTTCACCATTTTTTTATCAAATTTATATTATCCCTTTACAATTTAATATGGAATTTGAATAATATCCCATGTATTTAAAAATATGGGGTGATAATTATTCCCTAATATATGATGGTTTATATTTTAACCATATTAAAATGGCTTTTCATTTGCCACGTAACTCTATTCCCATGTCATCATTTTGACCATAACTTTGATTGGTCATAACTTGCATATACGAACTCCATTTTTCAAACCATAAAAGTGATGGAAAGATTTGAAAGAGATATATGTTATGTAACTAGATTTTTAACATTTCATGATGGTAATTTTTTGAAGTTTGACCAGCTTTGACCAATTATTGACTTGCTTTGACTAGAACTTGGATTGGCTACACAAGGAGCAAACAAGCTCTATTTTTGAAGTTCTACATACTATTGGAAATCTCTTGATGAGTCTTATGCAATGGTATAGGCCTCATTTTTATTTGGTAACTTTTACAAAATGATCTTTGGATTAAGATTTGGTTGATTATATTAGGTGCATAATGTAGTAGTGATAGAGAATGAAATTAAATAGATTATATCGAGCTGGATGATATAGTTGGTAGATGACTACTGGACTGTGTGGAAGTGGTCAATATAGTTTGAACTAGTGATAACATGGGTGACTATATAAAACTAGTCGATGTAGTCATAGGAGATGAGTTGTTGTTGACTTTCATATTCTTAAAATCCATTAAATGAGATGGATATGTGTCTTAAATAGTTTGGTAAGTGGGAAAATTATTATAAGTATAATTTGGATAAGGATTAATGTAAGATACTACATGCCTCATGTTGTTGATGTTTACCACATTTTCATCATTTGTTAAAGAGTTAGGGTCAACTGATGTTTTTGCAACATTAGAGGTAGGCAGTTGAGTAATATTAGATCGATGATTATAGATGGTAAGGTGAGCATTAACCTAATTGAGAGAATAATTATTAACTTTAGAATCATGGGATTTATTTATCTCATCATAGGCTTATTTTCATTCATGGATCATGGTTGCATGATCAAAATTAAGACCAAGGTTAAATTCAAGAGTGAAGTTCCTAAGTTGCCTGCATGTTTCATGAGAATGTCCCTAGTTTGCATGATACCAACAAATTTTTTGTGGATCGTATCAATGTTTGGTAGGGTGGAGTTATTTTTTTGAAGGTTTATGAATACATTTTTGTATTTCTACTAAGGAAAGAGGTTTATGAACATCAAGATTATTTACATAGGATGACTAAGAGGGAGGAGGTCGAAAAGGGTTTTCTGTGAAAGGTTGGGAAAGATTCACTTCATTTATGCCACCAAAAATAATACCCTGAATTACATGTATAGAATCACAAGTGTCTGTAATACCATCATAGGTAACATGTTTATTTTTTGATCTCATAAGCATATGAGTTATTGATGTAGGTCGAGAATGCTCAGATTATCTTATGAGGAAATCTTGGCATTTAGGTTGATCAAGGGCTTCTTAAAAATATTTTTAAGAGAGATTTCTAACCCTTTATTAGAGTTTAGGATGGATAACATTATTAAATAGATAGAAGAGGATGTCTTCTAACATGTTGTGTTTGGATTTTTTAGATAATGCTTTTCAATGCCTAATGAAAGTTTGGGTAGTTTTAAATTTTGCTTGTTTACAATTAGTGAAATGGTCTAAACTATTTTTAGGAAGATTATTGGTTGAAATTATTGAACCAATGCATTAACTAAATCTTATAATCTAGATATAATATTAGACTTAAGTTGATTATACCAATCTATGACATCACTTGACAATGTTTTAGCTAGAATATTGGTAGCGGTGAAGGTATTTAGCTTAATCTAGACTTTTTAAAGGTTACCAAAATATTTCAAATGATAAGCAAGATCAGCATATCCATTATAGGTTATAGTAGGAGTGATACCACCTGTGTTTATGTTTGCAATGTGAGGGATTGACAATTCATTTTAAAGTTACTTGATGACTTTTTAATGAAATGTGGGTTGAGGAATAAGATTACCTTCTACATCTCTATGGGAGTAGGGGAATCATTTTGATTTCACACTCCCCATTGAGTTTGTTGAGGATGATTTTACAACTGCAAGAGTTGATTCTACGTTTACATAATTTGATTTGCATTATTAGTTTGAAAGGTAGCCATTTGATTCATGGATTGCAACAAGATTTGATTAGAGTTTAGAACTTATTGGATGTAGAGGAATGTGAGATGCACTAGTGGTAGTATTAACATGAGTATTGATATAAGTAGTTTGAATAAGTCTGCTAGATGAAAGACTTACCATGGTAGTGTTTATATTAGGCATGGTGGAAGAATAAACACATGAAGAAGTTATGTATCAACTTGCCCCACATCTTATAGAACTAATATGTGTAGGTGAAGGGGGACATCCTATATGGGGTCCCATCATGAGGTTAAACATTATTATAGGATCGTTAATGAAGAGACTCATTTTGGAAGTATCGTAAATATCACTCTCATCCTCAATAGTAGGCATGCAAAGAGGATAATTAAAAGGATCAAGAGGTTCAAAAATAGGGAGTGGATTATAATCAATAGTCCTATTAATCATGTGAATATTCTTTGTATTTTAGTTGTTGATAATGTTAAATTGAGATTTGGGATATTTATGAGAATTAGTCAAATCCATCATGTCACGTTATCTTCTATATTCAAAATCATCAAAGGTATGCTACATTATGGAAGATTGAGGTAAAGATTGGATTGGGTTAGCTAATGGAGGTAAATTTCATAAAAAATAATTGTAATAGCCGACTCAAAATAGGATAATTAAAACTATATCAAGTAGTTCAATGTAATGTAATAAACATGATGTTAAGAAACAAACTATATAGAACAATATGATATAGTCTAGTGGGAAAGATGGAAGATAGACTATAAGATAATTTTATTGATTTATTTGATATAATTACATAAATAGGCAATGAGATACAAACTGTATTGAGTTGGTTAATGCAGTTTGATCTAGGAGATTTAATAGTAATAAGAATCAGGATGTGTTGATCTATTTGATGCAGTCTATAAGATAAAGGTTTAGAAGTATGAAATGTATTGAGTATTCAATACAGTCACACAATCAGATATGAGATACAAAAAGATAGACCATATATAATTGTTTATTACAATCAAGGATACAAACATAGGAGATTATATCAAGTTGGTTAATGTAGTATTTACACACAAATGACTACATCAACATTGGAATATGTAGTTATAACATAAAACATAGAACTGTATTAATGTTGGCTAATGCAGTCTACAATAAAAAGTAGAAAATTAAAATCTAATTAATATTGCTAGCTATTTTCAAAAAATAAAATTAGGTAGATGTACAAAAGGATATGACTAATTTTTTGGCTCTTAAGGATACTAGTTCATCCATTGGAAAGTGTCGGCCCAAATTTTTAGAGCACTAACTATGGAGGGAGTATCTTGCCCATATCTCACTAAACCCAATTTCAAGGGTAAGTTAAGAGTAACTTCCAAGTATACTACATAATCAAACAAATTAATGGTTTCATAAGGTTCAATAATAAAGGAATCCTAGGCCTTTTTTATATAATATGAGGCACATGGAAATAACTAAGTAGTTTAAGAATTGTCAGAACATAGTTTCTAGGGAAAACCAAACAAATATAAAATGAAGTTCTAAAATCAATATCTAAAACCAATTAACAACATTCAACGAATGAAAATAAATAGGCAGTCAACTTGAAATGAAATGTGTGATTAAGATTTAAAATGAAAAGTTAATTTGCATTGTTTATGCTTAAAGAATAAAATAAACAAAAATGTATCATCTCTAATAGATGCAATTTTACACACAATACATAATTATATTGAGTATATCAATATAGTCTATATAAAATAGAGTTAAAGATAGAGATATAATACTAGATCAAGCCGATCGATACATTTTATTTACTTTAATTTAAAAATAAAATTAGATCAAATTGTTTGATATAATGGAGTAAAAATAAATGCAATTCAAAACTAAGTAGAACTGATTGATGCAATTTATTAAAAATTAAATCAAATAGATCAACGTAGTTGACTGGGGTGACGCTTAGACAAAATTAAATATGTAAATACACAACTGTATCGAATAGGTCTATATAGTTGATTGGAAGAATGAATCTGAGACATAACTCTATCAATAGGTTTGATATAGTTGGATAGAAATATGGCTAAACAAAACTATGTTGAATAGTCTAATATAGTTGCTAAGGGAAAATGCAAATAAGGGAATAAAACTATGTCTCACTTACCGAAACAATATATTGAGAAAAACACATAGATAAAACTATGTCAATCTATTCGATATACTTTCTTGCAAGTGAAAATTATGATTGAGCTATATCAATCTATCATATATAGCTCACTAATAGAAAAATGAAACAAAATGAGATTGATTTATTTGACATAATTCACTAAATAGGTGAGGGCAATGGTTAGTTTCATGTTGGGTTTACTAGAATGTATGCAATGAGCTAGGATACATCTATAACTATCCTATATAAATATCTATACTCATAAAAGGTAAATCAAATAGATCCCATTGATACTTAATGAATATGAATATGACCAAATAGATCTGTAGGCCTATGAAAAGGAACACCTACAACACAATGTCAATAGAAAGGGTTTCAAAGCCTCTAGGCAATCAACACAATGAAATAAATCTAACTAGGTCTCTTATTATTTTAATTAAATATAATAATTAAGCAATGTAAGTAATGGGGAAGGGTTAGAAACATATCAAAATAGGTAAAAACCATGGTAGAAAAATGGGGGCTAGGTTACCTAAGGTGGATAAATCCAAAGTTTAAATAGTCCTATAGCCACACTAAGTATAAGTGTAGAGAAAGTTTAAACAAGGAGATATATTTTCATTAACCAAAAAATTATGTTACTTTTATCTATTAATTGAAAGATATAGAATTATAATATACATACCTTGAACAAGACATGTTGAGCATCAATCTCCCCTTGGTCAATGGTGGTTTTCAAGATATTTTTGTGGTTATAAGGATCTTAAAGGTTGAATCAAGATCTAGGCTAAAATGACTCCTCCTATTACATCCAAGACTCCACAAAATAAGCTTTCCCTCCAAGACAAGATCTAAACAATAACTCCTCTAAATGTAGACTTAGGGTAGAAGTATGAGCAATATAAATAAAAAATGAATGTTCTTCCCTCTTGGATTGAAATGGTGATTTATATTTATAAAAAATAATGATCCTAATCTCTTTTGAAGATTAAGTTGATGATATTAACCAACTCAATTTAGTCCTAAACGAGTCGACTAAACTTGAATAATTTGTCCAGGTTGAAACAGTTGTGAATCTTGCACCAAAATGTAGTTTGGAAGGGATGGATGACAGTTAAAATAACATCAAATGGTCCAACATATTAAGAAATTATAGGTTATGATATAACTAGAGGATATAAGATGAAAGGAGATAGCTTAGGGAATCAGATATAAGGAAGCTAAAATGGATGTAATATTGATTAATAAGAAACAATATCTCTCATAAATCACCAATAGCCTATCCACCCATTTCTTGGTGTACCCTTTAAGGCGTACACTCAGGGAGATTAAAATTCAACAAGATGCTATTATAGAAAAAACATCAGTAAATGATAAAGTTTTGTAAATATTATGTGTATACACATTCCATGATTCTAAATAAACTATTTACATATCTCAAGTCACTAATTTTCACTCCTAAAACAATACTGACATTAGTCAAATAGTTACAATTTTTCTAGGTGTCTACTTCTTCCAGTAATGTCCATGAACATTCACTAACTAATTTTAAATTAATAATTTCATCCTATTTTTAATTTAATAATGTTTATTAGTTATAAAAATTTGAAATATTATTTATATTATAATATATCACATTCAATCATAAATATAAATGGAAAGCAAAATTAATTGAAATTGATTGACAAGTGGCATATGGTAAATATAGTAAGTATAACTAAAGAGTAATATACTTAGCATTTCTATTTTCTAGTTCACTATAATAGGTGTATGATAGTGGAAGACATGATAGAATAGGATTGTGATAGTTCAAGTCTAGAAATAGAGTCTACAACTATGTAGAGACAAGTTTACACTCCCTAGAGAGGTACGCAGTGCGGTCTTCTTTTATTGACTATATTGTTGTCCACTATGAAATTAGTAAAACTATGATTATTTTATAACCCATTCCTATGTCTACTGAGAGGTTGAGATATTTTTATTTTGTTAATACAATGCAAAAATCTTAGTTTTCCTTCTCATTACCTTGAACACTCTAGGTGTACATGTGAGATCTAAAAACCTGTAAAAATAAGGGGAAGTGTAATTGGTTGAGCTGACCCCGATCACCCACATTGATGATTGGATGTTACCTATGTATCTAGATACTTCAATGGAATCAAGCCACATGTAGTTTTTGCACCTAGTGTGATTGTGTTCCTTCAATATATGCATGTAACTAGTAATTTGGCTTTGATACTTGACAACGTTAGCTATTGACTTGATTTAGAATGCTTCATACTTGATTTATGACTACTCTTAGTGATTGATATTTAATTTGGAAATAATAGGGTAGATTTTATCAATGTGCAATATTATAATTGATATATTCTAGATATATATCAAGTCCATTTTGAAATGATAGCTTGATTTACTAATATACCGATCTTTTTGAATATTTTCCTTTGGCCAACTTGTGAAATGTTCATGATGACCCTTATGGATATTTCAATTTTTAAAACTAGTTGTTAAATGGTGTGGGGACACGGCCATACTAAGTGGATAAGTTTGCAGTATTGGACCCATCTACATAAGACAAACCTATCCCATAAAATTAAGAACAACTAGCTTGAGGCCAGGAACAATCTGAGAGTGATATAAATTAGTTTGAGCAATGAATTGGGAATTCATGAGTAACAATGATTATGAACAAAGGGACCAAGATCATATATATATAAATGGCTATAAGAATGGTGAATAAGAGTCATATATTTAAGCATAAGTCAAGTGGTTCAATATATGTCAAGAATTAACATTATCAAGTACTTGTAATCAAATTTAGGTATCTATAAAAAGTATCTATTAGGTCAACTTGGACATGATTCATGGGTCAGTCATAATGGGAAATATAAAAGAGTCAACTATACATATGAATCAATCCCAAGATTATACTCACCTAGCAACATCTTGACAAGTCTTAAAAAATTTGAGAAATCCATTAGCACCCTCTTGAGACATCATCATAGAGGCATACATATATGAATATCCCTCAAAAGAGTATTAACAAAGCTAAGATTGAATATAAATTTAGGTCAAAGTTAGATGGTGCTAAGTGTCAAAAGTGAAACATTTCATTACATTCTAGATTGATCACAATGGTGCAACTATAAAACTAGGTGGCAGGACTACATGTGGTTTGAGCCTTCCTGGGAATATTGGAATCTAGGCAAGACATAGTCATTTAGTGGGGAGTGGTTGGGGCTATCCAACCCAAATTACTAACCCATTTTTTAAGGGTCATGTTGTGTCAAAATTACAATTACAGTTTTGAAGTCAAGAGAAGGAAAACAAGAATCAATGCATAGGATTGAATATGAACACACAAACATGAGACATCTATAGGTATAAGTGTAAGGATCAGAGGGATCAGATACCGACATAATCAATTAGGACAATACCAATATCTCTTGGATGATATTGGTCACCACAAAGGTTTGAGTTTAGCCAATAATGTCTACATAGGTTTAGAGCTCAATTTTCCTAACGTGAGCAATTACAATGCATATACAAAATTATGTTTATTTATCTTAAAATTTCAAATTTTGATATACAAATATTTAAAATCCTATTTTTTTATGTTTTCCCTTTACTTAGGATTAGGTATTGTTATTATGTTCCTTTTCATCTTAGTGTTTTTAAAAATTTCCATGCATGTACATCCTTGATACTTATTATCTCTCATCCAATGGGTTCCTTGTTTTCTACTCATGTTGTGCTTTATGATTATACCGATGAGTGGAAAAATTTGGATACAAATACTCATGCTTGTGTGACTAATTATTATGCTTATATAAATTATGATCATGCTTGTGTGAATGAGGGTAATGATTATGTTGATTATGATTATGTGCATGATGATGTTGAGGATTGGTATGATAGTGATGTATTATTATAAAATGCCAATGAAGGAGAAGTAAGTAAAATTAATTCTATAATCCAAGATATTGGTTATCCTTCCCATTCCCTTCCATATACCTTTCCACTAGTCTGATACAGAATAAGAACAAAGAAAAAAATAATCACCTAACATATTTAGTGATACTACTAAGCTTAAAATTAAGAAAGAGGACAGAATAAAAAATTGGATGAATGATATACATGTTGCATCTCATGATGCTATGCCTTGTAATGGTTTTTATAAATTCAAATATTCTTATGTTAATATGAAGTGTGATGATAATTCTTCTATTGACATTAAATGTAATGATGTTCCTAAATGCAACAAATCTTTTATTGACGTGAAATTAAATGATGTTCCCAAATGCAATGATTCTTCTATTGAGATGAAATGTAATTATATTTATAAACCATGAAATGATTCATATCTTGATATGGAATGTGATAATGTTTCTAAGCAATGCAATGATACAACTACTTGTGATGAATCTTTTACACCCATGTTTAAGATAGATGGTGAAATGAAACCCATGACTAATTTTTTCCAATCTATAACCATGCCTACCATCCATATAATATCCATGATGCTTGAAATAAGTTAACTTTAAAAATGATTTGTTGTTTTATGTTTAGATTTTGAGTCATATAATCCTAAGTTTGATAATAATTTCATACTAGGGAAACTTATAATGCAAAGTATATTTAATTGTCCTTGTTTAGAAGGATTTATTATGTTGACATTTAGCGTATTTTATGGACATGAAGATCCTCATACCAATTTTACACACTTTGTGTCTTCCCTTAGATAACATTCATGTGATGGGAGAGTATTTCTAAAAACCTTTCATCTAAGTTTAAAAGGTAAAGCCTTAGATTGGTTCTACAATCTACCTAGTAGGTCTATAACTTTCTTTCTAAAACTAGAAGAGGGTTTACTATCTCAATTTAAATAAGAATAGAGCTCCTAAATTAAAGTTTTAACATATCTAAAGCCTTAGACATGGTCATTATGAGCCTATAAAAGTTTAAATTTTGAGGTTGAAATTAAATTACATTGCTTAATATATCAACCAACTAATTTGGAAAATAAATTCATCTTTAGTAAGGGTTTTTTTACCCCAATTAAAGGAAAAGGCATTTAATAATACGTATCCTTATTTTGAGAAACTTTACTTTGATGTATATGCTTATGAGTGTGATCTTGTACATGCATGTACTCATTCTCTAATTCTAAAAGTTATGAAAAGTTAAAAAACCCATGTCTCAAGAGTTAATATCCACATAAGAAAGAAGCTACATGTAAGATAATAAATAAAAATATAACTTTCATGAGTCTTACTCCTTCTATTATGGACCAGCCCATCCAATTTCATAGACTTAAGGATAGACCAAGTGTCATTTTATGCACACTCCTTGTTAATAAGTCGATCACATCACCTTATAATCAACATCACCCTGCACATCATTAAACATGAGTGGAGGTAAGATAATTTTGTAACTATCATCACATCAATGGGCATATAGATAATAATATGTATTGTAAAATATAATTGAACAACTTGTGTATAACGGTGTCATTAAATTTGAAAAATATAGCAATAATCCCAAAATATTAGCCTCTCCATCTCTTTATATTTCACAATCTACAGAATTTGATGTATCTTTGGATGTTCATAAAAAGGATCCAATGGTCATTTGAGCTCTTATATAAGGTAAACATAGAAAATGAGTTATCATTGATGACAAGGTACAATATAATGCATGCAAACTTGATTTTATCCAATAATTAGAGCATGATGAGAGTAAGTTACCACATTCAAGCACCTTTGAGGAATAAACAAGGTATATTATTATACCAACTTATTTTAGGCATAAGATAGTGAAAACATTATTTTTTGTGAAGCCTACTATTTCAAAACTCAAGCAAATGGAAGCAACATTATATAATATTAACAAGACTTTTTTATTTAATTTCCAAGGTGGTTTACTTACATTTCTAAGAAATAGGACATTTAAAAATAAAAATTCCATTAAGAGTATAGTTGTATCTCAAAGTACACAAGTATGGTTGCTAAAGATTAATAAATCAAGTATAAAATAAGAAGATAAGCAATAAATGAGTACTCTTCATACATTTAAAGAGAAACAAAATAAAGAATAACCAACCATTACCATAGGCCAAGTATCTTACACACATTAAATCAAGCATGGTTAACACACATATGTAATGAAAATACAATAATAAGTGTGCCTTTGAATTTAACACCCAATATATATCCACATAATTTACTTACTCATGAGATAAATAAATAAAGTCAATATAATGATATATTTGCATGGTTGGTTAGATGATTCCATCCCATTAGTTTTTTTGAATTGCAATGAGATCATTGAATAATTACAATTGACACATATGTTTCACTTCAATGCTATATCATTCACATGTTATACTATATCAACATCAATTTCAAAAATTCAAAAATAAATAAATAAAATAAAATATTAAAAAAATTAAAATCTATGACTTATGTATGACATGCTTTCCTAGAATACATGAATTATTGATGTTATTTATGGTGAACTACATTTATAATTTAGTTGCACATGTTTTTTATGGTATACATCAATGAGATGCAAATATTACAAGTAACATATTATATATGGGAATACAAATTCATGACATTATTTACACCTAGGAGCAACCTTTCTATATTTATGGCCACGCTTACACTGGGGGTGGGAATATTTTCAAGCTTATTATGCTATATATTTCTATATTGATCCATTTATCATAGTAGATTATTACACATGAATTTCTCTTTAGCACACTTTTTAGAGTGTTATTTCCTATGGATATTATGATTTTACATAACATATGATGACATTAATTGATTATATAGACTAACATTGCTTGTTCCACATGTGCTCAATGTTGATGATTATTATATTGTCTGATCATTGATGTGTGTTATGGTGCATGTTATATGATGCATTGATTGTTTTTTCCATACCATGCATCAGTTGTGTAAGAGATTCCTCTGGACCATGTCATGGTTATTTCATGTTTGTGTTGTATCATATAATAGAGTCAAAGTTGAGTCATGTCTTGAGCACTTGCGTACTTAATGATCATGATATTGTGTGCATGTACATGATTACATATATGAATGTTATTGAGATTGGTGTCATGATTTATATCACACATACTTATATTATGTGTGATTTCATGATTCTTATCATGCATCTACTGTGATGCTTATTACTATGTGCCTAATTGATATATATATACTCGACATGACACCTTTATGCCCATTATCTTAGATTATATGGTTCCTAAGCGCTTTAATGATAAAATATTTATATGATGACATATGTTATCATGTTTGTATGTGTACTTTATAAAATTACATTTTCCTATATAACACATAGTGCACGTAACTCTTTATTTTGAGATAATTGATTTGTAGGATTCATCCCTCATATCAAAAGGGGATGTATAGTAGGCTTGTATAGAGATTTAATCCATGAAAACATAAATAATTTATAGTATGAGATAAATTATGTGATTTATATGGAACATATTAGACTTGGATAAATTGAAACATATGTGAGGCATATATGGAGCATTTTACATGATTTTGAGAAATAATTGCAGTATTTATAACATTTTGATACAAATTATATGGGTCAAATTAAGCATATTTATTAGATTGAGTAGTTGAGAGACATTATGATAGACAAATTATGGCATTCTATATAGATGGATTAGATTTTGGGCATTAATGTTGTTCAGTAAAACACATATTTTATATATATTGAGGATCGATGGTGAACAATGGTATTGGATAAGCACTTTGAATATAAAATCCATCTAGAATGATTGATTCATAGTTTAAATTTACATACAAACATTTGGGGTTCCACCTTACATAAAAACCTATTTCAGAATTTCGTTTTAAATACAAATTTGGTTTGGGGTTATAAAATTGCATATGAAATTGATTTTGATGTTCCAAAAAAAATAATTATGACGATATTCAGAGTAGTGTAGCCAATGTTTCTGTGGTTCTATAATTTTATCAATTTTTATTCTCTAATGATGGTTGAGGCATTAACAGTCCTCAACACATAGTTATAGTGGTAGCATCTCCTTGGGTTATAATCACCGCATGATATTCTCTAGATGAGTTCAACAAGTATCAGCTTGGTTCACATACCCTCAAGTGTATTCATTCATAGACTTTTCAATTTTAAATACATTTAATGATTTAGATGATGTCAGATTTTATATCATGAACATTGATTTACACATGTTTCCTTGCATGTTTTGCATGGAGCAAGTGGGACATTTGGGGCATACTAATCAACACAAAGTGTGGTTAATCACATATACCAAATTTCTTCTTTTATCTTTTTAATATAAAATTTTCAATACCAAACTATAAGTGGAGACATTTGTAGACATCTAAAGTTGGTATTAGACACTTTTTTGAAACATCAACCCAAGCACACTTTCACATATTTGGCTTTATGTATACTTTTTGACTCTTGTGCACACTTTTAGGGGTCATATCCATATACCCACCTATTGTATTGACCAACCTAATTTACCCATATACACATATTTAGGATCACCCTAGTTTGTGTAAGAACATTCTAGAATCTTAAGCAATATGTTTCCATAATGTAGAACACTAATTTTCACTCTTAGGATAGTACTGATAATAGTTGGACAATTAAATTTTTTTGTGCATGTCCTATTCTACAAGTAATGCCTAAGAACACTCAACGACTAATTTTAAAATTGTCCAGTCTCTATTAGACTAGGTTATACACGATTCATGGGTCAGTTATAACTGAAAATATCAAATAGTGAACTACAAATACAAATCAATCCTAAGGTTATACTCACGTAGAAACATCTTGTCAAGTCCTATAAAAATTAATAAGTCCATTAGCACTCTCTTGAGACATTATCACAAAGGCATACATATCTAAATATCCCTCAAAAGAGTAGTCCTAGATCCAAGTTTGAATACAAATGTAGGTGAAAGTTGCATGGTGCCAAGTGTCAAAACCAAAACATTGCATTGTATTTTAGATTAATTGTGATGTCACACACACATACATAAGTGGGAGTGTTGAGTGTGGAGCCCTTTGGGGTTATCACATGACCATAGGGAATTATTTTTGGGGCTTAAAGAGCTCTAAGGATGTGGGGAGTGCAATTTTCCCTACTGCACCTTTATAGAACCTTTCTCCACATGTGAGTGGAATATTATTTATTTTATGTAATTTCTATGTTTCCATGTTTTATGGAATTAGTTTTTAGATGCCTTTTCCCATGTTGACTTCCTTGTTTTGAGGGATCTAGTTGTTTTTTGAAAAAGGGAATACCTTCTTTATTGCAAGGAGTTGGTTGTGATCATATGATGTTGGAAAATGTGCCCTTGAAAGGTGGAGACCCTTAGTTTGGTGTGTTCCTTCATGGGAGAGATTTTGGATGAGCTTGATGAGGTGGAAGTGAGTTGTCTTGAGTGGATGATGCTTATCTTGGATAAGCATGATGAATTTGCTCCTCCTTTCATTGATTTTCCTTCATATTCTATATATACAAGGTGTGGTGTGGCCTTTAGAAGTTGATGGTTTATTTGCAGGGTGTGGATTTGAGGATCAGAGTTAAAGTGCAAGAGTTTTACAAAGTGTAGTTGTTCATTATAGGGTGTGGTTTAGTAACTTGTGAGATACAACATTGTGCAGGTGTAGGTGAAAGTGTATCTATTTGTGTAGAATTTTCTACAGGAGATTTTTATATCTCTTTGACAGTTCATTATAGTCTTAGTATTTAGATTACTGATTTATTTGAGAACTTTTATTGGTGGATGTAACCCACATTGGGTGAACCATGTTATATCTATGTTGCTATCTTGTTCTCTCATTTATGCTTTCATAATAATGGTGAATTAAGGAATGTTTCCATGATGCATGTTATTGTATAAATTTAGATCTGGTTTATGGTAATAGTAAATCTGGTTTAAAAGTGTTTTTAATTCCTAATAGGGAGAACTAGGTGCAACTTGGGACCTCTTTGGAATGTTAGAATGTAGGCAACTCTCAACCATTCAGAAATAAGTGGTTGGGTCTGTCCAACACAAATTACTAACCATTTTTTCAAGGGTTATCTTCTATTAAAAGTGTTATTAGGGTTTTGAAGTGAAGAGAAGGAAAATATTGAGAAGTTCACATGATCAAAGGTGAGTTCATAGATAGTAATTATCAATAGCTAAAATCACTAAGGTTTGATATGTCATAGACCTACACAACCAAATGAGATAGTACCAATAGATCTTGGATAGTATTGGTCACTCCATGGGTTAGAGTTTCACCAATAACATCTGCACAGGGTTCAAGCTCTTGTTTCCTAATCCAAAAAATTTCATAGTAGATAGAAAGTTGTTTTACAGATAGTGAAAAATATAAAAAGTTACAAAAATCAGATAAACTAAGTGTATCTCTCCTCCATTGCTTTTTTCATTCCAAATATAGTATACACAATATAAATCTCCCCCTTTACATTCAAATTTGTATGATTACTACCCTATTTTACACAATTTGAATATTCATATTTTTATTTTATTTAAATCACATTAATAAAAAAAATAAGTTAAACAATGAGGAACATGAAAATATATGAGATTTAAGCTAAGGAGGTATAAATAGATTGTGATAATAAGTGTTTAAATGTTCTTTGAATGATAGTGGGCTAACTTGATACCATTATATGGTTAAATATGTCCTAAAAATACACAAATGTGCATAAGTATGTCAAATATATTAAATTAGGGATAAGAAACTAGGGAAAAGTGTCTTATACCAAATATATGTGTCTATAATTTGATTCACATGCTTAATGTTTGGCACGCCTCTTTTGTTTTTGCTGTGATTGATGTATACTCCTTGCTTTCAATGTATACTTTGTGTCACATGTTTGTGCTTATTTTTTTTGTTTGGCAAGGATTTCTCTATGTATATAACATTGATTGGCATGCTTACCCTAACTATGGTGTGGCTAGTATGTGCTTAGTGTGCATTTACTTTCTTGCTTTGTTTACTTTACATTATTATATAGTTGATGTTATTATCTATATCATGCACAATGTTGTTTGATTTTCCATGATCCATATCATGTATATGTTATTATTTGTTTACCTACATTTTCATGATTGCTATCATGCATCTATTAGGATAAATATCCATATATATATTTTCATTTAAATATTATTATTATGCTTAGGTTGCTTACATATCACCCATAAAGGGATTTGATACTCCTATGATACATTGATTAAAATTTGTGCATATCAGGGAATATTATTATTTATACTTAATTGGTTACATATTTCCTGTAAGGGTGTATTATTATTTTTCTTAGATTGAGTATACATTTCCCAAAAGGGGCATGATACTCATACACTTACATCTAATATAACTCACTCATCTAGGGGCAACATGTTCCTATTATGTTTATATGAATTAGACTAAGACACACAAAGTCCAAAATCCTTATTATTATTTTATTAAAATATGACACTAGGATATAATGAAAACATTTGAATAGTAAAAAAATGTTTAGAAGATAAATCTATATTATATTGGTATAAAAAAATAAATCAAATCTACTGTAAATGATATAAATAAAAAAAATTGTAATTTAAATTGATCTGACAAGAAATGGATAATATGAAAATTAAAAGAGATCGAACAATCACACCTTGACCAAATTCTAGAATTCTAGAAGTGTTACCCTAGTTTGAAAGGAATAAATGAGCTATGTGTGAAATGTTGATTTTTTATTGTGCAAGAATAGATTCAATTATTGTTTCTAGACTGGCCAACATACCCAATGTGGACTTGACATCTTGCCTTTATGATATATGAGTATATTCTTAGGCACTGAATCTGTAATGCCCACCTTTATAGATTTTGGATTTTTTTGAATATGTTCACCTCTTAATGTTATATAATCCTATATTGTGCTTATTTGAATTGGTGGGCATAGTTTTTGAAATGATGTATTTCTCCTTCTTTGACCTAATTCATCATAACACACATTTTATAAAAGAGAATGGATATAAGTAGTTTGGTTGGGAAACCTCAAGTAAAGTTACATATAATTATTAGGCATATTAGAATTGGACCTCATGTAGTTATTGTGTAGTGTAAATGAAATATCAAGTAAGGTTTTCAACCTCCTCTTCCATATAAGTGATGATGCAACTATATGAACTTTCACCTATCCCTCCTTTGGTATGTAAGATGGAGTCAAAATTTGAAGATATTTCCTTTAAAGTAAAAATAGCTCTTTGTGGAGTGTGCCTATAATTGAGATGATAAGTGATTGTCATTTATTTGCCTATTGATTTATTGTCCTCTTATTTCTTGATTTTACTTCTTAGTAAATGGCTAGGAATGTTTTTTATATATAGGACACCTTAGGACATGACACATGTAATGGCCAACTATAAAAATGAGTAATATGTGAAATCAAAGGCATAGGAAATTAGGTCAAGGTAGAAGGAACAAAAAAATAAATGGATGGATATAGTGGCGCTAAATTAAATAGAGGTAAATCTAATGGTTAGACCATGATCGATGAATCTATCTTAAGAGAGACATATGTCTAAAATGAATTTAAGTAGCTCTTAATATATGAAAATAAGGATCAAAATTTGAAATGGATGAATACTAGAGACATTTGAAAGTCCATGAGCCTGAGAGTGACTAATGTGGGGTAAGAATTATCTTAAAAATATCCAAATATAGATGATTGGAAAAAGTGTATAAAAATGGGTAAAAGATGTTATGGCAAAGGGACTTGTACCAAATTTGGGTGTCTACTTTTAGATACATGATTTTATTATGATATATTACTTACAGGACTTTGATCCAAAAACATATGGGTCACAATTATTTTTACATATATGTTTTAATGGTGACATCTTATTATGATTAGACATCAATGATTTATTTTTAATATCATACACATGGTAGGGGTAATCCCTTTCTTTTGAGATGTGACATTCATAGGTTCATCCCACCCCTCAAAAGGGGGCATATGATTTACTTATTTTTCCTCTCTAAGATTTGAGTCACATGGTAGTACACAACATAATCTCCCTTGTTCCCTCATATGAAATCAATCACATGGTGGTGCATATATTTCACTTACTCTCCTTAGAAGATGCATACTCAAAGATGATACAGATTTTTAAAACATGGACTCCAAAGAGGCGTCTTCATGATTTTATTAATAACCAGGCATATTCATTCTTAAATTTCCTCCTTTAATTTATTAATTCCTTGACTATATGTTTATATAGACACTAATTTTATTGCTTGTGTTTCCATTTGTTTTTAGGTACATAGGTTTCCATATCCTAGACACATAAGCATGGATGGATGTTCCAAGATCTTCACAAATTTTCATAGTGGAAATAAGGTAACCTCTTTTTCCCTGTAACTTTTAAATCATTATCATTCCTACATTAACTTCAATAAGTCTTACATGTTTCAAATCCAATATATTCTATGAGCCCTTTGAGGTATACTCATCAAAGTGGGGCATTATGTAGACACATGATTTTGGTCTGATGCTAGTTTTAATTGTAAAATTGTATTGTTCAATGGTACTTGTGATTTTTTTATTATCAATTCATATTAAGCTCTTATTAGCACATTATTTTATATGTTATAGGACATGTTTGCTTCACATTTTTCTAATTTTCTCTCTCCTCCATGTTTTCTCTTTCTTATTCTTTTTTTGTTGTCTTTTGGAATTTTTCATGACCATACCAATATGGTCATTTATAAATAAGTACATATGACTATATTCCTCATAAATATAAAAATGTAGTAAGGTCTTGAATTTGTGCCTTGTGGGCCCTTATGCCCCTCCCTTTATGCCTCATGTTCCATGGGTTCCTCTTTTATTAGCCTTTTTTTTCCAATTGTGTGTAATCTTGTGCACTGATATGTCCATAACTTCAATTTGAAAATTCTATAAATATACCTGTGGATCGATACATATAAGATATGCGTAAAATTAATAAGAATTAAATATCAAAGATACATAATGATAAGTATAGCTTTATATTTTATTGAAGAGTATAAGTTGAAGCATTTCAAGCATAATCTGAATTGGAGTCTTCATATTGCATTGTGCCATTTCTTAATGCATAGTGAAAAATCATATAGGGATTAGGGCCCAATCCATAATTGCTTACTAAATTATTTTAAGTATTGGTTTCAAACTTATCTAGGAATAGGTTCTTGATAATAATTTAGGGATAATAGAGGCCCCTCAATGATTCCCTCATTTTAAGGTTTTGTAATGTGTCGACAGTTGATTAGGGTTTAAATAAAAGAGATCAATTTCCTAGAGATCTACAATAAATTTTGGAAAAATAAGTGAGATTTTTGGATCCTAGAAATAGAGGAACAAGGTCATAAAATTTATATTTATTAATTATAGAGTTATGAGGAGTTTAGTATCACAGTATTAGCAGTGCCATGATAGGAGTGGTACAATCTTGATTAAATTTTGAAAATTATTTGTTTGCCACAATTTTCTTGTTTATGTGTGCATTATCATTTATATTTTTTTCCACCTATTCTCACCTTTAGACTATATAAAAATTTATGACAACTTAGTATTCTTCTTATAACCCTACCTTTGCAGATTTAAATTGTTATGGAATACTATTTGATGCAATTAGGTATGATTTTTATAATTATAACTAGGAAAACCTAACTAGATATGAATTTTCACAAGTGTATGGGTAGATGTAGTGTATGCTGACATAAAACCACTTTCCTATGTCACATTTGATTCAATAGGTGGTTTTACACTAGAAAAACTCAACATATCGTATATGCGAATCAAATTAGATATTGTAAAAGTTTATGATAAAATGTTTTTTAGATATATTTAAGAATTGTTTTAGTTTAATTTTGTTTTTATCTACAATGGATAAATTGGATTAATTATATGTATATCAATAATAGCTTTTTCTACCTTGATGGATAAGATTCCTCATACTTTTTTCCCAATCCTCACAAGGTTATGAAAGAAAACCCTATCTCTCATTTTATCTTTATATTCGTAGCTAAAACTTTAGGATGTTTGATTAAACATTTTAATAAAAAAGCAAATATTAATGGAATTACTATCATCTAAGGGGGGAAACCTTGCTCACATATTCATTTTTTAGATGACTTGATTTCACTTTGTAAAACATTCGTTAAAGAGGCTACTAGTATTTGAGTTATTCCCAATATTTTCTCTATAGCATCAATGTTAAAAATTAAAATGTATATATCCAACCTTAATTTTATACAAACTAATAATATTAATGTTAAGGACATTTAGGATGAATTTACATTTATAATACAATGAATTCCCTTAAATTAGCATAGAGTTAATTTTGTTTATAGAACCCTATGCAAACATAGTTAATGACTTGATGGAAAGGCATAATAGGTGATTCCAAAAATGGAATAATGGGTTAATTTCTAATGTTTATTGTGTTACCGATCCTGAGATCCTTTCATACAAAGGCACTCATGAGATTGAGTGTTTTATAAGGGGAAAGCAAGGATAATCCATGGGATAAAGATAACCCCTCATTAATTTTAGGACCGATGCTAATTCAGTCCAATGACTAAGTAGTTTAACCTTATCTTACTTATAGATAAATATTTTTTACCACTAGAGGCTCAATATATGTGTGGTTACACCTATAATCCATTATTATCTAGAGGGAACCCTTGTTTAATAGTGTAGCTACATTGAATTTTATAGATTTTCTAAAACAGGGGATAGTATTATTTCCAAAATAAACATAAAAGGGAGAGTGGGATAAGGAAGAAAAAGGGGATTTTTGGTTCAAAGAACGTTGATGCTTAGAGAAATGAAATGTGCCAAGTCACAGTTATACCATTATGTGCCTAGTTTAGTGTTTGCACAAACGTTAGCCACTCAGTGGGCAAGCTTCAAAGGGACTCCAATATGAATATGTTACTCATAGGTCCTTCACTAACTATAATCATTTGAATATTTAAAATGATTAACACACCAAGTTTCTAAAACACTTTATAACTAAAAGTATATAAAGCATAAATTGTTCATAACATATTAAAAAAAACATACAAGGGGGTTATATTAGCATATGCACAATCTAAACAACATATTGATCTCTAAAAAATAAGCACAAAATTGATCCTATTTCATAAACATTTACTTTAAACTTAGAAACAATGGACTACACTTCATGAACAAAGAACTAGATCAAAACAATTAAAATCTTTCTATTGATTTTAGCAGAGTTGCTTTACATAAATTATCGACCTTTGCAAAGGATTGTAATTTACAATTTATAGAAGATGGGGCTTGCCTCCAAGTAGAAATATATTCCCATCCTTGGCCATGATGGCCTCTCAATGTTGTTGCAACTACCAAAATTAAAAAAAAAGGAACCATGAGATATTTTATTCTCCTAAAATATGCCATGAGAGGGCCCACTTAGTTTATCTGCTGACGAGTTGGGTAAAATCCACCTCTTAGTTATTTAGGTTGTGCTTCCATGGCTACCAATACAACTACCACCAAGTTAAACTCTCAATCTATCTTAAGCAAATTCATTAGTAGCTCCCAAAAGATCATCTCTATTTGGGCTATTAGTCTTTGATACACCTAGAGTGGGGTTTTCAAGGACAATATTACTTTTGAGACCTAGATGATGCTTGTAGTGGATTGAGTTGAGAGTTCCATCACTATCTTGGCTCTATATTTGTTGGGTTTTGCTACTTTCCTCTTCTAGCCTGTTCGAACTGACCTAACCAAACTCCAAAATTGCCTTTATCTATTAAGGTGCCATCTAGGTGGAATAACACAATGATGTTGATCTCCTTGAAGCAGGCCAACATATTTTCTCTACTCTCTTATAGAGGTTCCATGACCATTTTCACTAAGGCTATCCATTCTTCAATTAAAGTCATCATGCTCCTAATGTACATTTGATAAAGGATTAGGTCTGAGATGCGCATGAGTTTCAGCTCTAGGAACATGCCCCTATGTATGACCATGGTGTGCTTTTTGCACTTTCTCTCCACAAGAGAAATTCTTTCTTAATAATCTTATGCCCTTAAGAGATGTCCCTTAATATCGGTTAGTGTTTTGACCATCTCACCTAGAGCTGAGAAAAGATGCATGGGGGAATCCTTGACTCATCTTATCAATTCTATAAGGAAGGATATCTTCACCTATTATTCAAGTGATGAGACTTACTCCTACACATATTCCATGAATTTATATAATATATCATGTGTGGCTTGAAGCACATAGACTGGGTCCTTAACCTTTCTTTTCTGATGGATGTTCTAATTTTTGTGAGTGAGAATAAGTTTTGTTGAGTCTGTCAGATCATAGGTTCTTGTCCTTGGATGAAATTCTATGTGAGGATCCTCCTCATGTCCCCTAAGGTCCTATCAAACTCCCATTTCTCTTTAATATATCCCTATATAGTAATATCGGGTTCCTACAACACTGAAAGTATTCCCAAGGTAGAAGGGGATGTTGGTGCGGTGGTAGAGATGGAGGTGATAGGTGGAGGAAGAATAGATCAAGCAAAGGGAGTGAAGGATGAGAGAAATTGAGGAGGAGGATACATGGGGTGAGAGTAGGAAGGATGAAAGGGGAAGCCCATGGGAACACTTGGTTCTACCACTAACTCTGGGTCAAATTAACTTTTGGGGAATAATGCTAGGGAGAGAGGCATTTAATAAGTAGGAGGAAATTATTGATTAAATTCAAAACCCTAGATGCCCAAGATAATGGAAAATGGAGGCCTGGGAATGATATGGGGAGAAATAGGGGGTGAAGATCCAAATTTACCTTTTGCTTATTCTTGGGCCTCTTATTCGGATCAGCTTACACTACTGTGATGAAAGGAGTTATAGTGGAAGAGGTAGCAGGAGTCAACTGAGAAACTTATTGGGTGATTATATGTGTCACTTATGTGATCAAGGTTAATTGAACTATGCACACAAGTGCACTTAATATCAGGGGTAGAATTGAGCCTACTGAAGTGAACACACCTAGAGGTGGCTAGACCTACAAAAGAACTAGTGGAGGCAGAAAGAGCTGGTCAATTGAAGCACTTGGAGGTCCAAGATGATTTGCGGGGATCCTTGTTGATGGAATGGATTGAGTGGAGGGGAATTGGGATATTAATATGCTATGGATAGCTAAAACCAAATGGACTTGGGTAAATTGTATAGGGGTGAAATGGGAAATAGTGAGGTTTCACCTGTTTCACATAAATTTTGCTTTATTTCTAAGAAGAAAGTTGTAAAACTCGAAATAAAGGTGAGGTTAGTAGAACATAAATTTGTTTTTGCACTCCATGATCTAGATGGTTGTAGATACTCCTCTTTGTCTAGGGAAGAATGACCTACAAATAAGAAATCACTAAATAAATGGTTGATTAGTTAGGTATTAGGGTGGATTGCCTAGCACACTAGGTTTAAGAAACACAAGCTTCCTTGGGGGCTTTCAATCCACACTTTTAAACAATCAAGTTTTTGAAATGAAAGATAAATTGCTTACATGAATAACAAAAGATACTAAAATCAAATATAATAAGTGCTTTCAAAGAGATGAATTTAACTAATTCTATCAATAAATGTTTAAATATTAATGTTAAATAAATCAAACATGGTTCAAAAAATAGAGTGATGGTTTGTGATCAAGTAGAAGGTCAGAAAGTGGGATTTGGTTAGGATCTAATAGGTGAATTATGCTTGCTATTGGAATTAACACACAATGACCATCGGTAGTTGGGTAAGACCGTTGATGGTTAGGTGACCATTGGCAGTTAGGGGTAAACCGTCAGTGGTTAGGTGACCATCGATGGTTGCTATCAAATTTGGCTCAGGTAAAGGTAGGTTTGGTCTAGAAGGTTGCCAAATGATTCTAGGTGGGTTTAAGGTAGATGTTGGTTACAAGATATAAACAAAGGGATTAATTACTAAAAATAGATACTTAGCTCTATTTCTTGAAGAATGTTGAGGTGAGTGGTTAAAAACCTATTGTGGAGCTTGGAGTAATTCTGGCAGAGTGATGATACCTTGCCTATTGATTGATGAGCAACAACACTTCAGATCTCTGACCTAGTTACTAGTTCACTGAAAGAACACCTGTAAAAGAAGTTTTGATACAATAAACTTTGATAATTGTAAATAATCTCTGATGATTATTGATCTCTCCTTTCTTTCACTTGCTCCTCTTCTCTTTATATAGGAAAAAAAGAGTGGTAAAATAAGAGGTTAAATAATCAGTTCAAAAACCTATCTAATTTAAGCATTAACATGCATTAATTATGCACATAGATTAAATAGCTAAAAATAAAAGAGCAAGTTGGATTTGAGCTGGAGATAACCCTTAAAGTAGTTAAAGGTTAACCATTGGTGGTCGATAGGTCAAAGGTAGAATGATCAGAGTTAGTCAGGTTGACTTAGGTTTGGTAGTTAAAAGGTTGTGAAGTGGTCCCAAGGGGGTCCAGGGGTGGTTTGAGGGTTAGTGCAACATCTAGAACCATTGTGTATAGTTTTATAGTCTCTACGTTTCCCCCCTTTTTATTATGCATGTTTATATCAACAAGTTACAAAATAAAAAAAAGGATGGTAGGTCGAAGGTTAGGCTGTCTTGAGCATGGGAAGAGATGTTCTCCCTTAAACCAAGAATTGATGACCTAAAACATAATTAGATGCAGGTTTGACAAGTGGTTAAGTGGGTGATAATGTTGGCTAGATTGGGTATTGAGGGACAAATACATACATAGAATGTGACTAAATGTGATGTCACATATTGCGTATAGATTAGACTACTATAGTTGAGTTAGTTGGGTAAAAATAAGGTCAATACTATAATGACAAGTGATAAGTGGACTAAGTATTCACATTTAGGCATAACAGTTAGGTTACACTTATAAATGCAAGTCTCCTAGGCAAGGTCAGTGTATTCATAGGTATCGAAGGTAGGAAGTGCTCTCAAGAAGACACAATTGGGTCGATACATAAAAGTAATATGGGTTCAATTTGTTCAAGATGGTAATATAGTTGTAGCAGTCAAAGTGACTAAGTTAAGGTCATCGCAAAACATGTAAAAGTTGGGCCAAAATGATCAATATTATGGTTGGTGTGTTTGTTGGAGTTTGTAATCTCTATGGGTATGTAGTAGTTAAGTAGGTTAGGGTAAGTTGGTTTGTTTTAAAAAGTTGTGATTATGATGAAAAAATTTGGGAGCTTGATCATTGACGGTTAAGGTCAACCATCGATGGTCACTTATTGACCATTAGCAGTCATACATTAGCCTAAAAAGGTCATGGTAAAAAGGCCATCAAGGGGTTTTATTTTCTCATTATTACATTATTTATTTGTGGCACTTATCTCTTGGTGAGTGCAAAAAATGGATGATGGTTTGAGTTGTTAGTGATTGAGTGTATTGAGTGATTGTTAGGTGATTGAGGGTGATTAGGTTTTGATCGAGGTTAGATTGTTGGAGCTATTGACCTAAGAGGATGTAAAGAGAATGAAGGAGAGCATATGGTGGTAGTTCTAAGGGTACTTTCATGTTGGTGATCATGAAATAAGGTAGGTAGTACACATGTATTTGGTTGTTTTAGACTTGAATTTAATTGATATTGTTATTATTTAGGGATGTGGATGGGTATATTAGGCATTGTGAAAATATATGGGGGGGTTTGAGATGGGTAATTTGGTAAATGGGTGGGATTAGGTAGAGTGAGGTTAGAATGGTTGTTAATTAATATGTTGTTGATTGTATATAGAGAATAGAGGGTAAGGGTTAGGGTTTTCCTACCATCGATCACTATACAATGATTATCAATAATCTCTATCGACTGTTGCTAGTCATTATCGACCATCAGTAGTTGAGAGGTAACTATCGATAGGTCACTATGTGGTTACCATCAACAATTAGTCCCCTAACCATCAATGGTCAATTGTTTGATTAGTGATGGTTCCAAAAGGAATTATCTTTAGTTGATAGTTGACCATCAACAATCAATGAAATGGGGTAAAGTTAAAATTGTTTGATAAATGGGGTGGGGGTTGGTTAAAGTTAAAGGGTGTGTAGGTTGTTTAAGGGTGAAGTAGGTAAGGGGTAAGGTTAGTGGATAAGGGTGTAGGTTGTGAGTTTAGGGAAGAGTTTGGTAGGTGAATAGGGGAAATTGGTTTGTTGATTATTGATTGTTTCACATAAATTTTACTTTATTTCTAAGAACAAACTTATAAAAATTGAAAGAAGGGTGAGGTTAGTAGAATCTAGATTTGGTTTTGTGCTCCATGATCTAGATGGTTGTGGATACTCCTCTTTATCTGGGGAGGAATGACCTAAAGATAAGAAAATACTAAAGAAATGGTTGATTAGTTAGGTAGTAGGGTGGATTGCCGAGCACACTAGGTCCAAGAAGCACAAGCTTCTTTGGGGGCTTTCAATCCACACTTTTAAACAATCAAATTCTAGAAATGAAAGATAAATTTATTACATGAATAATAGAATATACTAAAATCAAATACAAGAAGTGATTGAAAAGAAATGAATTTGCCTAATTATAGAAATAAATGATTAAATATTAATGCTAAATAAATCAGATGTGGTTCAAAAAATAGGGTGATGGTTCATGATTAGGTAGAAGGTCAGAAAGTGGGATTTGGATAGGATCTGATAGGTGAAGTAAGCTTGCTATTCGAATTGACACATAATGATCATTGACAGTTGGGTAAGACCGTCAATGGTTAGGTGACCATCGATGGTTAGGGGTAAACCTTTGATGGTTAGGTGACCATCGATGGTTACTATCTAATTTGGATTAGTTAAAGGTAGGTTTGGTCTGGAAGGTTGTTGAGAGATTGTAGAAGGTGGGTTTAGGCTGGATGTTGGTTTCAAGATAGAAACAAAGGGACTAATTATTGAAAATAGATACTTAGCTCTATTGCCTAAAGAATGTTGAAGTGAGTGGTTGAAAACTTTTTATGGATCATAGAGTAATTTTGACAAAGTGATGGTACCTTGGCTGTTGATTGATGAGTAGCAACAATTCATATCTCTGACTTGGTTACTGGTTTGTTGGAAGAATACCTATAAAATAAGTTCTAATATAAGAAATGCTGATAATTATTGATGATCTCTGATGATTATTGATCTCTCCTTTATTTCACCTCCCCCTTTTCTCTTTATATAGGAAAAAGGGAGTGGTGAAATAAGAGATTAAACAACTTGTTCAACAAGCTATCTAATATTAGCACTAACATGCATTGATTATGCACATGGATCAAATAGATAAAAATAAAAAAGCAAGTTGGAGTTGAGCTAGAGTTAACCCTTAAGGTGGTTAAAGGCTAATTGTTGGTGATTAGGGGTCGATCATCGATGATCAATAGGACAAAGGTAGAATGGTTAGATTTAGTCAAGTTGACTTAAGTTTGGTGGTTAAAAAGTTGTGAAGTGGTTCCAAAGGGTTCTAGGGGTGGTTTGAGGGTCAGTGTGACATCTAGAACCATTGTGTATGGTTTTTTAGTGTCTACATTTTGCTATTTTTTATTATGCATATTTGTATCAACAAGTTGCAAAATAAAAAAAGGATGGTGGGTCGAAGGTTTGGCTACCTCGAGCATGGGAGGAGGTGTTCTCCCTCAAACCAAGAATGGATGAGGTAAAATAGAATTGGATGCAAGTTTGACAAGTGGTTAACTGGGTGAGAATGTTAGTTGGATTGGGCATTGTGGTGTAAATACACACATAGAATGTGACTAAATGTGATATCACATATCGCTCATAGACTAGATTACCATAGTCGAGTTAATTGGGTAAAAATTAGATTATAACTAGAATGATAAGTGACAAGTGAACCAAGTGACCGCATTTAGGCATGACAATTAGGTTACACTTGTAAATGCAAGTTTTTTAGGCAGGGTTAGTGTATTCACATGTATCCAAGGTAAGAAGTGCTCTTGCGAAGCCACAATTGGGTTGGTACATAAAATTAACATGGGTTCAAATTGTTTAAGATGGCAATGTAGTCGTAGCAGGCAAAGTGACCAAGGTAAGGTTATCATAAAACATGTAAAAGTTGAGTCAAAATGACTAATATTATGGTTGGTGTGTTTATTAGAGTAGGTAATCTCCGTGGATATGTAGTAGTTAAGTAGGTTGGGGTAAATTGGTCTATTTTGAAAAGTTATGATAGTGATGAAAAAATTTGGGAGGTCAACAATCGATAGTCACCTATTGATCATTGATGGTCGTATGTCAGACCTAAAAGGGTGATGGTAAAAAGGCAATCAAGGGTTTTTGTTTCTTCATTATTGCATTATTGATTTACAACACTTATCTCTTGACCAGTGCAAAAAAAATAGCGATAGTTAGAGTTGTTATTAGTGATTGAATGAGTTGAGAGATTATTTTGTGATTGAGGGTGATTAGGTTTTGATCGAGGTTGAATTATTAGAGACATTGACCTAAGAGGTTGAAGAGAGGATGAGGGAGAGCATGGGGTGTGATGGTGGTTCTAAGGGCACCTCCATGTTGATGGTCATGAAATGAGGTAGGTAGTGCACTTGTATTTGGTAGTTTTAGTCTTGAATTTTATTATTGCTATTATTTAGGGATATGGGTGGGTAAATTAGGAATTGTGAAAATATGTGGGGGGAGGTTTGAGGTGGAGAATTTGGTATATGGGTAGGAGATAGGTAGGAGGTTAGAATGGTAATTAATTGTTGTTTTGTTGATTATATATAGAAATTAGAGGGTGAAGGTTAGGGTTTACCCACCATCGATCACTATACAGTGACTGTCGATGGTCTCTATCGACCATCATCGATCATTATTGATCATCGATTTTTGATAGGTGATCGTCGATAGGTTACTATGTGGTGACCATCGGTAGTTGGTCCCTTAACCATCGATGATCGATGGTTTGAATAGTGAAAGTTCTAAAAGGAACCATCATCGATTGATATTCAATCGTTGGTAGTTCATGAAATGGGGTAAAGTTAAAATTATTTGATAAATAGGGTAGGGGTTGGTTAAAGTTAAAGGGTGTGTAGGTTGTTTAAGGGTGAAGAATTTAAGGGGTAAGGTTAGTGGGTAAGGGTGTAAGTTAAGGGAATAGGTTGTGAGTTTAGGGAAGGGTTTGGTAGGTGAATAGGGGAAACTGGTAAAATTCATAGGCAAAGCCATGCTAAATTAGGTGAACTAAGGCATTAGTATCAAACCTTGTAGGCAATGGAGCAGCTACAGATGAGAGATTGAGTGTTGTAATTGCTAGATGAGGTCCATCAAGTGATGATAGTCTAGGAGTGGGATCACTTGTCAATAGTGGGCTTGAGCAACATTAAGTAATATTAGTACATGCTCTAGGATGCATCTATGTTAGTGGCACTAATCAAGAGATGGGACTCAACCACTTACACATTCTTACTTCCCACCAGAGAGATGATGATCCTACTGGAGGACATTCACAGGATCATGTGGCTACTATTACAAGGTGAGCTGATGGAGCACATTGATGGTGAGGAGTAGGACTAGCTCATGGGTGTGTTGTATGGTGATGACATAGTGCATGATAGGTGGCACACTAGAGGGCTACATTATGCACCCTTGTATCACATGGATAGGGTCATGAGACAGGTCATACTATGATGATGATGACTTGTTATGCATTACCAAACTCAAGTAGTGGTAGGTTTCCTTTTGTGTTATTAGGTGTTTTGGTACGCATGGTGATGGATCAGATATTGTACACTTGGGCACCTATCTTTCTAGTGTAGATATATTGAGAGCCTTGGGGGTAAAGGGTATATAGAAGGTATATCATCAACATTGGGTTTGTGTTGTAGTATTGGGTTTATGAACACATCAGAGTGCTTTGATCAGGTGGGATGCCATGGCATTACTTTATTTAGATGGAATTTAGGGTGGAGTTTATGCAATGGAGGTATAATTATGCACTCATAGGACTAGGATGAGGGACACATGATTTAGATTGTTACAGGGACCGATTGGATGTACTGGTGGTGGGTGACGTGATTTGGCAATTGTATACTCAATTTCCTATATGGGCCAATCATATGAGGTAGATTTTATTACTATAGAGTTATAGGTGTTGTAGACACCGAAATCGTGTCGACTCCCCTGGTCCTTCCCCGTCTTATTCTTCTTCGCCTATTGAACCCTTGTCGATCACTTATTTCACCAACCTTGACCCTGGCAGCATGTAAAGATGAGCACAGAGCTAAAACTAGACTCTATCCCCATTATGCATCTGCCGACGTCGGTCTTTACCCGACCGATGTCACCGACGTCGGTCACCTATCGGCCGACGTCGGCAATCCTGCCGACGTCGGTCACCTTCCCCTGGTCTGTTATCAGTTACCATTCGGTTTCCCGAAACGGTTGATGAACCGTTTCTGGAACCGTCCCCGTCCCCCACCTTCATCAACCTTTGCCAGCCATTTGAGCCAGGATCCCCAAACGCTATTCAAAAACGCTGAGCAACCAACCTGCGAATTCCTCCATCAACCTGCGAACTCCGAGCAATCATCAACACTACGACATCAACTAATCTGCACACCATGGCTTTCATCGTGTCTTCTACCAAGTAAGTATTATTCTGTTTATTTCATTTCTTTCTCAGTTATTATTTATCAGTTTTGTTACCCCTACCTCTGTCCCGACTCCCCCAGACTCTCCCAGACCCTGTCCCGACTCTCCCAGACCCTGTCCCGACTCTGTCCAAAACCCTACCCTGACCTTATCAGACCCTGTCCTGACTCTCCCAGACCCTGTCCCGACTCTGTCCAAAACCCTACCCTGACCTTATTAGACCTTGTCCCGACTCTGTTTAGCCCTGTCCCGAACCTGTCCAGACTTTCCCAGAACCTGCCCCTACCGACGCCGGTCACTACCCCGACTGACGACGGCACCTTAACCGACGTCGGCACCTTCCTAACCAACGCCGGCACCACAGAGACCGACGCCGGTGACTGTGCAAAACAGTGCCACTTATCAGGTACGCTCTTTATTTTTTTGTCATTTATTTCTGTCATTATCATCTACTTTCGTCCAATTTTCTACTCTTTTTTATCAGTGGGTTGATATCCTTCTAGGGAGTCTTCGTACTTCCGGGATCGAGCGTTCGCCTGACAACCCACCATATCTTTGACTAACGTTTTTCCGTGTTTTAGCCTTTTCCTCGCAGGTGTCATTCCTCCACAGCAAAAGAGGAGAATCTTTCAACGTCTGATTTCGGTGCGCACGACTTTATCAGGTACTTCTAGCCTTGACCATCTTTCAGTTTCTTATTTCTTCTTTGAATGTAGAAAGCAATTTTGCATTAGAAACATTCTGGCACGCCCGGTGGGACCCTAGGTCCTCCTTGGGTTCTTTCTTTCTTTCGTTCATTTAGGCACATTAGGTTTCTTCCTTTTCGCCTCCTTTCGTCTCTTCTTAAACGACATCATAAGCAGAACTAAAATGAACATTTCTTTCTTTCTTGCACTTTTAGACTAGCTAAACTCATATTCTTCGACTCTTTCTCCATTCGTCTTCATACGAACAAACATTTCGACTTGGACATTAAAACACTTTGCATTCATCTTTGTTTGCCTGCATCTTTTTAGACCATACATAGTAATTAAACCGCATATTGAATTAATCTAGATCACTTCATGTTACACGACCAAACCACCTGCACAAAATAAACATCTTAACTTACCTGAGACAAGGCCCGACTGGGATTTCATCCCCCAGCGGATACCTTACCCGTCCCGGTGACCCTACTTGGATTTCATCACCAAGGGGGAAGCCCACTCCGTTCTCTGGCGGAGTATAATCTCTAGGCGAGGTATATCTTGGCTAAGCGAGACCAGCTAACCACTGGAATCGTGAAGTGAGGGGAGCTTGCTCCTTAGCACCAGGCCACGTACCAGACCCTAACACAGACTTCTTGAGCACCATAACAAAACCCAAAACCATCCATAGACTTCTTCTAGGACCCGACTCACAAAGCCAACCTCCCCAAACACACATTCTAAGGCATAAGCCACTATAATCCTAAAAATTTTACTTCTAAAATTTTAGGATCTGCTTGTGTCTTCATCTTTTTAGTTCTTATCTGCTTGTTTGAGCATGTAAGGACGTTCTCTCTTGCCTTTTATGGTTTTGACACACAGTCAAACCAAGGCCCTTTTTGACCACTCTAGCCGTCAACTACTTTCGTCTACCTCATCACTAACCCGTCCTATCATGGAGTTCCACTCGAAAACTGAAAGAACTCCTACAGGACCGACCCTGACCCCGACTCAACTTCCCATCATCCCTGAAGGGGACCAGGATTTCAAAAAATTCTTGGACCTCAATACCGCAGCCCTCCATAACTATCTCGCGAGAAACCCAATGCGAGACCTCTCGGGTGACATGGCGACGACATCCACACCATTCGCCACCCAACCTTTTTTGACTCAGCCTTTCGCCTCAACCGTTAACTCAACCATGGCCAATACGGAAAGTTTGGCCTCTTTGTCTATTTTTAGACCGACCTCCATCGGGGTTTCGTTACCCCCTCAATCATCTACAAATCAACCAAGTTCTACATCGTATCATAACTTGATTGCCTTGACCCCTTACACTCTTGCGCCCACAAATGTAGGAGTGCCAACCTATCCCTCTACCAGTGCCGCTATTCAACCACCTTTGGCGGTGCCTAGTCAACTTATACCTTCGACCTTCATGACGCAACCACCCTTAACCTCTACTTTTGCCTCTGCGACTAGTCATCCGTACGTTGCACCCTTATTGGTACAACCGACTACGTCGCATACCTCCTCTAGCCTCTTTCAAGCACCTTACAACCTTGGGGGCGCTCCGTCCACCAATCCGTCAGCAGACGTCATCAAGATGTTGATGGATAAAATGTCCAGTCTCGAAGCTTCTATCTCCGGTTCAAATAATATCTCTTCATATGACCAGATTTATAACGAGCCCATTCATCCTTCTGTCCCTATTCGACCATACCCCAACCATTGGGAGCTTCCTAAATTTACTCGCTTTCAGAGTAAGGAAGACCCAAAACAACATCTACGGGCATTCAGACATGCCTGCTACCTTATTGCCCACGACGATGCGTTATTATTACGCACGTTCCCTATGTCCCTTTCTGGCCCTGCCCTTGACTGGTATAGCTCCCTTGCCAGACATTCTATCTTTTCCTTCATTCAACTCGCTCAATTATTCGTTGACCATTTCTCAATCAATATCACTAAACAAGTTTCGATCACAGACCTTTACTCCATTAGGCAATTCGACGACGAATCAGTAGTTGATTTTGTCGCCCGTTGGAGAGACTTGATTAACCAGCTCTCTTTCTCCTTGTCTCAACCCGAGCTCATTGAGCTCTTCTCCCGAGCATGTGTCAGTCACATCTCATCCACCTTGCGGGTTCAAACATTCCACACTTTCGACGAGGCCTTCACCATGGCCCGAAAGCTTGAACTCTGCGCTATTAAAGAAGATAAGGTCAAATTGTGTAACACTAACACAAGAACCAATGACCATTCTTCTTCCAGACCTTCTTCTGCCCACTCTCAATCTAAGGAGTCGGTGAACACTGTCATCTTTAGACCATCATCTTCAACAATAACTAACCGACCAACATCTTCAACATTAGACTACATCAATAAACATTTTCAACGTCAATCCATACAGCGTCAATTGACTCCAATTGGAGAGTCATATGCCTCTATCTTGGAGAAACTCGTCAAGCAGGGGGTCCTCAATCTCCCTTCAATCCGACCACATCAATTCGACCCCTCAACACCTATCCCTGCATGGTACAGGGAGAATCACTTTTGTAACTATCACCGTGTCAAAGGCCATGATACGGATCACTGTCAAACTTTTAAAAACCTCGTCCAGAACATGCTAGACAAGGGCGATCTTATCTTGGATAACCCGAACGCACCGCCCAACCAAAACCTCGACATCTTCAAACAACCTTTTCCTAATCACCCGCCTACTCAAGACAACATTCAAACCATGATCAATGACCCTCAAGACCGTATACACTCCGTCAACACTATCTTACCTCTTGTCCCTGACCAACCTTCTTCACAGGATGAAGAACCCTCTTCTCCTATTAGTCCTCCATCTATTTCTCCTATATTGGAGGATGCCTTAATCACACCTACACCATTAGCCCTACCTTCATCCAAAGACCATACCTTGCCTACTCCTCAAGCACAAGCAGAAGGCATGATCATCCCTACCATTTGCCCACTTGAGGAGCCACCCTCTCCTATTTCTTCTCCACCAAGAGAAGACCCTATCTCTTCACCCATTTCGATTGAGGAAGACCCAGTCATGGTTTCCTCTTGCCCTTTGCCTGAGATTGTTACATCTCACTCACCTCCGTCCACATCTAAACCCAAACCTGTATCTAACCTCGCCTCACACAATACTAGCCCTCGACTCAAACCCACGAAGATCATTAGACCACATCGGAGGACTCCTCCCCCACCTTCGTCATTACCTTCAATCTTAGGCCCACATCCATCCACTTTAATTGGAGTGCTTCCTACTCCCATCCTTCACAGAGGCACGTCGCCTCCATTACTCTATCAACCTATCAAACATATATCTCCCTCAAATCATCGACCAACATCTCTTACGCCTCCCAAACCAACGTCATCAACCCTCACTGCAATAAAATATCCAGACCCGTTAGCAGGTTCTTATACCTTGTTGTTACGGCACTTATTGCAGTCATCTCGCCTCAACCTTCCGCCTCTCAAACCATATCATTCTCTCTGACCTAAACCACCTTGGTTCGATGACACTCGTATTTGTGCATATCATCGCACACCTGGACACGACACGGAGCATTATTGTGCCCTCAAAGTCGCCATTCGCCAATGTCTGGGGAATGACACCTCTCTTCTTGACCACGTTATCAAGCCTTCAACACCACCCCTCTCATCAACTCTCGGATCAAGACCCTCTTGGTTCGACAACTCTAAATACTGTCACTATCATCATACTCCGGGACATGACACTGAGCGTTGTTGCGCTCTTAAAGCTGTCATTCGTCACCAACGGAGAAAGGATTCCCTTCTCATCAAGGATCCTCTAGACCTTCCCTCCCACAAATCATCAACACCAACTCATACCTCTTCAACCTCATCACCTAAATCGGGATCTCCACGCCAGGTTCTGGTTCCTTTATCGCCTTTAACCCCCTTATTCGACATCAACACAGTCCATCTGACCACTAAACCTCAACCTACCTTAACCAATCCATCAAACATTCTCCCTAGCCGCTGGGGGAATTCAACCTTCATTCAAACTGTGACCAATTTTTCAACACAGTCTCGACCACATATCAATCACTCTTTCAACTTAGCCTCAACCAGACTAGCAACCAAACATTTAACCCGACTTCAACCAAACATTCGACCCAACCAAAGACCAAATACCAACCAATCAACCCTCGACCAACCATTGACCAACTATCAAACGACCAAATCTCAATCAAACATTGACCAACCTTTTTATCCACACATTCAACCAGTCTCGATCAATCAACAACCATATCAGTCAACTTCACGTCCACTCATCAATCAACACGTGACCAATATGGAGCGCAGTAAATGAGGCAAGTTTGCTCCTAATTGGCTCAGACCTTTTATTATCACGCACAAGTATGGATCAGGGACTTATCGTCTGTCTTCTCTTGATGGACGCCCAGAACCTGAGCCTCTTAATGCATTGCATCTGTGACCGTTCTATTGCTAGTCGAGTACTCGTCCACTTGACACTTAACTTGAGCTCATCCCTTGAGCAATCTCCGTCCTCTTCATCCTACTTCCTTTCAACCCTATTCCTCTTAACAACTCCTACAACCCTTTCAGGATGCAGTGATGCTTTGTCCTAATAAAAAGGGGCGTCCTTGAGCTTCTACAGTCTTGTCCGTGACTCTCATTCCTATCAATAAAAACAAATCAAGATGTCAAAACATATCCATGGTCACTATATCAATATCAAAATCACAAAACAAATAGACTGCTCCCTCGAAGGACAGCTGTACTATCATTGCTGTAATAAATAGACTGATCCCTCGAAGGACAGCTATTCAAAAGCCTTTATATTAAACAAAAATCTAAACCACTCCCTCGAAGGATGGCTATGACTACTCTGGCAATAAACAACATTATTTTAGAAGCTTCCCACATCGATCAGCTTCACAACCTGACCACTACAGCAAATGACATCTCTATGCAGGCTTCCCGCATTGATCAGTCTGCGCCAAAAAAAAAAAAAAAAAAAAACGAGTCACAGACTTGACTTGTAGTTGTCTCAGGGTCTCCTATAAAAAGGGGCATCGTTATCTTTGCTCTTAAAATGGGTTACCCTTCTTCCTCCTCCTATCACCTGCTTAAGGGACTTCGAGCTCACTTTAATGTCTAAGTGATTCAATTACCGCTCTAACATAACTATGGTCAACGACGTCACGCATGAATGGGGCTCTTGGTTCTCATAACCCCTATCTATGCTATATTTTTGGTCCTTGTCAATAAAAGAGCAATATGCTTTTCACTTCTTCTGCACTTTGGTCACATTCACCTTCATCACTTGTCGATCAACTCAGCTCAACTCTCTTTTCAGACCATCAACATGACCTACCCTGTTCCCCCTAGTTTCTATGGACACCAATACACACGGAAACTATTGACCCGCCACAATTTATGTTCAGCATAAACCAATACTTGCTGAAGCATAAATAGACCTCAATTCATTTTTAGCATACATCCATCACGAATATGGAATATTGCTAGGGATGAAAAACCCCTCAACCAATGTTGCAGAATACACCATTCGGAAAAGGCTGCAACATCTTTTTTTTTCCTCATCCTTTCATCCAATCATCGACCAATCTATCAACCATTTTAACCACCTGTCTACCACTCGGACGCTTGGTCTGAACTACATTGGTCTGAGGCCCTTCCACAGGGGCTATGTAGGCAGCACTCAGATGACATGACTGTCTTCTGGGGTTAGCTCGACCATTCTCGTTTGTTCGTCTCTCTGATGGACAAACCTTCTTTCCTTCTTTTAACCATAATCTTGTCCTTGACCATGACCCATTTTATCCCTTTGACCCTTCCTCCCTTTTAGGGAGAACTACATCGGCCTGAGGCCCTATCACCAGGGCTATGTAGGCAGCACTCAGTTGACATGGGGTCTTCTGGGGTTAGCTCGGCCGCATCCTTTCATCCATTCATCCATCCATTGACCACCAACCATTGGAGATCATACCTATCTCCTCCGACCTCGACCACTTCCAAGACATTGTTGCCTTGGTTGTTTTTGTATGTATGCTACCTCATGACTGGTTAGCAGAATTGTGCGCAGACCTTTTTGGACCCTCACAAGTATAGGATCACACACCGGTTGATCCGCACTACTTGTGACTTTTTCGCGTTTCTAGGAGCACTTCCTGAGCCCGGGATACCTGGAACGCGACGACCCATTTGGAGCTTCAGCTTAGATTGAGTGACCCGATCAGCAGATGACTAAATGCTGGGGCCCGATTACTTCGATTTTGGCACTCCTCGACCCTTGACCTGCGACACTTTGACCTGACCATCTCGTGCAGTGGTATGCGCGCAATCACGACCTTTGCAGCATTCACCCTCACCCCTTTTTCATCCACTCTTTATCAAATCAGCACCCGATTCCCGGTTCCCTTCCCTCGACTCCTGCTTTGAGGGGGAATACCTCATCCTTACTTAGGGCATTTCGCTTCCTATTTTGTCTTGCAGTTCATTCGAACAACCAACAAGACGAAATCAACCTTATCCCTCACCTGGGGCACTCACTCCTATTTTTGTCTTGCAGTTCGTCCAGAACAACCAGCAAGACAAAAAGGGGCAAATGTAGACACCAAAATCGTGTCGACTCCCCTGGTCCTTCCCTTTCTTATTCTTCTTCGCCTATTGAACCCTTGTCGATCACTTGTTTCACCAACCTTGACCCTGGCAGCATGTAAAGATGAGCACAGAGCTAAAACTAGACTCTATCCCCATTATGCATCTGTCGACGTCGGTCTTTACCCGACCGATGTCACCGACGTCGGTCACCTATCGGCCGACGTTGGCAATCCTGCCGACGTCGGTCACCTTCCCCTGGTCCGTTATCAGTTACCATTCGGTTTCCCAAAATGGTTGACGAACTGTTTTTGGAACCGTCCCCGTCCCCCGCCTTCATCAACCTCTGCCAGCCATTTGAGCCAGGATCCCCAAACGCTATTCAGAAACGCTGAGCAACCAACCTGCAAATTCCTCCATCAACCTGCGAACTCCGAGCAATCATCAACACTACGACATCAACTAATATGCACACCATGGCTTTCATCGCGTCTTCTACCAGGTAAGTATTATTCTGTTTATTTCATTTCTTTCTCAGTTATTATTTATCAGTTTTGTTACCCCTACCTCTGTCCCGACTCCCCCAGACTCTCTCAGACCCTGTCCCGACTCTCCCAGACCCTGTCCTGACTCTGTCCAAAACCCTACCCTGACCTTATCAGACCCTGTCCTGACTCTCCCAGACCCTGTCCCGACTCTGTCCAAAACCCTACCCTGACCTTATCAGACCCTGTCCCGACTCTGTTCAGCCCTGTCCCGACTCTGTTCAGCCCTGTCCCAAACCTGTCCAGACTTTCCCAGAACCTGCCCCTACCGACGTCGGTCACTACCCCGACCGACGACGGCACCTTAACCGACGCCGACACCTTCCTAACCGATGCCGGCACCACAGAGACCGACGCCGGCGACTGTGCAAAACAGTGCCACTTATCAGGTACGCTCTTTATTTTTCTATCATTATCATCTACTTTCGTCCAATTTTCTACTCTTTTTTATCAGTGGGTTGATATCCTTCTAGGGAGTCTTCGTACTTCCGGGATCGGGCGTTCGCCTGACAACCCACCATATCTTTGACTAACATTTTTCCGTGTTTTAGCCTTTTCCTCGCAGGTGTCATTCCTCCACAGCAAAAGAGGAGAATCTTTCAACGTCTGATTTCGGTGCGCACGACTTTATCAGGTACTTCTAGCCTTGACCATCTTTCAGTTTCTTATTTCTTCTTTGAATGTAGAAAGCAATTTTGCATTAGAAACAGGTGTATCTACAAGAGGTGAGATCCAGAGGTAGAGTTGATCCCTTTCAATGGGTGAGGAGATAGTTTGGCATCATTTAGGATATCTTAGGGGAGTTTTTGAGGTATTGAAGGGAGGATGCAAAGTTCCCATTCCCTGTACTAGAACTTGAGGATGTTTTTATTGATCATGAGGAGATGTCGACGAGGGATGAGATCAATGATACATGTGTTACTAATGGGTACCCTGCATGTTTCTAGGAACACTATGACACAACCATGTTTGGAGATTATGGGGGGGAAGCAAGATATGGATGTGGATGTAGAGGTGGGGGTGGTGATAAAAAAGATGAAGATTCCCTAGATAGACATACATTGATTGTTGAGAGGGACCAGGCATGGGTGACACTAGCCATAACATAAGCATACTTAGCATCCATGACTCAAGAGAGGGATGCAACACAAGGCTAGGTAGCCATGCTTACTAAAGAGAGGGATCAGGATAGGGCTCATCTAGCCACTGTTACAGAGGAGAGAGATGCTCTCAAGTAGATAGGATAACAAGTACCAATATTGGTAAGACCACCAGGTACTATCTCCATGGCTAGATATGTTATGATAGTGGATGAATTATGTTATTATGAGGCCTTGGTATTCACACACCTTTTAGATGAGCCCAAATGGGGTGAGTATAGAGCAAGAATCATCAAAGGGGCCACCAGTGTGACACCAGGTTAGTGGGTCACACCTGTAGGGGGACAGGGAGGCTCAGGAGGTGCATAGGTTCTTGGAGGCAATGGTGCTCTAGGGTCTTAGACTGTGATGAGACATTGTCCTTTTGATGTACCATATGATTTTGATGCTAGCCTGTGAGTTGATGTAGTGAGATATATATATCCATTGAGAGATGTACATTATTATATAGATGACCATTATTTTGATTATGAGCTCATGATATATAGATGTGATCATGGATTATAGTTTGTGTTGATGGTGATGTGGTTTATGTGATGATGTGATGTTATGACGTGTAACATGCTATGGTTTATGTGTACTTTCCTAGCTAGGCATGTGATGTCATGGATATTTAATTTATGTTCATGATGATGTTGATATTGATGGATGTTGTTTATGTGATTATCAATAATACAAATGCTATTATATGATGTGATGTTGTTATTAGATGATGTGATGCTATTATTTATAGTTATGGATTTAGCATTATGATCATGGTAATGGCTATGGTTAATGAGGATGATGTTCATGATGATTATGTTTATGGTGTTATGATGTTGATATGACACTGTTGTGCTCATTATGATGTAATTGATGTTTATGACATGGTTATAGTATATGGAAAATAGTTCTATGGATGTGATAGATGGTAGGATGATTATGATGGTATGATTAGGTGATATGATGTTCATGATGTGATGATATGATTATGTTTGTTATGATGAGATGTTTTGTTACACATGTGGATGTTTTTAATTAATGAATCTTTGCTTCCTTACCTAGTTAGACATGTGATGGACAACATATGTGGATGATGTATGATTGAACAGTGATAGACGCTTCATGATTAATTGGTGTTGTTGGATATTTGGATGAGATGATTATGATGTTATTTTGAGTAGAGACATGTTGAGTTAGATTGTATGTGATGATTTATTGACTTATGATGTTATAAAAGGTAATGTTATGATGATTATATGTGGTTATGATTAGCTATGATGGTAAAGATGTTCTTGTGATTAAAAACACTTGAGCAAGGCACACCACATAACAAAACACATAATTAGTTTTTAAATGTTTTTAATGAGTTGCATATGCTTAGATGAAGGTGGTTGAATCTTTAAGAAACATAAAGTAAGTTGGATTACAAAACTAAATGTGAGAGAGATAGGATAGTCAAGAGACAAATGTTGTAATGAATGTATCAATAATTAGATATGAGAGAACAAGAAAGAGCATGATGATTCTTCATTGGTAAGGACTGAGGCAAACTTAATTTAGATCAACTTATGAACATAAAACCTTCAAATTCTTCACATGAGTGGTCATTAGTTGGTTAAAAGAGTGTCTTGATCTCATAATGTCAAGTAAGCTCAAAATCCCTTATTTATAAAATGTCGAAAGGGGAGATGGATGAAAATGGAACTTTCTTGTGAGACTAGCATACCTCTTCTATAGGTTACCAAAGATACAATATAAATAAATTCATGTCATATAAGGTGTAGACTGATCAATGCAAAAAGTCTACTCATGAGAGTTGATTATGGCTTCCAAATTATTTTTGCTGTTTTTTGATTTTGATAATGGGTCTTGTTATTACTTGAAGGGATGGGGAAGTTGATTGATGTGAGAAGCTTCCAAGAAATTGTTATTCTTTGACAAATGTTTTACTCAACCATCCTTTAAGGGAGTGGTCTAAGTTTGTGACCTTTATTTAATGCTTTTGGATAGTTATCCTTTAAGGAAGTAGTCTACCTTATATTGAGAAATTTTGATATGTTTTGATAACTACCCTTAAAGGGAATAATCTGCAAATGCTTGGTATGACCCATATGAGTTTTGGATTGTTTGTGATTTTTAATTGATTATGTTTTTGATATTGACATGGATTTGATTATATAGGATCAAAAGGTTCACTTTTATGAAGGGAAAACTAGAACACAAGAAGGTTGATGGTGGGTAAAAGAGGTGTAAGTGACAATGACCATGGGAATGCATCCTATAAGGGTATGGAAAGTACCATGAAGACCATGCCATGGGTAAAGCCATGATACCCATGTTCAATATTAGGCAAAGGTTGCAACAAATAATCACATCATTCAATTTTAATCGGTTGCCCTTAAAATAAGGGCATGCATGTGGGTGAAAATAAGGGATGAGCTTAAGTTAGATAAAAAGTGAGTTCAATCCTATTTAAAAAAATAAAGGACACAGATGTGAAGCATTGAGGGGCTCAAGTTTTGGTTTCCCTTCAAGAGAGGACAATTGGTAAGCTCCTAGTCCATGCTTGTGTGTTATGATATAAGGTCCAAGCCAATTAAAAACAAACTTTCCCCACTTACTTTTATCTATATTATTTACATGTTGATTTTCCTTTAGGAGAGGTCTCTAATATTGAATTCTCATACTTTGAGGTGTTTGTTATAAGTGCGATTGATTTGCTCGTGATAGACACAAAGATGGGTAAGCGGGGCTAAATGACATTCATCAAGTAGCTCAAGTTGGGCTAAACATTTTTGACTATAATCGATCTTAGAAATGAGATCTTGCAGGGATATGCAAAGAGAGGGAATTTGGACTTCAATAGGCAAGACAACTTTGACTCCAAACATAAGAGAGAAAGGGGTAGCACCCATAAGGGTTCAAATGATAGTACGATATGCCCATAAGGTGAAGGGGATGTGTAAATTCCAATCCTGATCAAATGCATTGACCATTTCAGTTAGCATGTTGTTAAGAGTTTTGTTAGAGGCTATTGACAATATAAATTATACCATCAACAAATCAACCCTTTCACAATATAAATCTACAGAATTGGATTGCTAAGAGTTGGCTGCATATTAAAGATGGTCAAATCCAGCCCTGTGCCAGGGGTTTTTTTTATAGTAATATTTCAAAGCCCTGAGATAGGAAGTCTATATTGTGCCACAATAATTTTTCTTGGCAGGGCAGATTTCCTCTAATGGCCAAACCTTGGCACAAGGATTATAATCCTCTCTCAGAATCCTTTAACAAGATCCCTATATGGGTGCGGCTCCCTTATCTTTCGATACATTTGTGGCAAGAGGCGGTTTATAAAACCATTGGAAATGCTATAGGGGAATTTCTATATGAAGAAGATAGTATTAAGAGCCACCATTCGACTTGTGCATGATTTTTGGCTGATCTGGATGTTTCAAAGGGCCTTCTTGAGGCGATTTGCATTGATTCCCCAAGGGGTACTTGGACACAAATCTTGGATTATGAGGGGATTCCTTTTAGGTGTAGGAAGTGTCACCAGATGGGACATATTGTTGCCTGTTGTGGTATGGGAAAAACAATCCCAGACGTTCACCTTCTTGGTGGCCAAAGGATTTCTCTAAACATAGCATAGACAAACTACCTTTGGAGACAACAACAGATTTCGAGACCGAGAATGAGGAAAGGTTGCAATCCGATTCAGAAGATGAAGAGGAATCACTGAAGAATCAATCAATTGAAGCCTCTGAGGAGGCTGAAGTTAAAGATACAGCTGAGCCTGAGGAGGAGGTGGTGATCTCTTCCCCTATTCTGGAGGATCTTTCTAAGAGCCAGATTGTGTTAGACTGTCACAAGGAGTTTATGCCTACTGGTGTCCAAAGATCAGTGTCTTTCGAGGCATGGGTTGCTGAGGCAGCTAAGGTAGAAGATGGTTGGATAGCAGTCAGAAGAAAGAAGGCTAAGCCTTTGGTCCCTCCTCTAGATATGAATCTTTGGTCATGCAAAAAGAAAAATCCAAATTTAAAAGATTCATCCAAAGTTCCTTTCTGCTGATTGGTTTTTTGGGGGCAGCAAACCGGTCATTTTGTTTTTTTTGGTTTGCTGGTTACGGATCTGGAAGCTTGCTATTCCATATGGTTATCTTTCAGATCAGTGTTTTGACAACTATTTTTTCTTGTTCTTTCTTGTCGATTACAGGTCCCTGTAAAACCTGGTTTTGGTTCTTTTTGTTATCAGGTTCTAGTGTTTACCTAGTTGTGCTTTAATGTTTATCTTTCTCCTTGTTCAGGGTTTCGGGGTCCCTTCAAAACCTATTTTTACCATAGTCTAAAACAAATCAACCCTTTCACCTATCATGAAGGTCAAGTTGGAATCATACCAGTCTAATCATGGGGTTCTAAAGGTTCATCTAAGATTCTAAAGACATGAGGGGTTTTTATTATAAATTCTAGGAAATAATTAACAAGTTATCAAGACAACTTATTTCATTATAACAATAAAAATTAATTTATCAAATCATGAATCAGTTAAGATAAGAATCTATAATCTATTCTATCTGACAGAGAAAACCTATGAGTTATATAGTTTCTTGAAGAATAAAAATATGATTCTATAATATTTATGTATTCAGATAATATCTTTGCTTCTTACTTGCAATGTTCTCCAAGTCAACTCAAAAGAAGATAAAAAATATAAGAGATAGATTAGAGAGAGAGAGAGAGAGAGAGAGAGAGAGAGAGAGAGAGAGAGAGAGAGAGAGAGAGAGAGAGAGAGAGAGAGAGAGAGAGAGAGAGAGAGAGAGAGAGAGAGAGAGAGAGAGAGAGAGAGAGAGAGAGAGAGAGAGAGAGAGAGAGATGAACATGTAAAAAAAATAGTAAACCAACAAAAAACAAACAAAGGAAACAAGGAAAGTAACTAATCCTAGAGAAAAGAGAGAAATAAACTAGAATAGACAATAAACTCATAAAATAATTGAATCTAAACAAGACATAAACCTGTAATAAATAAAGAACCTTTAAAATAAAGTAACAAAAATTAATCTAAACTATGGAACATAACTAAAACTTAATCTAAATCAAGTGAACCTAGAAAATCTAAGTAAGAAAACTATTTAAAAAAAATCTAACTAAAGATAAATAAAGATTGAAAGATAATATTGAATCTAAAAAGAAAACTAATTAAGGAAAAACTTCAAACTAAGAAAGCAAAGAGAAAAGAATTAATACACGAACTAACATAAACGTACAACTTATTTGAGATAAACTAAAACAAAAAACTAAAAGACTTAAATTATGAGAAAATGTCAACAGATTGACTTAAAGATATAAAATTATTAAACTAATGACGAACTAAAATGGATATAGATCTAAATGTTTAAAGACTACCAACCTATAGCAAACTAAAGAAAAAACTTAAGAAAATCTAAAATTATTTAAGATAAAGAAAAGAACAAACTAAATTAATAACTAATAACAGAGACAATCTAAAGTAAACTAACTAAAACATAAAATAACTAAAGACTAGAACTATATCTAAGATAAGTCAAAATGGAAACCAAAAACTAGATTTAGAAGAAATTTGAAAGATTTATAGTATTAAAGTAAGAGTTAAATCATTACAATATATGTGCGAGTCTCAAATGGAGAGTTGTCATAGCAAAAAAAGATAAATTTCATTGAGAAAACCAACATCCTTTCTCTATAAAACTTTGAATGACAACTTTACAATCAAAATAGATCAATGAGATGTCGTAGAATAGTGAAATGATCATCATTATTTGGGTTGAATACTTGAAATATGTGCATAAAACTACAAATATCAATCATTAAAATATATTAAGTCGAGCAAACTTTAGATAACTAGTAATAGATGATAAATAAAATTGGATATACCTATGTTGCATAAACAATTACTCAATCGTTAGATTAAGTACCATTGGGTCTATCTACAAAAGCTGTACTATCTTAAATGAGTTGCATAAAAAGAAGAGATAAATGATTAACTTTAGAAAATACTTAAGTCTTCAATACCTGTTGTGTTTTTATCTTCAAATGCATGTTTGATCTCTTCTTATACCTTCAATTTAGTTGTAAAATTAGTTATAACTAACTTTAGTTAGTTATTAGTTAAAGTTAACTAATTGACTTTAACAAAGTCAATTAATTATAACTAAAATTGGTTAAGGACATATTTAATTAAGACTTAAAAAGTCTTAATTTGATCAAGATATTTAAAATAATAGACCTGAGGTACTAATCTTAATGGGTGGGGACCCATATTAATTAATAACATAATAGACTACATATTAATAATAAAATAAATAAGTCATAAATTAACAAATTCTATTCATATTAAACCATAATGCATATTTAATTAACTTAAGCATATATAATTATATCAAACTCCAAAATTATTGTATTTACTAGAATTACCAAAATTTGTCAAAGTTTGAAAATTAAAGTGTCATACTAGAACTCAAGTTCTGCATGAAAAAGTTCAACACTAAACAAAAATTATCCCTTAGATGACCAATAGTCATTTGAATCTGATAACACTTCAATTACTTGTTTCTCTTGTTCATGGAGATAAATGTTATATTCCATTTCAGTTGTAGGGAATGGCAACTATCTAGTTCCTGAATCAGTCGTATTGTCATCAATCTCTAACTTAATCATTTTTTGTAATCTGACCTCTCTTGGTGCTTCAGGTTCAATTTGACTAGTAGTCCTTTTCTAAGCAGTGTTTTTTTTAACAATGAGGTGGAATATCCATGGTTTTCCTTTTGTTAGCATACCCTTAACTTCCCAAACTCAATGTCTCAGACCTCAAAAAGGGTTCACTATGGGCACCTGACAAGTTCAACCTTTTACATTTTCTAGTGAGGTCTGTATGAGAAGGGGAAGATGTATTTGAAGGAATAGCCATATTCTTAAGGTTCTTGGCATAGGCTATTTCTACCTCAAGTTGTGTAGGTTGATTAACAGATAATTGGTTGGTAGGGAATGGATCATCAATCAGTTCACCTCTAAAATTAGGGGGTTCAATAGGTAAATGCCAATGATCATGCTCTAGATGGTGAGAAGAACTACTTTGGGAATGTGCATGGGCTCCAAATTATGGCCATGAAAAACCATATAACCCCTATAACCCCTATGGGCTAGGTTAATAGGTAGGTTACTTAGAATATTCCAAAATTTAGGGTCATAAGAGTCAAAGTGAATGATCATCCTTGTGCCTCTATGAAACCTAGGCCCAAAACATCCTGCACAAAATCCACCCCTGTTAAAACTTCTGCTAGAATTTGATTAAAAACTACCTCTTTTGGGATTTTGTCCACATCCTCCATCATCATTACTTCATGTTGGCTAATCCTACCCAGATATAATGGACAATCTAAAATATAACAACAAATCTAAGATTGAGAAAATAAATATCCAAAGAAAAACTGTAACTGAAGCACTGTCACATTATACCAAAAACAAATCTAAATTGAATCCCACAATTTATGCCTTCCTTTCAAAAAATGTCCAATGCAATCAAGAATGTCTCAAAACACCGTACTACTCTTACTTCAATCGACTATGCTCTATCATCATTATTCATCTCATGAATTGTTCCATAATTGATGAAATATTAAGTAAATTTATATGAGAAAAATCAAAAGACTTTAACTTCAATTTCTATTTTTAGATTAAACCCTAGTACTTCAATTTGGATATGCACTTTAAACAAAAAATTCATGATGCATCCAATCTTTGTAACTTGGATTGAAATGATAATATATTTATAATTTCTCAATTCATATATTCTTAAGACATGAATATGCTTGAAACATGAGTTTCAATGTATAAGCCAACTAATTCAGTTTTCACATGATAATTCCAATTTTGAAAATTGCCAAACACATTTTACTGAAAGTATCCATCTGTCAAAAACTTTCCATGTATATAAGTCCCATATTTTCACATAAAACCACTATTTATTGCTTTGTGAAAACCCAAAACAAAACTAAATACCATATGTTTAGGATGAAAACCTTAACTTGTGCCGTACTGTAGCCTATCATCTATCATATGAACAAATTGACCTCTTTATCCAAATATACTTTGACAACTTTAATATAAGTTTGCAAAAACAACCATATATGCAACAAAATTGTATATACCGATTTTCCTCCATACCATCATTTTCAAAAATTAAGACAAACAATTTTGTCCATGAAAAAGGCTGAGAGAAACTTGACAACTCTCCAATATTTCTAAAAAATTTGTGTAAGAGAATCATCATTTCAACCCAAAAGAAAGCAACATGTATTAAAACTTTTGTTGGTTGGAGGGTTACCCAAGCATATACCCTAGACCATAAATCTTAAAACCCAAGCTTCAACATGATACAAGAATTATCGAAACCCTTAACATACGTAACTAGATCTATCAGTTGATTCTACACCAGTTTTTAAAAGAAGGACAAATTATTTTTCAACACCTAAAACATGCAAGTGACCTTTCATATTGATAAACATGCACCAGCTTCGTTACAAAGTATTCCTTGAGATAGTTTTCTAAAAGAACCATTCAAAAATAAAAAACCTAGGCCTTATACTTCAATATTCAACCAAAACTAGAGATTATCATTTACTTATTTCTCAGAAAAGGTGTTGAGTTTCCATGCACAGAACTATACTATTTATGCAGAACAAATAATAACTTCAAAATCTCAAAAACTAGAAACCCTACTGCATGTGGATTTCAAAAAATTTTTCTAAACTTTCTTCATATTTGTAGATAAAATTGTATGTAGACAAATTTCCTAGAAAATTGACCCCAAGATGTGGTTGGTTTTCATTGGTTTGCATTAATTAATTTTACACTTAGTAATCTTGCTAAATCACTTATCAGTATTGACAAGATTATCCATGACTAACTCTTCACACTATCTCATTAGCCATGATGCGTCATTCGAGGAGATATATTTGTCATAAATGAAAATATACCACCAAATCCTTAAACAATCCTGAAGCACTACGAACACACAATCAAACTTAAATGCACTTGCCAACTTCCCTACCTCAAAGTTCAATTTACCAAGTGGTATCCAACTCAATCAAATATTTGCCTTGTTATCCATCAAAGGGTCATAAGACTTATGTATTTCTTAATGATTTCAAATTTTTTGATTAACAAAGCAAAGTGACCAAAGGTCCTTGAAACTATATTCCATTTCTTAGCTAATAGTTATATTTGACGAATGAATCAAATGTCTTAACCAAGTTAATTTACCTTGAAATTCTTTTTGACCAAACAAAAAGGATCCTTCACACATTTATGTATTAAGCTAGTCCTATGATAACTTTACATAATGTAAACCATTATGACCTAACATCAAAAATTTAAATTATGCCATGAATGCTAGGATATGTCCCCTTTAACAATTTGAACGCAGACGCAAACTTTATGGTAAATAAATTCCTTTTTACTCATTTTTTTAGTGAAGTGAACCTAAAGTCTATGATGTTTTCAAAAAATTTGTATGCTATATCTATCTCATCAATCTTCAAGATACAAGAAATGAAATATATGCTTTGGAACTATGATTACCAAATTTGATTATTAACTCAAATATTGAAACAACTAAACTTTAATATGCCAATTAGGCTTCCATGAATTGAGCCATGTACTAGATGTAGAATCACAACAAACTACACTACTAGTTATATAAATTAGGAAATGATCATTACCAAACCATCCAAAGCATATTGGTATTTCAAATAACCAACATATCAAGTAGTGAATGAAATTGAGCTATTCATCAATTATAAATTTAATAACTTCTGAATATACCAAAATTGATTGAAATGTTTTTCAAAGTATCATATCACCATGTACTCATGAAGATCAAAACATTACCATAGATCAACAAATATGATTAAAAACTAAAAATCCATGTAACAACTAAAACTATCAAAGTGCACTGAATTTGAATAGCAAAACAACTGATTATATCTATAACCATATATACATATTTTATTTATTTATCACCATGTTCTTCTAAAGAACTTAAAACATAAATAAAACATATCAAAAAAGAATTATAATTTCATAATCAAATATGCATCTAGAAATACTATCAATTAATAGGTTCTCTGACACAATATTAGGCTTTATGACAAGGTCATCTCTATGGCAACAAGTATAGATTTTGAAAATTTTAGCGAGTATAAAAAATATTCATAATAGAGGCTTCCACTTGTCCATTAGCTTGTGGATGATATGGTGATGATAAACTTAAATTGATACTGAACACATCATAAATAATTTGGACTTGTTTATTTTTAAAAGATTTACCATTATCAATGATAATTTTATGAGGAACACCAAAATGATAGATAATATGATGGTTGATAAAATTAACAATCTTTTTAGATTTGGTTGAGATTTGAGGAATATAATCTACCCATTTGGTGAAATATTTAGTTGCAGTGATGCTAGAATAATGTCACTGTGAGGAATGGGGGTTGATTTCACCAATAAGATCCATGCCCCATTACGAGAAGGGCCAGAGATCCTTGGACACTTGGAGACTATGGTTAGGTATGTGATGTAAATTGACATGTTATTAAAAATTAACACACTATTTCACATAATCACAATAATATTGGTTAAGGGTTGGCCAATAATAGCCAAGGCAAAGGATGCGTTTAGCAATAGCTAGACCACTAAAGTGTCCTCCAAATATCCCATCATACATTTCCCTGGTAGCATGAGAGGCTTCATGACTATGTGGGCAACAAAAGAGGAGACCATTAAATCCACATTTATAAATAATTCACCCTAGTATGGTATAACATGAGGTGCTCTGAATAAATGCTCTTTGAGCTTTCCTAGAAAGGTTAGAAGGGACGATGGCAAGGTTCAGATAGTCAAAGGTCTGTTGATACCAAAGGTTGGATTGGGTCTCCTCCATATTGAAGATGGTAGGAGAGTCTGATTTGATATAAGAAGGCTTGGTAAGTCTATGGGTAATGATAGATATCTTAGATTCAAAGGGTGTAGATGAGATCTAGGAAGTGAGAGAAGTCATCATATTGGCAAACTTATTCGTAGATCAAGGAGTGGTTTGGATACAATAATATTTAAATGATGCTAAAATTACATCAACTAGTTATTTATATTATTGTAAAACATCATTCTTACATTTATAAGAGCTATTTATTTGATTGACTACGAGTTGGGAGTCACCAAAGATTCTATTTTTTTGACTCCCAAGGCTAAAGTAGTTTTGAGACCTATCACTAAGGATTCATACTCAACCATATTATTAGTACATTCAAAATATAGCTTGAAGGATAAAAGATTAGGTTCATCTTAATTGGGGATAAGAGGTATTCCATCTCCCCCACCATGTTGACATTTTGATCCATCAAAGAACATGCTCACTTGATAGGTAAAGTATTCTTGAGAGAGGGTTGCGATGGACTCATCTAGAAACTCAAGAGGAGGAGGTTGGTTGTCTTCTAATGGTGTGCCAGCCAATTGGTCAAAAATTAATTTCCATTTAATTAATTTCTAATAAAGGAACTCAAGTTTAAACATATCTAAAAGCATGATCCACTTCACTATACATTGATTTTGGTATGGCTTGGAGTGCATATACTTGAGTGGGTTGGTGTTGGTTATGACATAGGACTTGTGGTTGAGAAGTTAATGGCAAAGTTTTATGGCCATAAAGACCAAGGTGAGGCAAAGTTTCTCGGTATGGGTATACCAAGTCTTGTATTATATAAATATACGCTAATGTAATAGATGAGTTTGTCTTTATTCTGCTCATCCTGATGAGCCAACATGGTCCTTAAGGAATGGTTAGTGGTAAAAATATAAATGTAAAAAGGTTGATCTTCCTTGGGAGGAATGAGGATGGGTGGAGATAAAAGGTACTCTTTAAGTGAATCAAAGGCCTTTTGATAGTAATTATTCCACTTAAAAGATACATCCTTCTTTAGAAGGTGGTGGGAAGGTTAGCATCGATGATAGAGCTGTGAGATAAAGTGATGAATGGATTAGAGCTTCCCTTGTAAGTTGTGGAGTTGATTGAGGTGGGTGGGAGGAGGAATGTTGAGGATCACTTTTATTTTGGTAGGATCAACTTAAATTCCATGAAGGGAGATGATAAAGCTAAGGATTTTTCCTGACAAGACCCAAAAAATACACTTCTTAGGGTTAAGGTGGACATGGAATGGGTGACTTGTTCAAAGATAATATTAAGAATTGCTAAATGATCTTTACAACATTTGGATTTACCAAAAAGGTCATCAACATAGTCTTATATGATTTTGTGAATAAGGTCATAAAAGATGTAGGTCATAGTGCATTGGTGGGTTACACTAGTGTTCTTCAGACCAAAAGGCATGACCTTATAGCATAAGGTTCTCCAAGGGGTGATAAAGATAGTTTTGTGTTGATCTTGAGGGGTAATTAAGATCTGATTATAACTTGAGAACCCATCTATAAGAAATAAAATCTCATGGCTAACTATAAGATTAACAAGTTGATTAATGCTTGGCAAAGGAAAGTCATCTTTTTAGCAAGCAAAGTTAATGTCATGAAAGTCTACACAAATGTGAAGTCCCCCTGTGGCTTTGGTGATAGGTAAGATGTTTGAGACCCATTGAGGATAGTCAATGGGTTATTTGAAATTGATAGATAGGAGACATTGAAGCTCTTATTTGATGAGAAGGGCTATGTGAGGGTACATTCATTAAAGTTTTTGCTTAACTGGTTTGGCATCGTAGTTGGTGACTATATTATGGGTAGTGATGGAGGGTTCGATTCCTGATATGTCATTATAAGACCAACCAAATGCTATGCTACAATCTTGGAATAAGAAGGGGAAGTCTTGAAGCTCATCAAAATTTAGCAATCGATTGATTTTAATAATGTATGGGTTATCCAGAGTACTCAAGTTGATATCCATGGTGGATTTATTCAACATGGTTGAAGTCTTAGGAGGAAGAGATTTATGGATAGAGGAATCTTCTGTACCAAGATAGGTGAGAATAGAATCATTATCTTGATATTGAATGCTATTAATGGTAGGAGAGTCATCTCTTACCATCTTAGGGTGATTCAAAGAAATGGTTATGGTTGCCCCATCTTTTTGATAAGTTAGGGGTCCAAGGTTGATCATGTTGATGAAAAAAAGGTTAGGGGGATGATGTTGGAATCCTCAATTGTTGATGGTGAAGTGGACAGTGAGGATGGGATTTCGTCATCAATGATGGTAATAGGATGTGGGTTAGTTTGGTTTTTAGGTGGTGTGAAATTGAAGCCATGCTTTTCATGAGGTTTTTAGGCCTTGATTGGAAGTAAATTGTGTGGCCCATATTCATACTGACCTAGATCAAATCCCTTCCAAGAACACCTATAAAGATATGTCTTGGTAAACTCTAGTTTATCTAGATAGGAAAAATTGGAGGTGAATGGTCGAAGTGAAAAAGAGGTGGTAGAAGTGTCAAGGCGTTTATCAAGTCCCCCATAGATGAAATTAATTTGACAAGTTAAGATCCAAAAGAAACAATGGCTCTAATATTGGCATCATAACTAGGTTATTGGTCAAGATTACCATACTCTTAAGGAGTAGGAAAAGTGTTTAGTGTCCAAAGGTGATACTCCCCCAATAAAAGATGCTATAACATTGATTCCAAAGGTTGCATTATGGGGACTTGGGTGGAAGGGAAAAATTAACTGGTGGATGCTTCATTGTTAGAAGAAGATGGGGCTTCATCTTTTACTGATGGAGGCTCATTGGATGGAGGAAGGAGAATGTCATTGGGTTGGTATGTCAAGTTGCATGATGTAAAAGGACTCGGGTCAGCTTGTATGCTAACAACTTGAATTTTGCATTCAAATTTGATGCATCAGTGCAAGGTGGATGACATAAAACCCATGGAATGAATCCAAGGGAATCCTAACAAAACATTGTATTGGAACTCACCTTATACTATGCATAAGAGCTTAGGAAGTATGTGTGGTCCTAGGTGAATGTGAAGGATAATAGTTCCTAAATTTATGGCCATGGTATCATTGAATGATTAGAGCATCGCTAAGGTTTTCAACATAATGTTCTCAGGTAATTTGAGTTAGTTGTATGTTGGAGAGGAGATAATGTTGATGCTATCTCCCCCATCAGTCATAACCCAATTGATGTGGGTTTGGTTGATGTACACAATAATGAAGAGGAGATGATGTAGATCATCTAGATGGATGGAGGGTATTTTTGAATCCTTGAAGGTAACAACATTGGAAAGTTTAAGAGCTCTGACAAAGGTTGCTAGAGGTTTTGGGTCTTCTAGTTGAACCTCTAATTATTGCAAAGCCTCTATCATCACTTGGTAGTGATGGGGTTAGGTATTTATCATTTCATACAAACTCATCTTCATCGATGTTTCGTGAAGCTATTTCAAAACTACTCAGTGGATTGATTCAAAAGGGTTAGATTGAGAGGGACCCAAGATAGACACCTTAGGTTTGGTTGAAGGTAGAGGTGCTTGGTGTTGGCTTGGTGATTAGGTGGTGGAAGAGGGACATGTCCATGGAATGGACACCTTTGCCTTTCCCTTATCCTTTGGTTGAGCCTATGATCATGTGACCACATAGATGGTTTGGATTTGGGAAATAATAGGCTAGAGGATTGCTTCAGTTTTGCTTCACTTTGAGATGAGAGTGGGGGAATAGATAAGTGTTGGTTTATAGATCTTAGTTCTTGGGTCAGTGATGAGCTCATAGGAGGCTCATATGACAATACATCATCCTCATGAAACATCTGATGGATTAATACTTGGAGAGCCTTATAATTATTTATATCATGTCTAGGTGTTTTATGGTATGAGCATACTAATTTGTCATTATACCAAGATGGTTTAGGACTATGTGGATTAAATGGTTTGATAGGTGGAAAGGTTAAGCAAGATGCTTGCAATAACCTTTACAGGATGGTTGAGTAAGACTTGGGTAAAGGTGGTGAAGGCATAGAGGTCTTAGGTTTGATAGTTGAGGTAAAATCCCTTCTAAGAGTAGGTTTGATGGTAAGAGATTTAGGTGAAGGAGAGTTGTTGGTGGATGGTTTTGGTATAGATTGTTTGGGAATGAAAGGTGTTGGGATAGACACTTGAGTAGTAGACGATTTGGTTGTAGAATGTTTGGTGAAAATAGGTGAGGATGAAATTAGGAGTGATGATGGAACCAAAAGTGGTGGTTGATTTTGGGTTTTGTCTGGGATGGTTGGTTTCCTTACTAAATTAGAAGGGCGAGGTCCCAAAATGGAAGGTAAAGTGGAAAGGGAAGGTAGAGTTTTGGTTTGTGGGATCTTGGGTGGTTTTACCCTCTTTGTTGTTTTAGCTTGGGAATTTTTTGGTGGTCTTAAATCCAACTTTATTGATGGGTGAGTAAGGCTCTAGGTAGGAAGCATGCCTAGGTTTTTTATGGCTGTGGTTGTGATGAGGGAAGTTACTTGGGTTACTTCAGGTAGAGTTGGTTTGGTCAGTTCAAATATGGTTTGAAGGTTAGAGGTTTATAAATTTTCAATTGGAGTGATGGTGGGTTTAATAGTTGAATGGAAGGTTAGATTGATAATGGTGTGGTTGAGGGTTCTTGCTTAGTTGGGAAAGGAAGCCCAAGATGATGTCAAAATGTGGCATGATCTGCATTGAGTTGGGATAAATACTCCAAGTTTTGAACCGGTCTAGAAAAGGGCTTATAAATGGGTTTAATCCCTTCGATATTGGTCTCAAAGGATAAACCCATAGGTGGAGAGAGAGAAGTGGTTACCTCATCCTTTTCCTTAATAAAAGGGTCCAAGGTTTGGGAAGATGAGTCTCCTATAGGAGAAGTAGGTAGAGTGATCTCTTCCTTAGGGATGATTTCTAAAGAAAGTTGGATTGCTATATGACATAGGATAAAGATACAATGGTAATGAATTCTTCTTTTGGTATGTCTCCCAAAAGAGAGGTTGGTAGCTCAAATACCTTGATGATTGGAGAAAGGGGAATAGTTGTTTCCTTGGTCTCATTTTCCAAAGGAATGGAAAGTGACTCCATTACCTCAATAAATGAAGGGATAAGAAAGGTGGTTTGGAAAATGGTTTCCTCAGCAATGAGTTCACTAAGAATTTCATTAATGGTATGGACTTCACGGTTATAAGAGGATTCTACTCTATTGTTTTCATTATTCATAGAAGGGGCATGGTTAGGAAATGATTGTTTAAAGATGTCAAGTGATTGATTTGGGGGTGCATTGGGGTTATCTAACACAAGTTCCCCCTTGTAAATTATATTTTAGAGGATGTCCTTGAAGGTATTACACCTACTAACATCATGTGTAATGATATGATAGAAGGCACACAATTCATTCTCCTTATACTAACTAGGTACAAGACGAGAAGAATCAAATTATTGTGGAGGTTTTATCAGTGGGAGTTGTATGATATTCAATTCCAATAACTTTTCCAAGACTGAAGTGTATGACTCTTCTAGTGAATCAAATTGCTTTTAGTTGTTGTGGTTTATGTTTCTAGTGTTTTGATTAGAAGAACTAGAGGATTTGGGCTGGTTAACAACTGGTGGAGGAGCAATTTTAATGAGAATCACATTCATGGTTCCTTTATTTTTGGAGTTAGTGTTGGTTTGATTGTTATATTTGGAAGAGGGATCCTCATTTTGTTTGAAGGTAGAATTCTTGTTTCTCAATTTTAACTTCCCCTCATCAATGGCTCTATTCTCTAACTTTCATGACATGGTGAAAGCCTCATCAAAGGTCTTAAAAATTTGAACCTGCAAATGGAGAAAATGTGTTTGGCACAAGCTCGAGTAAAGAGTTCAATCAACTTAGGTTGGGGTAAGGAGAAAGAGAGTTGATTTATTAAGCTTCTCCAATGGGCTAGGAAGTTAGATATGGACTTGTTGTCAAATTGTTGAATGAAGTAGAGATCAGTTAAGGAAACCTTCTTAGAGATGTTTATGGAAAATAGGTCTAAGAAAGTTTGAGCCAGTTGGGAAAAAGAAAAGAGGGAGTGCTTTGTAATGACACTATACCAATCTAGTGTTAGACCTGATAGAGACATGGGAAAGGTGAAAATAAGGAGAGTTTCATCATAGGCAATCAAATAATAATAATGCCTAAATACTCTTAGATGTTTTTGAGGGTCTTCCTTACTCTAAAATTTTGAAAAATTTAGAAGTTCCCATTGAGAAGGATAAGGTCAAATGGGGATAGATGGATGAATTGGTTCATTACAGATCATTTTATCCATTAACATTATGATAAGATCCATTTATGGTTGTGTACCATCGTAATTATGTAATAGATTATGTTGGGTTTGGGTAGGTGCAACATATGGATAACTAGTAGGGGGTTGAGAAGCTACCACATATTGGTATGCGGACATGGGTGGTTGAGATGATGCCACCTATGAATACATGGAGATAGGTGGTTGGGTGGAATGTAGTGGTACATACCCTTATGGGTTAGGGATGTAGTTCAAGTTTTGGGCACCTATTGGGGGACTGATGTAGGTTGGGTTGGAGGTATGGTTGGGTTGGTAGATAGAGGATAGGTGGTAAATTTGGTACTGATGGGTGTATGGGTAAAAGGTATGGGGACCACCAAGCTTTGGAATGGAGTGGAGGTAGGTGGGTTGGAAACAAGAGGAAGGGTAGTGACAGTAGTAGAGGGTATTCCCATAGTAAGCAGAGTATTGGTGCCTAAAAGTTGGGTTGCTTCTATACTAGAAGGGTTATTATTTGGGGTAGAATGTGTTTGGGTGTTGGTTGGATTTGGATGGTGGTATTGGTGGCATTATTGGTAGAAGAGGATGCTTGGGTGATCAAGGGTTGGGTGGAGATGGTGGTAATAAAAGTGTTTCCCATAAGGTAGGTTGGTATGTCATAGGGTGGGTTAACAATTAGAACTGAATCAGGGGTACAGTGGGATATGGTGTTAAGGTAATGTTGGAGGGATATAGGGTTGTTATCTAGAAAGGTTGTGAAATCCATATAACTTTAGACAACTATCTAATGGATATTAGGACTTTCAAAAGGATGGGGAGAACTCTCTACATTTAAGACATACTCCATGGATGAAGGGGAAGAAGAAGATGGATGATTAGGAGGTGGACCCTGATTTGCTTAGTTTCTTAGTTGTTACCTAGTTAGAACCATGCAAATAGGGGAAAAGGAAAGATACAAGCAATATCACAACCCAAACAAAGAGAAGACAAGAAAAGTCAAGGATATGAAACACAAACTAAAAACATGTTAAATCCTAAGGTTCTTTTTAGTCTCTCTTGTGGATTATGCCTTAAGCTTTAAGAATTGTGTGACTCAACTTTGGTTTGTAGAGCAGGTACTAGAAAAGAAGTCTATGGTTAGTTTTAGGTAATTTAGGTTCTTGAAAGGATCTATATTAGAAATCAATACATTGATTCATATTAGGGCCTACCCCCTCACTTCACACACCGTAGCGATAATGGTGTCGAGTGCTTAGCCAAGATATACTGATTACTAAAGATTATACTCAACCAAAGAATTGAGTTGGTTCTCCCCTTGGTGATGATATCCAAGTAAGATAGCCAAGGAAATGTGACTACTAGGTGATGAAATCCCAGTCGGGCCTTATGTCAAGTGTTTTGATGTTTGATTAGGTGTAAGTGGTTTGGTATTATGTGTGTGATAAGAGTGAATATATGATTAATTCATTTGATTAATTATGTTATGTGAGCTATAATAATCAAGAAAACAATGTATGCAATCAATTTTATGCCCAAAATGAAATTTTAATTTCATTACATGAGTAGAAAACAAGAAGAAGAAAGACCTAGATGCAACTATGAACCCAATAAAAGACTCAAGGGTCCCATCGGGTGTGCTAAAATGTTTCACATAAATTTTGATTTATTTCTAAGAAGAAAGTTGTAAAACTTGAAAGAAGGGTGAGATTAGTAGAACCTAGATTTGTTTTTTCACTCTATGAACCAGATGGTTTTAGATACTCCTCTTTGTCTGGAAAGGAATGACATGTAGATAATAAAACACTAAAGAAATGGTTGATTAGTTAGGTAGTAGGGTGGATTGCCTACCATGCTAGGTCCAAGAAGCATAAGCTTCCTTGGGGGCTATCGATCCACACTTTTGAACAATCAAGTTTTGGAAATGAAAGATAAAGTGCTTGCATGAATAACAAAAGATAATGAAATCAAATACAAGAAGTGTTTGCAAAGAGATGAATTTACTTAATTATAGAAATAAAAAATTAAATATTAATTCTAAATAAATCAATCTGGGTTTAAAAAATAGGGTGATGGTTTATGATTAGGCAGAAGGTCAAAAAGTGGGATTTGGTTAGGATCTGCTAGGTGAAGTAAGCTTGCTATTAGAATTAACACACAATGTTTATCAGTTGGGTAAGATCATCGATGGTTAGGTGACCATTGGCAGTTAGGTTAAACCATTGGTGATTGGTTACCATTGACGATTACTGTCAAATTTGGCTCAGGTAAAAGTAGGCTTGGTCTGAAAGCTTGTTGAGTGATTTTGGAAGGTAGGTTTAGGTTAGATGTTGGTTGTGAGATAGAAATAAAGGGAATAATTACTAAAAATAGATACTTAGCTCTATTACCTGAATAATGTTGAGGTGAGTGGCTAAGAACCCATTATGGAGCTCAGAGTAATTTAGGTAAAGTGATGGTACTTTGGCTATTGATTGATGAGCAAAAGCACTTCAAATCTCTGACCTAATTACTAGTTCACTGGAAGAATACCTATAAAATAAGTTCTAATACAAGAAACTCTAATAATTTTTGATGATCTCTGATGATTATTGATCTCTCCTTTCTTTCACCTCCTCCTCTTCTCTTTATATAGGAAAAAGGGAGTGGTGAAACAAGAGGTTAAATAACTAGTTCAATAAGCTATCTAATTTTAGCGTTAACATGCATTGATTATGCACATGGATCAAATAACTAAAAATAAAAGAGCAAGTTGGAGTTGAGCTATAGTTAACCCTTAAGGTGGTTAAAGGCTAACCATCGATGGTCGACTCTAATCATCGATGGTTAGGGGTTGACTATCGATAGTCGATAAGACAAAGGTAGAATCGTCAAAGTTAGTCATGTTAACTTAGGTTTGGTGGTTAAAAGGTTATGAAGTGGTCCCAAGGGGGTCCAAGGGTGGTTTGAGGGTTAGTGGAACATCTAAAATTGTCATTTATAGTTTTATAGTGTCTACACCACCTGAGTGGGTCGTTAAGGGAAAAGGAAACTAAGGGGTATTCCACTAGGTTGTTGAGGGACTGTAAGAGTCAAGGACATGATCTCCAAGGACACCCATGGTTAGCCATACTTTAGGATTATATTTAGGCTATTACTAATGTTAAATCTTAGCACCTATGTAGTCTGAGGTCAAGCTACATAGGGTTCAATCTCTTGAACCTAAGCTACCTGAGCCACAAGAGGTGGTGGAGCTGGAGTAAATGGTCGAGGAGGAGAAGCTCATGAAGGAGAGTGTCAAGGAGGGAAGGGTCTGGGACCCCTATAATATTCTTCTTAAAATTTGAGAAGGATTTTATTGAACATCTCCTTTGGCCTGAGCTGACGTAGGGGAAATAGGGCCAACTTGGGTTGATAGCTTGGGTTAAACCTAGTTTCCTATCTTCTTCATGGAATCAAGTTTGGCAAGGATCTCCCTATCATCTACAGGGTTAAGGTAGAATTCATCTTCATCACTGGGCTAGTGGCCAGAGTTGATGTTGAGTTGGGCTTGATATTTTTCCATATGGGCCTTTATGATGCCATCTGGGTCTTGATCTCTATATTCTAACCTACCCAAGGCATAAAAATATTAATCTATAGAATTTATTTATAATAAGGGTAAAATTTGGTGCACATGATGCCTAATGGTGATGGGGAAGGTTGAGAAATCCTTTTAATGGTAGATGATATAGTGACTGAAGATGCCCTCAACTAGTTGGTAGGTAAGCTCTTACTTTTCCAACTAGTTTAGGACTTGATAGGCTAGGCAAATGGGAGATTTGAGGATGCCAAAAACTTAAATTATGGTGTCATACATATAATACCATTAGTTACTAATGGGGGTGAGATAATCCATAATTTCCTTGGAGATCTGAGGCATGGCTTCTTTATTGATATCCATATAGACCAATGGGTAGAAAGGCTCATAAATCTCTCAGATATGGTTCCATTAATGGTGGACATATAGTTTATAAAAAACTACATGAACCATTATGCCTCTAGGAACCCATGGTGGAAAGGTAAAGGGATTAAACATGATGGTGGAATAAACAACATCCACCAAATAACTCATCATATAAAAATTGCCTTTGTCTTGAGCATCTGATACTACCTTGACAAGGTTAAAGTTTATCATGCCTCTGAGGTCTAAGATTTGATCAGCTTTGAGGATTATATGTAGAAGGGGCACCTAAAAGAGGTTGACATGGATGTAAGCAGTATCCTCAAACAACCGATCTAGTAGTATCATCCCTATGTGGATCCCTTCCTTGAAAGTGTTGACTATGTATGAGTTTATGTCCACCTTGTTAACTCATTTGACATCTAGGTTCTCTACCTAGTCCTTTAAGACACCATAAATTTTATACATGTTTGTCCATGTATTAACTATAGTAGTGTTTTAGGAGATTGTGTATTTAGGGAGGTTTTAGTAAGGTTTGAAATCACTACCTAAAACATCTACAATCATGTGCCAAGAGCTAATAGAGCACACTATTCTGGTGCTTGGCGTATACTAAAAGTGGTTTAGGGTGACCCAAGGAGGTCTAAGATTTGAAAAGATATTTGTTTGTGAAAAGAGGAGGAAAAGGATAATAGTGACATTATTAGGACACTAGTGCCATGTGATACTACTATCCCTATTATGGTGCTAGTGTCTAATTGGCATAACACTAGGCACCAACGACTAAGATGCAATAAACTAAGGGGTCATGAACTTTGTTGACATAAAGATGTTAGAAGTACTTATCATTTATTGATGTATGGTCAGATCATGAATATCATCCTATACTCACTTGGTAGTGAGCAACAACTTGGTGAAAATATTTGCATAAGGAAAATATTTTGGCTTGGTAGTGAATCTATGCATCTTACACTTCTCGTATGCCCTGAGGGTATCTTGAAACTAGACCTTGTCCTCATCATCTCTAGAGCTAAGCTTGGGCACCATATCAATTAATTTGAATATTTCATTATAATGTTTCAAATGGGTTAAGCCCTCTAAAAAATTGGTGACTCTATATTTGGGCTCAACTTTGGGGTTTGAAGATGAAGCAACCTTGGCAGAAAGGGATAGATCTTTGTGATAGTGAATTCTAAGTAGGGAAAATGTAGAGGACTTGGGAATGAACTAAAATCAAGGAGACAAATTTGGGAAGATGGTAGAAATAATGGTAAATGGTTTACTCTCTAACACTTATAGGTATGTGTAATAACTTCTTACATTGATAGTGCTTGGTAGCTCACTCATTTCAAATTTAAATTCAAGCTGGTGGCTTGATATTTCCATTTATTTTATAATCTAGAGCTATCTCATGGATTCCAAATATGTTTTGCCTATTAAATTTGGTGATTATGATGCAATGTTTTAAATTATCCAATTAGGGTCCATTTTCATATTTAGCTAATGTTGGGAGTGTGGTAGGCACACATCTATGTTGCCCATGTGGCATCATGGGTAGCCTTTAACATGTGTCATGCATCCATTACCAATTGGTCAGGCTATGTAATGGATAGCACCTAGGTGTAGCCTGGTACCTGAAATTTATACTTTTGAGAGTAGGAGTTATAAGTTGGAGTGAGGTGACATGTAAAATCCTTTGATTGGCCTTTTAAATTTGTCTATACCTCATTCTAACCACTTAGGGAATTTTGTGCCTCTTTTACCAATATATATGGAAGTAAAATGTGGCATGGTTTGGTAGGTCAAGATCTCTTTGGATCTGAGATATATGACAAGTCTAAGAGACTAAAAACTCTAACATTATCCACATGGTGCTCCTTCATTCAGCCAAGCTCTCCCAGACTTTGACATCTTTGACAGGTCAAGGAGACTGAAAACTCTAATGTGATCCACATAACAATTTCTCTTTTGTTTGGGCTCTACCAAGATCTAATATCTCTGACAGATCTAGGAGACGAACAAATTTGACGATATCCATGTGGTGCTTCCTCATTGGTTGGTCTCTCCTAGGCGCTGACATCTATGACAAGTTTAAGAGACTAAAAACTTTGACAAAGGGTCTATGTAGTTCTTCCTCATTCGATTAGTATCTTCTAGGCTCTAACATCTCTGATAGGTGCAAGAGATTGATAGATTTGATAGTGGTTCCACATGAGACTTCCTAATTCGGTTGTTCTTCATGTAGAAATTTATGGAAGATTAAGGCTATGGGAACTAAGACTTCAATAACTTCAATACAAGTCTAAATCTATAGAAAAAATATTTAGCTTAAAAACTATTCTAAGTATGAAATTGCTATGTTTTTCTAAATAGTAGTAAGTACTTGATTGCACTTAAACTTAGAAGTTTACATGAAAGGCTATATTATCATTATAACTAGATTAGATATTCGACAAATAAACTAGGTCAAAATAGAAGTTTGAGGGTTCTCAAAGAAATATGATGATCAAAATGAGACTAAAGGTCTAGTAACTTTGAATTGAACATTTTAATAGTGGTTCCTCAATTCTCTGAAGAAGGGGGTGCTTTGGCCACAATAAATGGTTATTTTATAGGGAAAACTTTATCCCAACATTTAAAACCCAGACTGAGATCATACAATATTTAACATAGAGATAAGCAAGCTGAACTCTATCTGATACACTTTGAATATGGAAGGCACCCAAGTATATTCCAACAAGTAACATACTGGGCTCTAATTCTTCCCAAGGTTACTTTGTGCATTAGTGAGGGAATGGATTTATTCAGTAAGATTAGGTACATCTAGAATATCAAAAAGTTTCTATAGGGGTACGAACTCTAAAGTTTTTTTTAGGGGGGTGGAAGTTTGAGCATTGATCAACTGCTAGCCAAGCATTTATAACCCTAACAAAGATGCTTTTGATATCACTTTTGGCCTTACTCCATTGCCAGCTAGGATAGAAAGCCTATGATGGAGGTTGTCAAAATCAATCTTTCTAGGTGTTACATCTTGATTTCACGTTATGAATTATAAACCTTTAGTCCATTGATTAGTATGGTTAATGTGTGATTACTATTGATTTGATTTTAAGCTTTATGACATATTGCAATCAAATTGTAATATTGTTGATTAGTATACATGTTGTAACAACTGTATGTTATATTTTATACATTATGGGTATGTATTAGTTAGTTGTGCATCATTGGTGATATTTATGATGACTCAGACTAACTACCTACTTGTTGTGAGGTCGATGCAGGATAGGTCCTACCCTCAAATCTTGATGAGGGAGAGTATAATAAGAGAGGATCAGCTAGATGGGACGATTTGAGGAATATCAAATAAAATTGCTAATGACCCTACATATACGCACATTATATTTTAAATGTTATGCACAAATATTAGTGCACAATTAAGAAATATTTCTTACAATAATATTTTTGTGTGGAAATATGCATTAGATCTCTTTTCTAATTGACTTGATTTTTGAATTTAAATCTAGAAAATAATTATTAATTGCTATAAAAGTATTATTATTTTAGATATGATTATCTTGCAAATAAAAGGTAATTAATGACGTAAATTCTAGTTAGTGGAATAGATAATTATCCTTGTAAAGATTATTTTCTTAGAATTTGAATTATGCATGAAATTACTTGAAATTTAGTAAAATAGATATTATTGTTTATTGAGTCAACTTAAGCTTAAATTTAGAAAACAAGAAAAAAGGGCGTAGTAATTTAAAATGGCATGTTTTTGATTTTGATTAAAGAAATCAAAAGGTGAGTTAACTAAGACATGAATGAAAGGTGTAAACTATAGTTAGTAAATATAAAAAAAGTGAAAAATATTATGCATGAAAGGGAGAATTTAGCATGCAAAGAAGAAAATATAGCATGCAAGAATGGATGAAACAATTAGGAGGAGAAATAAGTTGCATAAATTGAAAGGAATTTTATGAATTAAAAAGACACGAACAAAGATAGGGATAAAAATGGAGAAGAAACAAGGGATTAAAGGGAAAGCAAAGGAAGATGAATTTACCAGGTAGGTTTGCAATGGTTTTCCTTCATTCTTTGTGTAATAAATTTTAGATATGCGTAGTAATTATTTGTAACTTGCACTCCCTTAATTGGATCTACATTGTGATTTATGGCTTGCATGGTAAATTTATTAGAAGCCTGTGTTGAATATGTCAAGACCTGCTTGCATTTTAAATCATAAAGATTGCATTTAATTCCTTTGAGACCAAAATTTTATTCCAAAAAGGGATGGCATCATTATCAAGTCTGCATCTTATTTTAAAAACTGCATTTTGTTTTTGTGTGGTTAAACATCCTACGTACTCATAACTTGTGTTCTATTTAGATGTTGCATTATATTTTCCTTTGGCTAAGTTGAATTTTGTTAAAGTTGTGTTTCACATTGAATAAGGTCTGCATAGTGAATTTTAGTGAATCATCTTGTTTAAAAGTCTATGTTTGAAATCTTTCTAACCCAATGCATAAGTATTTGTCCTACGTAGTAAATAGATAGTGAATTAATAATAGTTATTGCATCCTCCTCACTAGGCTACATTATATATATATATATATATATATATATATATATATATATATATATATATATATAGTGGACTGTGCTTAGACTTTAAAACCAATGTCTCATTCTTAAAAAGAGGCCAGTGTCATATTAAAAGTATACGTTATATTTTTATCCAACATTTTGACTCTTTAGGCCAGCATTCAAATTAATAGGATTGCATTTCATTTTTCAAAGCCAACATATCAAATTATCAAGGCAATGTTTAAAGTATGCATCCCATCCTTTTATAAATACCTGCATTTAAATTTATTATTGGCAGCATCTAGTTTAATAGTGCTACATATGGTTTTAAAGCTTGAGTTTATTTTATGAGCATCATTTTAAATAAAGAGTCAAACATCTCAGATGAGAGCTAGCGTCTTATATTATAAATGACATCGAGTTTGTAGAATATTGTGTTTTACCTCCTTAACTCTTAGCTATGTCCCACACTAGTTTACAATGATTAAAATCATAAGTCTGTGTTTAAAATTAATTCTGCATATGAATTCCTTTATTGGGCTACATTTTATTCTTCTCATGCCTGTGTGTAAATTACTATAAATGGACTGTGTTCTTTTTTGTTTGTAATTGTATATTTATCAAATTGAAAATCCTTTATTTATGCCAAGCCAAAGCCTTAGAGAAAGAAAATGAGAGTTTCAAAATAACTTCATTGAGTCCTTTTATATAGCAGAATAATAATAATTAAAGTACTGTCATTTACGCTTATATATTAAGCTTTCCTGTTAGATATATATATGTAGGGATAATACCCTAAAACCTTCAAAAGAAAACTTAGCATTACCTCAGAACTTGATTTATGTTGGAAAAACTTGAAATGATTTATAATCAATTGCTTTAAACTATCATTAAAGACAAATTATCGTAATAAACATGCTTGCTTCAATATTGAAGGAATGCATAGTATAACTAGGTTATGATTAAAACCATTTATGTAAGTTTGAATTAACAAGTATGTTCCTTTTCTAAAAATAAGAAATGGATTTTTTAATTTTTAGTTAAGTCAATAGTTACTTTCAACATGCATGCATAGATAGTCTTTATATAGAGCATACCTGGGTGATATGATCTAGTATACAAATGTATTATTGTCAGAGTGTTAATTTTGAGTTAATAACATATTTTCAGATTCATAAGCTTTGGTGAATGAATGAGTGTTTAAGATTGTTCTGTACCTAGTATAGGAGAAAATTTGTATGAATCTTGGATATATATATATATATACACTATGTTATATATGAAAATGTATTAATGATGCTACTAGGTAGTGAGATGAGCTTCACTAGCCTAGGTTGCACCACCGATAGATATTTTGATTAAGTGGCATGTTATAAAATTGATCGATTAAGATGATCACATGTTATTTGAAAACTTTGGATAAATTAATGTTAGATGTATATTCTCATTTCATATGTTCAATTTGCTTATTGTGTGATATCATGTTTAAAACGTATTTTATTTATGATACACATCATGTAGTCGTAAATATTATAAGCACATGGGAAACTAGCATGTCTCATTGTATTATCACATCCTTTTATCTACCTATACATGAAGGGAGGGCCATTCCTTGATAGGGAATTGTGAAGGGGATTGTTAGTCCATGGTTGGAGTGAAAAAGTGCTTGGATGATGTTCTCCCTCCCCAATATAGTACTTACCTAGAGATGACATTTGTGATTATCAGTAATATATGATTTGGATCCACTCGAGCTCTGAAGATATTGATATCTATTTATTGTATAACGCTGTATGCTTGAAGGAAATGAATTTGTAATATATGAATTACTATACTTGACAATAGTTTCTATATTGTGAGACCAACCGTAGCTATGTCTTATTATGTTTACTTTCCTTGAAGTTGTATAAGATTAACAATTGTATACAATATTTGAATTAGAGTGCTATTCCTCTTAGTTATGATTTGATATGTTGTATTGTTTAATTCTATGATATGAATGTTAAGTTAAATGTTTAGTTATTTTAAAAAGAAAAGAAAAGAAATTACTACTTTCTCTTAAGTATAACTTGAGGGGTTGTAACATGTGGTATCAGGGCATAGGCTTGAACTATAGGACTGAATGAGTTTGCTAATATTTTCATATTCTTGTTTTTAGTGAAAAAGAAGAATGGTGCAAACAAGAGCATCAGGTGAGGGTCCTTCGTATGTCAATGACAATAACCCTCCCATTGATCTTAACTTGATTATCACCGAGCATTTGAAAAAATAATATAAGATTATCATAGCCATGAATAATACTATGGATCAAATTATGGAATTGGAACAAGAAGTTCATAGCCAAGGTAAAGAAGAATGTCAAGAAGTACCTATTGAGCACCCCATTAAATAGGAAAACCAGTAGGATGTAAGAGTTCAAGTAGCTACAAAGTTGTCAAGGGACATGAAAAAGGTGAATCCACCTAAGTTTGATGAAACTGTTCTAGGTGATGGAGCTAAGGCATGGTTGATAGAGATGGAGAAGTATTTTGAGATTTGAAACTACTCTGAAGTCACCAAATCAATTTGGGGATAGTACCAGTTGGTTGGTAAAGCAACTACTTGATGGGCTAAAAAAAATATGGAGATGAACCTTAACTCAAACACCACAACTTACGAGCAATTCATGATGTTGTTCAGGTCATGATGGTTACCATAGGTTTACTTTGATCAGAAACTTATAGATTTTTAGAATCTGAAGCAAGGAGAGTTATTAGTGATGAGTAATGGGAGTAGTTCACCAAACTTATAAAGTATGTACCTTGGTACTAAGCTAATGCGAGGTTTAGAATCAAGAAGTTTATCATAGGATTAAACCCTAGATTAGTGGTGAGGTAGATGTTCATGGACCTCCCACCATGGACTAGGTTTTCAAGAAGGTAGTGAAGCAAGAGCAAAAGTAGAAACTGAAGTCTCTTGCACAAGCCATGGAAAAGTTCAAAAAGAGGTTTGGGAATTATAAGCCACCTTTCAAGAGGAACTAGAAGCAGAGGAGAGGAAACTCCAAGGGGAAATATAGTGACTAGAATACCAAATTTAATAATAGAACCAGTGATAGGAAATTGGGTAATGGCTCTAAAGGCAATTTTTAGGGAAACACTTAAACTAATAGAAAAGGACCACTGGGTGATTGTTTTAATTATGAAGGAAATCATTATGCTCAAAAATATCCTTAGGATAAGTTGACGAACAAAGGTCCTAATGCTCAGCAGGGAAATTTTCAACAATATAGTCATGCAATAATTGATAACTGATAATTTGAATTTCAAGCATCACCCATAGAGCTACCAAGTATTTTTTTTGAACATCTAGTTTCTATTTTGATTGATATAAGGGCTACTAAATGTTTTACAGCTCTTAAAATGCTTATAAAATCTAGATATATGGCAAATGCATGGTCAGTGTAATATGAGAATGACTCAAAAGTCATGGTTAATTAGTGTCTAGTTGAAGTAGTAATTGAGTTACCTAAATTTTCAACTATAGTGGATTTATATGTAGCACCGCTAGGGTCATATGATGTGATATTAAGAGTCAACTAGCTTGCTAAACATAAGGCCAAGGTTGACTGCTATTTAATTAAAGTTGAGTGTCTAGATGATCTTAGAAATTAGACACAGATTTAGGGAGAAAAGAGAGAGTTGTGACTTAGGTAGATTTTTGTAATGCAAATCATAAGGGCTCAAGAAAAAAGGTGCCAAAAATTTATCCTCAAGATAAATGAAATGGAGGAACCTATGGAAACATCTCTCTAAGATGATCTATTTCTTAAATATTTCTATGATGTGTTTTCAAAAAAGTTACCAGGTTTACCTCTTAAATGTGAGCTTGATTTCTCTATCGACATCATACCTAGATCAAAACCACAATCTAAGGCACCATATAAGACGACAACCACTGAGTTAGTTGCATTGAAGGCTTGATTCCAGGAACTATTATCATAAGGGTTAATTACACCTAGTATGTCACCATGGGGTGCACTAGTTATTTTTGTGAAGAAGGATGGTACCCTTCAAATCTGCATTGATTATAGAATGTTGAACAAAGAAACTATCAAAAATAGGTATCCAATACCTCGTATAGATGATCTTTTTGATCAAATGCATGGATTAATGATATTTTCTAAGATAGATCTTAGAGTGAGATATCATTAGTTAAGGATTCAAGATGAAGATATTTTGAAAACATCTTTTTGAGCTTGCTATGAGAATTATGAGTTCACGGTGTTACCTTTTAGGTTGACTAGCACACCAATAACATTCATGAAATTTCATGAATAGTGTGTTTAGAGACTATTTAGATCACTTTATCTTGGTATTTCTAGATGAAATTCTTATATATTCTAAGAATGAATAGGATCACCTACATCATCTAGATCTAGTTCTGTAATGGTTGCAAAAGCACAAGTTGTATGACAAGTTGTCTAAGTATGCATTCTTCCAAGAGAGATTGCAATATCTAGGAAATATTATTTCTACAGATGGTATTTTTATAGATACATCGAAGATAAGGGCCATTATGGAGTGGCCATCACCTATAAATATGCATGAGGTAAGGAGTTTAATGGGGTTAGCATGTTATTATAGGAAGTTCTTTCCAAAATTTTCCAAGATAGATATTCCAATTACCTCCTTTCAAAGGAAGGACCAAAAGTTTGTCTAGTCTGAGAAATGTGAAGCAGCTTTTCAAGAGTTGAAAATAAAGCTTACGTTAACACCAGTGTTGAGAGTTCCTGATCCCTATGTTTAGTTTTTAGTAATCATAGATGCATCAGGAGAGGGTTTAGGTGGAGTCCTCATGTAGGATGGTGCAGTAGTAGCTTTTGAATCTAGGAAGCTGAAAACTCATGAGGTGAATTATGCCCCTCATGATCTTAAACTTGTAGCAATCATTCATGCTTTGCAAGTTTGACAACATTATTTGTTAAACAACCATTTGAGCTCAAGACTGATAACTTGGGACTCGAATATATAATCACCTAACCAAATCTAGATGATCATTAGAGATGTTGGTTAGAGTTTCTTTCTGACTATGACTTTGATATCAATTACATCAAAGGTAAAGAGAATATAGTAGCTAACACTTTGAGTCATAGAAGGTACATAATAATTGTAGCTACTATTAGGAGTACTTTTAAAGATCATGTAATTAAGTTCTCACCAAGAGATGAATATTATGAGCAAGTTAGAAAATCATTATTTGATAATGTTGAGAATCCTCGATATAAAGGATTCAATTTTGAGAGTGATAGTTTTTTGCATTTCAATAGGAGAGCATATGTGCTAGATCAAGAGAATCTGTAGAGCACAGTGTTGAAAGAGTTATATAATGCCCCTTATTCAAGACATCTAGGAGTAACCAAGCTCATGGTAGAGCTTAGGCTTTTGTATTTCTTGAAAGAAATCAAGAAAGATGTAGTAGATTTTGTGTCATGTTGTCTAGAGTGTCAGTAAGTTAAAGCTAAATAAGTACACCTAGCTAGATTGTTATACCGCATGATATACCCAAGTGGAAGTGGCAGGTGATCAGTATGGACTTTGTCCAAGGTTTATTGATGTCATGGGGTAGGCATGATATGATCTTGGTAGTTATGGACAAACTAACCAAGGTGGCTCATTTCATACTAGGTGACTAGACAGATGATGTACCTACCCTTGTGAAGAGGTTCGTAAAAAAAGTGTATAGGTTACATAGATTCCCAGAGAAGATCATTTTGGATTGATCTCAAAAGATGACTTCTTGATTTTGGGTGCCTCTAAAATAAGCTTTGGGTACATAGTTAAATTTTAGTACTGCATACCATCCAAAGACTGATGGTCAAATTGAGCGAGTGAATTAGGTTTTAGAGGATTTTCTATGTATGTATTTCATGGATCAACAATACAAATGGAAAAAATATCTTCCATTGGTTGAGTTTGATTATAAAAACTCATATCAGTCAATAGTGAAGATGGCTCCTTTTGAGGCACTGTACAAAAGGAGGTGCAAGACACCAATCAATTGAAATAGGTTAGAGGACAGGGTAGTCTTCGAGCCAGAGATGCTTTATAGAAGGGAAAATCAAGTTAATTTAATCATGTAGAGATTAGTTGAGGATAATGATAGATAGAAGAGTTATGCTAATATGAACATGATAGATATGAGGTTTTTGTTGGTGATAAAGTGTTCTTATGAGTTAAGCCACAAAAGAGCTCGATTAAGTTTGGAAAACTGTCACTAAGATATGTGAGACCCTTCAAATTGTTATAAGTGGTCAATCCTATTGTGTATAGGCTCGCATTGACACCAAACCTATCTATATTACATAATGTTTTCCATGTAACTTATCTTAAGAAGTATATAGCTAATCCTTCACATGTTTTGGATTGGAATGCTTTGTAGGTTCTGGATCTTGGGGTGGTCATAATAGAACCAATTAGAGTAATTGATACTCATAAACTTTGTTTATGAACTAGAGAGGTATCTCAGTGTAAGGTTTTATAGGACCAATAATCTTAAGATAGTGCTACTAGGAAAAACTATGAAGATTTTTTCAAGATATTTTTGCATTTGTTTGCATGATAAATACTTGATGGTATGTTTTTAAATTTTGTTAGACTATTAAGCTATTGTTTGAATAAGTGTCATCAAGACGATGACCAGTTTTGATAGGGGAGGATGTTACATCCCAATTTCACCAAATGACTTATAAACTTTTAATCCATTGATTAGTATGGTTAATGTTTCATTACTATTGCTTTGATTTTGAGCTTTATGACATTTATTGAAATGGGACAATAATATTGTTGATTATTATACATGTTGTGACAACTGTATGTTATATTTTATATATTATAGGTATGCATTAGTTAGTTTTGCATCATTGGTGATATTTATAATGACTTAGACTAACTACCTAGTTATTGTGAGGTGGATGCAGGATAAGTCCTACCCTCAAAGCTTGATGAGGGAGAGTATCATTAGAGAGGATCAACTAGATGGGACGATTGAGGGAATATCAGATGAAATTCCTAGTGACCCTACACACACATTAGATTTTAAATGTTATGCATAAATTCTAGTGTGTAATTGAGAAATATTACTTGTGATAATATTTGTGTGTGTGGAAATATGCATTAGATCTCTTTTTTAATTGACTTGATTTTTGAATTTAAATCTGGAAAATAATTATTAATTGCTATAAAAGTATTATTATTTTAGATATGATTATCTTGCAAATAAAAGGTATTTAATGACTTAAATATCAATTAGTGGAATAGATAATTATACTTCTAGAGATTATTTTCTTATAATTTGAATTATGAATGAAATTAATTGAAAATTAGGAAAATAGATATTATTGTTTATTGAGTCAACTTAAGTTTAAATTTAAAAAATAAAGAAAAAGGGTGTAGCAATTTAAAATGGCATGTTTTTGATAATGATTAAAGAAATCAAAAGGTGAGTTAACTAAGACATGAATGAAAGTTGTAAACTGTAGTTAGTAAATATAAATAAAGTGAAAAATATTATGCATGAAAGGGAGAATTTAGCATACAAAGAAGAAAAGATAACATGCAAGAATGGACGCGGCAATTAGGAGGAGAAATAACTTGTATAAATTGAAAGGAATTTTTTGAATTAAAAAGACACGGACAGAGATAAGAAGAAAAAAGTAGAAGCAAGGGATTAAAGGGAAAGCAAAGGAAGATGTATTTACCAAGTAGGTTTGCAATGCTTTTCCTTCATTCTTTGTGTAATAAATTTTAGATTTGCATAGTAATTATCTGTAATCTACACTCCCTTAATTGGATTTGCATTGTGATTTATGGCTTTCATGGTAAATTTATTAGAAGCCTATGTTGAATATGTAAAGACCTACATTTTAAATCATAAAGACTACATTTAATTTCTTTGAGACCAGTGTTTTATTCCAAAAAGGGATGGCGATCAAGTCTACATCTTATTTTTGAAAAAATGCATTTTATTTTTGTGTGGTCAAACATCCAACTTCCTCATAAATTATGTTCTATTTAGATGCTATGTTATATTTTCCTTTGGCTGAGTTGAATTTTATTAAAGCTACATTTTGCATTGAATAAGGTCTATGTAGTGAATTTCAGTGAAGTGTCTTATTTAAAAGTCTATATTTCCAATCTTTCTAACCTAGCGCATAAGTGTTTGCCCTACATAGTAAATAGACAGTTAATTAACAATAGTTATTGCATCCTCTTCCTTACTAAGCTACGTAATATATATTCAGTGGACTATGCTTAGATGTTAAAACCAATGTCTCATTATTACAAAGAGGTCAATGCCATATTAAAAGTTTGTGTTATATTTTTATCCAGTGTTTTGACTCTTTAGGCCAACGTTCATACTAATAGGATTGCATTTAATTTTTTAAAGCCAACATATCAAATTATTAAGGTAGTATTTAATGTACACATCCCATCCTTTTATAAATACTTGCATTTAAATTTATTAGTATCATCTAATTTAATAGTGTTGCGTATGGTTTTAAAGCCAAAGTATTATTTTATGAGCAAATTTTTAAATAAAGAGTTCAACGTCTCAAATGAGAGCCAATGTCTTATTTTATAAATGGCATCGAGTTTTTAGAAGACTATGTTTTACCATCTTAGCTATGTCCCACACTAGTTTTGTAGCAATTAAAATTATAAATTTATGTTTGAAATTGTCAAGTCTGCATATTAATTCCTTTATTGGGATATGTTTTATTATTCTCATGCATGTGTGGAAATTACTATAAATGGATTGTGTTCATTTTTGTTTATAATTATATATTTATCAAATTAGAAATCCTTTATTTATACCAAGCCAAAGCCTTAGAGAAATAAAAATGAGAGTTTCAAAATAACTTCATTGAGTCCTTTTATATATTAAAATAATAATAATTAAAGTACTATTGTTTATGCTTATATAGTACTTTAATTTTTTTTTTTTAATATTATATATATATATATATATATATATATAATATTAAATTTTTTTTTAAAGTACTACTATTAAAAAGAAGAAATGGATATTTTAATTGTTAGTTAAGTCAGTAGTTACTTTCAACATGCATGCATGGATAGTCTTTATATAGAGCATACTCAGGTAGTATGATCTAGTATACAAATGTGTTGTTATTAGAGTGTTAATTTTGAGTTAATAGCACATTTTTAGATTCATAAGCTTTGGTGAAATGAATGAATGTTTAATATTATTCTATACCTATTATAGGATAAAATTTATATGAATCTTGGAAATATATCTATGAAAACATACTAATGATGCTAATAAGTAGTGAGACAGGCTTCATTAGCCTAGATAACACCATCAATAGATAGTCTGATCAAGTGGTGTGTGATGAAATTAATTGATCAAGATGAGTGCATGTTATTTTAAAACTTTGGCCAAAGTAATTTTAGATGTACATTGTCATTTCATATGTCTGATTTACATGTTGTGAGATATCATGTTTGAAATATATTTTCTTTATGTTCCACATCATGTTGTAGTAAATATTACAAACACACGGGGTACTAACACATCTCACTAGATTCTCACACCATTTTATCTACCTATCTATGAAGGGAGGGTCATTCCATGATAGTAAATTGTGTAGGGGATTATTGGTCCATGGTTGGAGTGGAAAAGTGCTTGGATGATGCTCTCCCTCCCCACTACAGTACTTACCTAGAGATGATATTTGTGATTATTACCGATACATGAATTGGATCAAATCGATTTATGAAGAGCTTGGTATCTATTTTATTTTATAAGGATTTATGCATGAAGGAAATGGATTTGTAATATATAAATTATTATACTTGATATCAATTGTTGTATTGTGAGACCAGCTATAGTTGTGTCCTATTATATTTACTTTCCTTGGATTTGTATAAGATTAAAAATTGTATGTTGTATTTGAATTAGAGTGATATTTCGCTTAGTTATGATTTAGATATACTGTATTGTTTAATTCTATGATATGAATCTTAAGTTAAATGTTTAGTTATTTTAAAAAGAAAAAAAAATATTGCTTTTTCTTATGTACAGCTTGAGGGATTGTAACAATAAGGAAGAAACTTATCACACACACACACACACACACACACACACACACACACACACACACACACACACACACACACACACACACACACACACACACACACACGTGTTTGAAATTCAAATTTGATTTGATTTGATATTTGATGTTTAATCCATGAGGGTTGGATACCAATATTGTAAAGGTGTATGGTAACTTTATTAGTCTTACAATACCCAAATGAATTTTTGCTCATTCAATAATTTATAATATCCTCATTATTTACATTGAGGTGTTGCAATGGCCTTGGTTAGAGTTATAAATTTTCTTTAGTTTACTTGCATGTTGCTGAATCAGTGGATTTTCATTCTTTTAGTGCTTCTTGGAGATCTGCCTTATTATTATGTTCAATAACAAAGGTTTGCCTTCTATTTCCCAATCATGGTATCAGTTTTCAATTACTTGGTAATCCATTAGAGTAGTCATTACTTTTTATGAGCTCAACTTTTCTTTATGAATCATGGGGTTATAGGCTTGCCGTTCTAGGGGGAAAGACTTGGGAGCACAAAATTACTGCAAGGTCGGTAGAATAAACACAAGGCATAAAATATAAGAAATAAAGAACAACATTAAAACAATAGAAGTAAACACATAACATAAGTAAATGAATATAAACCTAATATAATATATACATTACCACCTCTATAGATGTTACTCTAAAATTTCACTAGAAGGGACAACTAAGGAATAATGCTTTTGGAATTGACCATTCATAGGTTGTGGTAAGTTGGTGCCCTCAATATCCTTGAGGTGGAAAGCATTCTACCTGAGTAACTCAACTATATGTTCTGGGCCGATCCAAAGTGGACAAAACTTGGAATGTTTAGCCTTATTTCATGGGATTCATCCCATAATAACAACATATGTAAAATCCTAAAGGGCTTGATCTTGGATTTCTTTTCAAACCATCACATGATAGTGCTCTGGTGTTTATTGAAGTTTAATAGATCTTTATGCCAAGCTTCTATTAGATGGAGGAGCCTAATCTTATTATAATGCCTAGTTCCTAACAAGGGGGGTGTGGGGGGGAAATGCCCCCACACTAGGTTTACCATGGGGGTCTAGGGGGTGGCGACCATACTTGGAGCCCTCCTTGGTGGGGGTTTAGGGGCAACACCCCCAAAGCAAAATTTTGTCAAAAATGCATTTTAAAATAGTATAATTTCATAGTAAATCTGGATCATTCACTATTAGGTCATAGATCTAAAGGTAGAAATTCTGTTTGTGCATTTTGGCCCTAATATTTAACCCTCCTTTGATATGAGGCCATTATAATCATGGTGGCATAATATGTGTGAGTGAAGACGATATTGCAATGGGTGTATTACAGATTTTTTTCCTTTATTTATTGGATTGAATAAAAATAAAGATTGGCTATTTTTGTGTGGATGTAGCCCATATTGGGTAAACCACATTAAATCTATGTCTCTATTATGTTATGTCTTTTGCATTTTATTTCTATCTTTAATTCATTTATATTGTTGTGTTCTATATTCCTAATATCTTCTTCCAATTGAATAGTGTCCAATAGCTTTGAGTTTACTTTATCATTGTGCTCCATGAATTTTTGCATAAAATTATAGGTGGTCAACTTGAGCATGACTGGTAAAACCAAATCTAGTCGATACAATAGTATAAATGGTGAAATATTGAGTGCCTATTTGTGCTTGGTGTAGTCATCCCATAGAGAAAAATTCAATAATGAATGCCAATATTCAAGTTTTTTCTCTTCATATTTATTAATGGCCTTGATCAAGTTATTATTAGTTGATTTTGCAAACCTATTCCCTTGAGGGTAGTAATTGGATGAGAATATTAAAGCAATCCTATTATAATATGCCCACTCAATGAACTCCATGGACTAGAATTCAAGGCCATTATCACATACTAATGAGACATGAGTCCTAAATCAAGTGGTCACATTACTCTCCTTGAATTTGATGACTTCACTTGCTGTGCTTTTCTTTGTTGCCATTACCTTGATGTACTTTATACAATAATCTATAGCTGTAAGAAAAAACTTATGGCCTATTGAGGAGTTGGGGTTAATGATCCCCATGAAATATAACCCCCATTGGATAAATGATGTCATTTCTATAATTGATTTCAAAAGAATTATAGTGTGGGTTTATGTTTTTTAAAAAGTCTGACACTGATGTCATGTCCTTACATGCTCATGGACATCTTTGAAAGATTTGGACAATAATATCCTGCCTTAAGTCTTTTATGCATCATTGCATTTGCTACATGGTAGCCAACACCTAGATTCTCATAAAAATTTGGCATTAATTCCTTGGCTTCAACCTCTGATAAGCATCTAAGGTAGATGCCTTCATGATTTATCCTAAAGAGAACTCTTTTATTCAACATAAACTCTATTGAATTTAGTTTGAGGGGTATTTTATATGTTTGGTTAAGTTTAGGAGGTGTGTTCTTATAAAGCAGGTAATGTAGGATTGGGGTGTACAAATCCTGATGCAACACTAATTCTTGATCTAGTTGATACACAACGATTCTTGGATTAATATCAGTTATCATTTTAGTAATACCTTACCCCATAAATAGCTCAATAGGTTTTATTTTCAAGTCATAATCCTATAGCTTGGTCATCCATCTACCTCTATGTTCACCTAGTTCATTTTGACCCAACATTTTATTGATAGTTGGGTCTGACATGGTTGTATGCACTTTATTCCTAAGAACATAGTGCTTAAAATTTTCTACAGCCCTTACCAATGTGTAAGTGTGCTTATCTAATGTGGAGTATCTTAGTTCTGCATCTTTGAGATTGGTGCTCATAAAAACCATAGGGTGTTCTTCTCCATCCAATCTTTACATGAGACATACGATGATGGTGTGCTCAGAGGTAAAAGAATATATGTATAAATACTTTGTGTAGTCTAGATTAATTAACATAGGTGCTTACATGATGGTATATTTTATGTCTTGAAATTATTTATTTGATCCATCATGTCAATCATCTTAGTGTCTTATTTTAGCATAAGGTTAAGGGAATTTACAATTTTAACAAATCCAAAAATGAATTTGTGGACAAAAATGATTTTTTGAAAGAAATATTTTAGTTCTTTTTTATATTGGGTTGAGGTAATTTATAAATTACATCAGCTCTTTAAGGATTAGTAGTACTACCATCCTTCATGATGATATGACTGAGAAGCTTACCTTCGGTGACACTGAACACGCTCTTTTTAGGGTTCAAGGAAATGACATACCTTCTACACCTTTCAAAGACCTTCTATAAATGACAAACATGATCTGATTTGCATTTCAAAAACATAGTTAAATCATATATGTATATTATCATGTATTTTCTAATATTCAAACTCAAAATCCATCACTCTTTGAAAGGTTACTCCAGAATTGATGAGTCCAAATGACATTCATTTGTAGGTAAATGTGCCCCACTTCATGGTGAATAAATTCTTGGCTAGGTCATTAGAATTCACTAAAACATAATTATACCCCAATAATCCATCTAAAAAGGACATCATCTAGGATCTATTAACCATTTGAATCACTTCATCAAGGGAAGGCAATGGGTAATTATCTTTATCTGAAGCTTTGTTCACATTTCAAAAGTCTATGCACAACCTAATTTCACCATTTTTATTTTAGATAGGTACTAAGTTTGCCACCTAAGTGGAATGGTGAACTAAGAATATTATTCCAATAGATAGGAGTTTGTTAATTTCTTTGTGTATCAAAGGTTCAAGGATCGGGTTAATGGGTCTTTGCTTTTACCAAAATGGTCCTTGGTCTAGCTTGAGGGGGATGGTGTGGGTGATCACTCTTGGTTTAAAGACTTTGAGTTATACACAGGCCCAAGTAATTATATCTTTATAAATCAATAACAACTTTTAGAGCTACTAAATTTCCATGTCCATCTAATCAAGACCTATGTTGATAATTTGGGGTCTTTCCAAAGAACCTATATAAATAGTTCAAAATTTATGATATGTAACTTTGGGTTTTTTAATTTGGGTCATAGGGACAAATGTGTTGAATGCATTTTATATATAAATCATACCCTTTGGGATTCAATTTCCTTGGATATTGAGAAATCCAACTTTGTTGATTTTAGCTTTGACTATGCCTTTCCTCTTCATCTATTATTTGGTCCTTAAAAACCCCAACATTGTTAAGGAATTAGATAGTGTGTTGCTCATATTCAAAGAACTATAAATTTGTGATGTTATCAAGAATAGAGGGGTAAGTGACCAATTAAATAATAAATTCTTGCATATTAGTTTCATTTAGGGGATTTAAACTCATAGTTGAGGATGTTAGTGAGTTGGCAACTAGATTTTCTTCCCTAAGGATAGGGATGTCATTAAATGCATTGAAAATTTATCTTAGGTCCCATGCTCTATGTTTGTACTTCCTGAGGTATGATAGTTTACATTGAAATTGTTCTTAACTTGGTTTAAAACCAACTCAGATTCATTGAACACTTTTAGTACTTGAGCCTTTGGCTTCAATGCAAAATGTATCCCAAGGATTAATGCTTCATACTCCACCAAGTTGTTAGTGCATAAGAAATACAACCTATATGAAGCTATGTATCTCTTTCCTTGTAGGTTTATTAATAGAACACCTAATCCACTGCCTTGTTTGAAATTCACCTCATTAATGTATAAGGACCACAAGCTTGGAAATTAAGGGACCACAAGCTTGGAAATTAAGGTTCATTATCAACTTTATTTTTAGTAGGTTTCATGCTTAGTGGATAAATAACTAATTTCATGGATAACATGTTCACCTTTTCATTGACCACATTATACTTAGTTATCATATGTTTCATATAGGGTTCCCTATCCACTTTGATTTAATTAGTTACGCCTCTCCAATTCAGCCACATATGGGAGAATTCCATAGTCATATACCCATTCAAGGATTTTGACCAATCTCAACTGAGGAGCATCCCATAGACTTCAAGAATATCCACATCCTTATTGTCCATGAATTATTAGACTCAAGGTTCTAGATCCAATTAAATATGTACATTGAGGATCTCTCCAACTACCTTAAACTTAGACTTATTAAGTTGGTCTATGACTTTGCCTGACTTGATGGGAACTAAACCCAAATTTTCATAGATGCCTATAGGCATTACATTGGAATAATATTTTGAGTCTACTAGACAATTATATAAATTCTTCCCAAATAATATAACTCTTAAAAGAAAGCGAGGAACCTCTAACTTATTCTTGTGAATAAGTACATTAGTGTGAGTAGTTTTTTTCTTTGTTTAGGTTGGCTTGGTAGTTTTTTAGTTAATGGATTTAGTAGAAGATCCCATTGCTCAGTGATTTGAAAAAACTCATGAAGAATGATATGAACTTTAATATTCTTCATGCCATCTACTATATTATAGCCTATCTTACTTTGGATTGGTTGGGTCTCCATTGGGACCTTTGGTTCTTAAGGTTTTGGAGGTAGTGGGTCGTTCCTATCATTATGATCTGGTGGGGTAACACTATTATTAGGAGTTGAGATAGTGAGGGGTGGCTATTTTTGCCTACTTATAAGGGCGTAGTTTATCTTTTGAAACTATTAAAAGGTATGTACCTTGGTAACACTTTCATCCAAATCTTTTTATTTATAGCTAGGAAACTCCATGGTTTATAATACCATGGTCATAATAGGGGCCATACACATGTCGGATGATTTTGGCTAGTTTAAAACCATGTCGTATTCTTCTATTTCTATCAGAAAGATGTCAAAGGTGCTATAAAACTCTATGCAATCAAGCTCACTGTATTGGGTTGTGTCATGCAATTGGTACAAATTTTGAAGGGTTATCTCATAAATGTTAATTTTAATAGCTTATTTGTGGAAGGCTGACTATGGGGATGATAGTTTTTATTTTTCCTTTGGTATGTTAAACTTTTGTTTAAAAATTCAACATTAGATCTACCCACATACCTTTGTAGGCCAAAAAAGTCATAACTTATCTTTTTTTACTATTCACTAGATGACATCTAGTTCATTTTTTGTTAACTCTTAGGGTATGACTTGTACATTATTTTTAGCCACCAATATGGCTTGGTGAAGTACCTGAGGAACCATATTTTTATTCATTGGGTTAATAAAATCCAAGTGCTAATTAGGGTTGGCATGTCTCAAATGGAGCTGGTTGGTTATAGGCAATGACTAAAGTAGAGGCAATTTATAATTTGTGTTGGAAATAAGGTTCAAGGTTGGCATGCTTGGTAGAGCATTAGGAATGGGAGCCATCATTTGACCTGGGTTTAGATATTTTTCAACCTTTATGGCCTTTGTATAAGCTAGGGGTAGGTCTATTATGAGGGGGTCATGTCTTAGGAACATGGATTCCAGGAGTCCAAGGCATTCTTGTACATTTCAAGGGATAGTTTGGATTTTGGTTGATACAACATGATGACCCAGCTATACATTTTTTGAAACCTAACATTAAAATTTTTAATAGGCTCATCTGGTTCTTTCTTGATGCAAATAAATTGCTAATATAAGATGCTAGGGTTGATGACTTACCCAAACTAAGCAATACAAGTGTTTGTAAATTATCCCCACCTTGTAATGGAGTTCTTAGGGAGATTAAGGAACCAGTTATAGGTTGAATCCATCGAAGTGAATGGGAATATAATACATGATACATCTTTGTGTTTCATATTCAGAAGCCTTAAAGTGGTCTTGTAAGAGGTCACATGTTATTTGACCATTCACCCCACACCAAGTGTGAAATTTGGAAGGTACCTTTTTGGGTCCTAGGTGAGGTTATGGATGACTCTAGGAATGTTGATAGCCCACCCATATAACTAGGATACATGGAGAGCCATTATGGGTGCTCTATTTGGGAGAAACTGGGAGGACGAGCTGGTTTGAACAACTATGGGATTAGGTATTTTCCACAAAAATGGGCTCTTCGATGCGCTTTTAGGGGTGAAATAATCATTCTATCTCACCTAGACTTAGACCTGGTAATCACTAGAGTAGGCTCTAAATTTTCTCAGGGATAAACTAGTGGGTTAAAACTTTCTTATCAAGGTTTGCCTTCTTTTGTATCTTATGTTATGTTTGTTTTAAGCACAAAACAATGGGAAAGTGTAAAGGGAAGGAAATAAGAGTAAATAAAACAAATATTATCCCTCCTTCTAGTGTCAGTTGTTATTGAGCTTGAGATCCTTCCATCCAAAGGCATTCATGAGATTGAGTGTTTCAAAAGGGGAAAGCGAAGACAATGCATGGGATAAAGATATACCTTCATTAATTCTAGGACTGATGTTGGTTTAGCCAATGACTGAGCAATTTAACCTTGTTTTACTCAATAATTAGAAGTTTTTATGACTAGAGGCTCAATATATGTGTGGTTAAACTTAGAATCCATTACTAGGTAGAGGGAACCTTTGATTAATAGTACAACTAAACAAAACTTTATAGATTTTATAAAATAGGGGAGAGTCTTATTTCCAAAATAAACATAAAAGGGAGAGTAGGTTAAGGTAAAAAAAGGGGCATTTTTGGTTCTATGAATGTTAATTCTTAGAGAAATGAAATGTGCAAAGTCATAGTTATACCACTGTGTGCCTAGTTTAACATTTGGACAAACTTTAATGACTCAGTGGGCAAGCTTCAAAGGGACACCAATATGAGTATGTTACTTTTAGGTCCTCCACATAATGTAAAAACTCAAAAGATTTACATCGAATAACATACCAAACTTTTGAAACACATTAAAATTGAAAGTACATAAAACATAAATTATTCAAAATAGATTGAAAAGAAACTACAAGGGGGTTAGAATAGTATATGAATAATTTAAACACCATATTAATCTCTATAACATAATCAAAAAATCAATTCTATTGCATAAAAATTCACTTAAAACTTAGAAACAATAGACTACACTTTATGAGAAGAGAACTAGATCAAAACAAATAAAAGTTTTTCTATTGATTTGAATAAAGTTCCTTTACATAAATTATCAACCTTTACAAAAGATTACAGAATAGAATATATAGAGGATGGGGATTACCTCCAAGTAGATCAATATTCCCATCCTTGGTCATGAAGGCCTTTAAAAGTTGTTACAACTACCAAGACTAAAAAAAAAGGAACCAAAAGATCATCCACACTCCTAAAAAATGCCCCAATGGGCCCGCTTAATTATTTTTTGATGAGTTAGAGAAGATCTATCTCCCAAGTATTTGGGTTGTGTTTCCTTGGATACCAAAATGGTTTCCACCAAGTCAAAATCTCAATCCAACTTGGCAAAATTCATTGGTGGAACTAAAACTATCACCTCTAATTGGTCCATCAGTCTTTGATACAACTGGAGTGGGTGATCCGAGCAACATTTCAGTCAACAATTTGGGTGACAATTCTACCCCAATTGGTGGCATGACTTTCAAGAGCCATAACTTTTGTACCATAGCTTCGTTTGAATCCCCGTTTGAATTGTTGGAAAGATAAGAATGAGGGGAATGTCTTGAGATGGAACAAGCTCTAATTTATGGGTTTTAACCCTAAAAAAATAGAAGTGCCCCAAATATTAATTTTAGTAGTGTAGTCTAAAAATAGTAAGTTTCTAAAAGTATTAATTCCTTGAATTTTGTATTGTTGTAAATCATGGAAGTTGAACCACTTAATCTCCCTCAAGATTGGTGACCTTCCACATCCTCCTCCTACCATAAAAATATTTATAAATGAAGATGCAACTTGAAATGGAAATCAAAGATCTCTTCTTAGAGATAGGCATAGGTTTGGATCTACAAATTTGATCAATAAAACATCTCTTCTCAGAGATAACATTATTATAATTGTGTGGTTCTTATTTCTTGAAATATATTTCAACCAAATCTTCTAAGTTTTGGATTAGTGGTATCAGAGTGATTTGTCTATAGAGTGTATGATCTTGAGGATGAGGTCAGATTACAAGAAGCTTGGGTGGAAAATAGAACCAACAGACTATCCACTTGTTCACTCCAAATAACCTTAAATGGTGGATAACATTGAGATGTCTAATCATTTCAAGGAAATAGTGAATGAAGCCCTCCAGTAGCAACAAGTGAAGATGCTATAATAATTTGCTCAAATTCTCCAAAAAATCTTCATGGGAAATTCTAGCACTTCATCTGCACCCCCACATCCTTTTAGTGCCCCAACACCCTTCAAGGTTCAAGTGAATTTTGATATCCCTACATTTGAAGGCAAAATCAATGATAATGTCTTAGAAAATTGGTTAGATCAATTATCTTCATATTTTTCTATAAATAAATTCAATGATAAAGAGAAATTCACTTTTGCTCTTTTAAAAGCATCATTGCCTATCAAAAATTGGTGGGAAGTGTACAAGAAGAGATTCAATATGGGTGATATTGGCCTTGAGGTGGAACCTACCTGAGATGATTTCATAGAAGCTATAAAGGAAGAATACTACCCCATTGGAGCATATGATGATCTGTATATAGAGTGGAAACAACTTTGCCAAGGTAAAGAATGGTCTATTCAATATTACAATGACATTTTTCAATCTCTATCTATGAGATTGGGCATCCAAGAAAGTGAGAAACATAAGGTTCTCATATATCATGGTAGACTATAACGGTATATGTGGGGGGAGATGGAACTCTTCAATCTGGAAACCCTTGGTGAGGCGTACAAGTTCACGATGAAGATTGAGTAGAAGTATTACATAATGAATACGAAGAGTCAGCCTAAAAAATGGAAAAGTGACAAAGAAGGTCAAACACAAGGCCAAAATTGGAAGCAAAGGGAAGGGAAGACTTGGAAATGGTGTGATTACAACAAATCTAGAATGCACTCTAAAGAAGAATGTTGAGCCATCAAGTCCCTGCTTTCTGAGTCACAATCCTCAACATCTACTACTTTGCCTCATACACACCATGTAGTCAAAGAGGATGAAGAAGATATTGTAGATGTTAATCCTGATGCCATCACTACTTCATCATAGACCCATAAGGAGGGGCTAGATGACAAGGAAAGGTTGTTTCACTTTAAGTTATGGGTGAAAGGTAAGCCTCTGCATTTCATTCTTGATAGTGGTAGTCAAAAGAATTTACTCTCTACTAATGTTGTGAAAGCCTAAATTTGTCCATTAAGCCTCACCCAAAGCCATATAGTATTAGATGGTTGAGTCTAGGGAAAAATCTCTGTGTCACCCACCAATGTCTTCTCTCATATTCAATAGAACCTTTCCAAGATGAGGTCTTATGTGATGTGGTCAATCTAGATGTTTGTGATGTCCTCTTTGGTCAACCATTCATGTATGATCAACATGGAATCTATGAATCATGATCTCAAAGGATCACCCTCACTCTTGGAACATTGTATTATAGGGTAACAAAGGTACCACCTTTTACATCTATCTCCCTAATTAGTTCCAAGAAATTCATTCTCATAGTGGTCAAGCCACAAGAATCCAAAAGGGTCGATGTTGCAGCCCTGACTACACAAACAACACAACAACATAAGCAAATACATAACAAGATGAAGAAGTTCATGGCCTTCCATCCATAGACTAATGTTTAGATAGAAATGGTAAACAATCAGGGCCTACATAGCTCCATAAAGCACAGTCCATTCCAAGTTTGCATTGGGAATCAAATCAAAATACAATGTTATACTTGATGAAAAATATTAATGCAATGGGGACCATTTCTTCTCAAGGAAAGAAGAATGATTTAAGAAAAATTTTAGGGGACAATTCAGTTGATGGTTCTACCCCAATTGGTGGTAGAACTTCTTAGAGCCATAACTTTTGCACCATAGCTCTATTTGACTCCCCATTTGAACTGTTGGAAAGCTAAGAATGAGGGGAATGATATGATATGGCATGGATATCTAATTAATGGGTTTTGACCCTCAAAAAATAAATGGAAGTGCCTCAAATTTTAATTTTAATAGTGCAATCTAAAAATAGTAAGTTTCTAAAAATAGTAATTCCTCAAATTCTATATTGTTGTAAATCATGGAAGTAAAACCAATTAATCTCCCTCAAGATTGGTGACCTTCCACATCCTCTTCCTACATTCAAAATATGTATAAATGAAGATGTAACTTGAAATGGAAATTAGACATCTCTTCTCAGAGATAGGCATAGGTTTATATCTGTAAATTTGATCAATAAAACATCTCTTCTCAGAGATAACATTATTACAATTATGTTATTCTTATTTATTGAATTATCTTTCAACCAAAGCTTATAAGTTTTGGATTAGTGGGGCTTCTAGGGACACTTTACTTTCAAGACCTGACTAATGCTTGTAATGGATTGAGTTGAGAGTTCCAACATTACCTTGGCTCTAAATTTATTGTATTTCACTAATTTCCTTCTCATGGCTTGGTCAAAGTGACCTAGGTGATATCTAAGCTCACCTGTGTCTATTAGGGTGCCATCTGATGGAACATCATAGTGATTTTGACCTTTATTAAGTAGGCCAACATATTTCCATGCTTTATCCTGGAAGTTCCATGACCATTTATGCCAAGGCTATCCACTCTTTAATTGAATTCCTCATGATCCCAACATTTGTATGACAAAGGATCAAATCTAAGATGGGCATGAGTTTTAGCTTTGGGAGCATTCCCTTGTGTATGAAAATGGTGACATTTTTTCACTTTCTCTCCATGAGATCAATTCTTTCTATTTTGCCTCCACCCTTAGGCGATGTACCTTGTTATCAATCAGTGCTTCAACCACCTCACTTAGAGTTGATAAAAGTTGTATGAGGTCATCCTTGACTTATTTGATCAGTTCTATAAGGAAAGATATCTTTACCTATGATTTAAGTGCCTAGACTTATCTGTACATGTATTCCATGAGTTTATCCAAGATATCATGTGTGTCCTAGAGCATAGAGACTAGAACCTCAACCACTCTCTCTTCTCCTATGGATGTTCTAATTTGGGTGAGTGAGAAGATGTTTTTATCAATCTACTAGATCATAGAGTGTCCTCCTTATACAAAAATTTATGTGAGGATTCTCTTCATGTGCCTTTAGGTCCTATCAAAATCTCATTGCACTTTAGGATCTCCCTGTATAATCATATCAAGTCCTTATAACATTGAAGCTACTCCAAGGTTAAAAGTGGATGTTGGTGGGGTGATAGAGATGGATGTGATAGGTGGAGGATTAGATAAAGGAGGAATGGATGAGGTAAAGGGAGTGCATGATGAAAGAAATGGAGGAGGAAGAGGCATGGGGGTGAATTAGTCAAGTTAAAAAAGGAATTTGATGGGAACATTTGGGCTTGCCACTGACTCTAGGTCAAATTGACCTATTGTACAATGACATAAGGGAGAGAGGAATTTAGTAGGAAGGAGGAAATTGGTTGATTAAATCCAAAATTCTAGGCACCCAGGATGATGGAGAAGGGAAGCTTGGGAATTATATGAGGAGGAATAGGGGGATGAAGAGTCAAAGCTAACATTTACTTCTTCTTAGGCCTCTTTCCCATATCAGATTACACTGTAGTTATGGAAGGAGATATAATAGAAGAGGTAGTAGGGGCCGATTGAGGTTTTTTTGGGTGACTACAAGTGTTGTTGATGTGACTAGGGTTAATTAAACTATGCATGCAGGTGCACTTATTGTTAGGGGTGGAGCCTAGCCTACTAAAGTGGATACACTACAGGTGGTTGGACTTGTAGAAGAACTAGTAGAGGTGTAGAGGGTTGGGAAGCTAAAGAACTTAGAGGTTTAGGATGAGATGGAGGGATCCTTGTTGATAAAATGGATTAAGTAGAGGGGAATTGGGATGTAAGGATGTTGTGTATAGCCTAAGCCAGAGGCATTTGAGTAAATTTTTGAGGTTATGAAATGGGAAATAGGGAAGGCACCACCTAAGGGGGACATTAAGGGAAACAAAAACTACGGGGTGCTCCACTAGGTTGTTAAAAGATTGTGAGAGTTGGGGATGGGATCTTCAAGAATGCCCATGGGTAGTTATGCTTTGGGCTCATCTTTAGGATTCTATAGGGTTGAGTCACTTAAACCTGAGCTATCAAAGCTATGTGAGGTGGAAGAGTTGGAGCAAAGGGTTAAGGAGGAAAAACTTGTGGAGGAGAGGTGGTGTAAGAGGATCCCTATAAGGTCTCTTTAATGCTTGATCTAATCACAAAATTGAGTTTATAGTCTTGTATTAGGTATGATCTATACCTTATGAAGTTTTGAATTAAAACTTAGAGTTTGATGATATTAAAAATGACTTAATAAATTCATCCATTAGGCATCTTAAGAGACAATTTATAAATCCTTCTAAAGCTTGAAATTTGAAGAATCTCCAAAAATTACACTTTAAGCCTTGTTTTAGGCCTGGTTGAAGGTCTACAAATATATTTTCTTTTGGGAACCTTCAACCTATAAAACCAACTTAATCTATTACAACTCATTCTCTAATAGCTATCTATGATTTTTCATGGGATTTTAATGGTTCATCTAAGAGATATTACAATTTTAGTGACTTAAAACCCTAAAATGGGGTTTTATGGTTGTAAGTAACCTAAAAGTAAGAAATTTAAGAAAACTTAAAATATATCCAATTTCAAAGGCTTATTTTATCTTAATTAATATTTCTACTTATTTCTCTTAGTTTGATAATTAATCTTTAGGTTTGTCATAATAAGCATAAAAAAATGTCTTCTTACCTAGACTATAATCCTCTAGATTGCGACAGACTCTTATGACTCAAGAGTCTTCACAAAAGTGTATAATTAGATTAAATAATATATAAGAGTATTAAATTACACATTTACAAGGTTTGATAATGGTGAAAAGATCATAATAAAACTCTTTTTATTCATAGATCTCCAAATTGATATATAGACCTGCAAACTATCACACTAAATTACACCAAAACATGCTAATTAAGGTTTTTTACTTGTCTTCATGAATTATTAGTCTCATTTATTCTTTTTTCAAGGTCAATATTATTGTTTCTAATTCCTAAACTTAGTATCTTCTTGTTTCATGTAACAATAATCTCTTAATAACCTATGACTTATCCTAAAACATACTTAATTTGGCCTTTCACCTATGTTAGATGCATTTAGATTAATTTTAGTAAAGGTTTAGACTGAGTAGAATATTTATATACACTTAGAACATGTGTCTAGACCCTAAATACTCCTTACCATTAGATCAAGACCCTCTTAACATGCCAAAACCTTCAATATTTTAACTAAAAAAATCAAAATTTTGAATTTCTCATTTTGGCAGGAAACCTAAAAATACCTATAAATGATAGCCTAAACAAGGATTCTTAATGACCATTCATGACCCTTTAGACCTTATAATACTAATAATAAACATGATGAAACTACTTACAAGCATGCACCTGCATCAAACTACTGGGGAACAAAAGAATTGGTCATGAGATCCTTAAATTGTCATCCAAGTTTCATCCTCAAATGGATCGTTCTTCCATTTGATCAAGTACTAAAATTACTCATTGTCTCTATTTTTCTTCACCACCTTATTGTCTAAAATGGCTTCAATCTAATCTGGTTGTGCATTTGGTAGCTACTACTCCCAATTGATGGTCTGATCGTCTTTGTATTCAAGTGATTTATTTGAGTTTTCATCTCTTTTTAAAGGATATAGGTCTACTACATTAAATATAGATGAGATCCCAATTTTAAATGGGAGCTCCAACTCATGCATTAACAGACAATTTTCTTAAGACCTTACAAGGCTTAATTTTCGTCGTATTTAACTTGTTATATTGCCCCTTAGGAAAAATTTATTTCTTGAGATGTGAAAGTGCTAGATAAACTAACTCAAAATCCACTTCTTTTCTTTTCATATCAACATTCTCTTATACTTACTTGTACTCAATTCTATCTGTTGTTAGACCTACTCATGTAACTCTTGCATATTTGTAACAAAATCCTTACCTTCTACACTTGATTTTTCCTATTTAACCAAGTTCTTTATCTCATAAATTCCTTTTGGGTGTATCTCATACATAATTTATAATAGGATATAACCTATAATTCTATTTGGAGAATCATTATATGCAAATTTTGCTTGATCTAGTACTTGATCCCATTGTTTAGGATGGTTAATTACCAAACTTATGAGTATGTTTCCAAGACTCCTATTGACCACTTCAATTTGACCATTAGTCTAAGGATGGTAATTTGATTATATTAAAGTGGTCCCCAAATTCTTCCAAAGTTTTCTCCAAAAATGGCTAACAAATTTTGTAACCCTATCAGATATAATTCTTCTAGGAAGCCCACACAATCTCACTACTTCTTTGAGGAACAAGTTTGCAATGTTAGTTGTATCACTTATTATTTTATGAAACCTATAAACCAAAATAAATATATATTCATTAATTTTTTGTGTCTTGGGTAACCCAAGTATAAAATCCATACCCATTGAATCCCATGACCTACTAGGAATAGGCAATGGCTGGTATAGACCTGGATTATGACTTTTACCTTTAGCATGTTGACATTTTATTCATATTTATACAAGACTATTCAAATCATCTTGAATCTCTAGCCAATAATAATTTTCACTCAATTGATCAAGTGTCTTTGTTTGCCTAAAATGCTCTAGCAAGTTGTCACTATGTTTTTCTTTTAGTAGATTCTCTCTTATTGACCCTCTTGGTATGCATAACTAACCACCCTTAAATAAAAATCCTTCTTGTAGGATATAATCCATCGATAGGCATATATATTTTATTAATATAATCTCATATGCTTCATATGCCTCCTTTAAATAAGCATATTCTTTATACAATTCTTTCAATGAATCAAATCCTAATATATTCACTTGAGACTCTTGCATAATCAAAATTATTTTACTTAATGCATCTACAACTTTGTTATATTTCCTAATTTTATGTTTAATAACAAAATAAATAATTTTAAAAATTCAACCCATTTCATATGCCTTTGACTTATTTTAGTTTGACTACTAATTAATTAAAATGCATGATTATCTGTATAGAGCATAAACTCTTTAGGCAACATATAATGTCTCCATTTATTCAAGGGTTGGACAATAACATATAATTTTTTGTCATATTCTAAGTACCTATTCTTTGCCTCATTGAGATTTTAACTGAATTAGGAAATTGGTTTTCCCTCTTAGCTCAAAATATCTCCTATCACAGTCCTACTAACATCACACTCGACTTGAAAAAGTTTACAAAAATTAGGCAAAGCTAATATAAGATGCTTTGTGATATTTTTATTTAAGAATTGAAAACTTCTCTCAACTGAATTGGTCCATTGAAATTGATTTTTATTTCCTTTGATAGTTTCTACTATTAGAGCACAAATGCCACTAAAATTCCTTATAAAGTTTCTATAAAATCTAGCTAAACCATGAAAACTTCTTACCTCAAATACACTCCTTGGAGTAGGCCATTCTATTATGGCTTTGACCTTCTCTTTGTCCATCTTCAAAACTTTTTTTTAAATGAAAAATCCCAAATAGACCAACTCTATCTTCATGAAGGTGTACTTCTTAAGACTCATTATCAACTTCTATTCTTATAGCTTATTTAAGATCATTCTAAGGATTTTAAGATGGTTTTATTTTGACTGATTGTAAATCATAATATCATCTAAGTAAACAATGAATAATTTGCTTGTGAAAGACTTGAGAAACTTATTCATAAGCCACATAAAGGTGCTTGGAGTGTTAGTCAGTTCAAATGACATTACAAGCCATTCATATAGTCCATCATTAGTCTTAAAAGTTATCTTCAATTAGTTTTGTAGCTATAAAAACTATTCTAAGATTTGCAACTAATGCATAACTTACCTCTTCTTTTTTGATTTGCAACAAGAACTCTTTTCCACTTGTTAGCAATACCTTAGGATTGTCTTCTATTGTTGCATTTTCCTCATTTAATGGTATGAGTGTGTGCTTATTTCCATCTTTCTCAAAAGTGTAAGTATTGATTCTCCCATCATATATGTCTTTCCTATCAAATTGATAAAATCTATCCAATAAGACATGGCAAACATATATAGGCATGACATCACATAACACCTCATCCTCTTAGCTACCTATTTGAAACTCCACTTTGCATTGTTCATTTACCAAGACTTGGTGTCCTTTTTACAACCATGATACTTTATAAGGAGTGGGGTGTGTTACCCTTTTCAAGCCTAAAATTTCAACCATTTCTGAAGATCCTAGATTATCAATAATTCCACCATCTATAATTACATTACAATACTTACCTTTGGACTTTCAAGTGATTCTAAACAATATTTTTCTTTTTATAGGCTCCTCGATTTCCTTATTTGGCTTAAGCAATAGCCTCTTCATAAGAAAAGACTCTCCAACTTCATGTTCATCATCATGAGAAGGTGATCCAACACTCTCCTCATCAACTTAGACAATTTGAGCATGACCTTGACTTGTTGAAGGATTCTCTAGGCACTCATAAGACCTATGCCCATACTTGCTGCATTTGAAACACCTACCTATAAAGCCTCTTCCTTTGCCTCCTATATAAGGTCTTCTATCTTTAAATGAATAATGACCTCTTATGGTTTGACATTGAATTTTTGAACTTCTAGATTATTCATTATGGATCTATAGCTGACTCCTTCCACCATGTTGTCCTCTACCTCTAAAAGTTCTGCCTTTGCCCTTTAAATGCTGAGTCTACTTCCTAGACAATTTCTCCTCCACTTTAAGGGAAAATTGGCATGCTTCCTCCATTGATATCGGTGATATAAGACTGATTTCATCTTTGATGTTGAACTTCAACCCATTGATGTATCTATCCACACTTTTAACATCTTATTTTATATGTCCAACCTTGACGGTTAGTTTGTAGAACTTGTCTGTGCAGTATTTTACACTCACTTCCTTTTGCTTTAAGTTTGAAGCTTCTTAAACAAGTTGTTTGGTAATCCTTGGGAATTAATTTTCATTTCAATTTGTCCACTATTCTATCCCAACTCTTGATCTTTGGTTTACCTTTCCTTCTCCTCTCATCTTAAACCCCATCCCATCAGATGGATTTAAGACCTTTCAATATTGTACTCAAAAAATTACTTACTTTTCATTCTCTATTCCTTCATATTCAAAATACTTATCCATGACATTTATCTTTCCAACTAGGTCCTATACATTAAATATACCTTCATACATAGGTAATTTTAATTTGGGTTTGGAGCTAACTCCCATGACTGCTCTGATAAATCTCTCTTCTACCCTTTCTTCTCCTTCTTGTTCTACCACTTATTCTTGAGGCCTTTCCTATTATCTATCACTAAAATCACCTATATCAATTCCCAATTTTTGAGCAAGATCCATGTCTTGAAAATGAGTTTGAATATTTCTCATTTCCTCTAGTAACATTATTTTAGTAGGTTGCCTCCTTTGACCTACTTTGCCTCTTGCTCTTGTTGCCATTGTTACAATATTTTATTTCAAACCTTGTTCTTACTAATTTTACTAAGATACTTTATACTTTAGACAACCTAATACTAGGATCTACTACCACTTATGGTGTAAGGGGATACCTATAGGGTCTATTTTATGCTTAATTTGATCATAAAATTGATTTTATAATGTTATTAGGCTTGATTTGTACCTTATGAAGATGTGAATTGAAAATTAGACTTTGATGATATTAAAAATGATTTCATACATTAATTCATCCATTATGCATCATAAGAGATAATTTATAAATCCTTTTAATGTTTGAAATTTCAAGAAACTCTAAAAATCACACTTTAATCCCTAATTTAGGCCTAGTTATAAGTATATAAATAGAAAAAACAAATATATTTTCTTCTAGGAACCTTCAACTTCTAAAACCACCTTAATCACTTAAAACTCATTATCTAACACCTATATATGATTTTTCGTGGGATTTTAATGGTTTTTCTAAGAGATATTATAGTTTTAGTGACTTAAAACCCTAAACTATTTTTTGACTGTAACTCGAGAGCAATAAATTTGAGAAAACTTAAAATATGTCCACTATCAAAGGCTTATTTTATCTTCTTTAATATTTATATTTGTTTCTCTTATTCTAATAATTACTCATCAGGCTTGACCAATCATAATAAGTATAAGAAAATGTCTTCTTATCCAGATTGTGATAGACTCTTATGACTTAAGAGTCTTCAAAAAAGTGTATAATAGGATCAAAAAACATACAAAAGCATTCAATTAAATTTTTACAAGGTTTGATAATGGTGAAAATATCATAAAAAACTCTTTTTATTCATAGATCTCCAAACTGATATATAAACCTACAAACTATCACATTGAATTACACCAAAAACCTGTTAATTAATTTTTTCCCCTTATCTTCATGCATTCTTAGCCTTTGTTCTTCTTGGTTTGATGTCTATTTTATTGTTACTAATTCCTAAACTTGGTTTATTCTTATTTCATGTAATAATAATCTCTCAAAAACTTATGACTTATCCTAAAACATACTTTATTTGTCCTTTCACCTATGTTTGATGCATCTAGATTGGTTTTAGGACATGTTTAGACTGAGAGAAGATTGATAGATACTTAGAACATGTGGATAAACCATAAATACCCATTACCATAGGATAAATACCTTAGTAACATGGAAACCTTTAATATTCTTACTAAAAAATTCAAAATTTTAAATTTCTCATTTTAGTGGGAAACCTAAAAAGACCTCTAAAAGACCTATAAATGACAAGTGAGGCCTAGACAAAGATTATTATTGACCATTCATGACCGTGTAGACATTTTAAGACCAAAAATAAACATAATTAAACTACTTAAAATCATGCACCTCTATCAAAAGGGTCAATAAGGAGAAGGGGTTGGGACCCCTTATAATATCCTCCTTGAAATTTGAGGAGTTGCCTGAACACTTCATCCTGAGCCCACATAGAGGAAGCAGGCCTATTTGGGATGATGGCCTAGGATAAACCTAATTTCATTACTTATTCTTCTTGGCATAGATTTATGCTTGGATATCTTTGTCATCCACATGGTTAAGGTGGAACTCATCCTCATCACTGTACTGGTGGTCATAGTTGGTGTTGAGTTGGGCTTGTTATTTTGCCATATGAGCCTTAATGATGCCATGCATGATCAATATATATGTTATTCCCTACCTAAATCATATAAATATGTTACTAAATAAATTTTATATAATGGGGGTAGAGTCTAATACATATGATGTCTGATGGTGATCGGGAAGGTTGGTAAAGCCTTCTGCTAATGGTGGATATAGTGATTAAAGATTCCCTCAACTAGTTAGTAGGCAATCTCTTGCTCTACTATCCAATATAGGAATTGATAGGTAGATAGAAGGGAGATATTATGATTTTTACAACTTAGATGATGGTATCATACCTATAAATACCAATAGTCACCAGTGGGTGTGAGATACTCCCTAATTTTCTTGGAGAGCTAAGGCATGGTTGCCTTATTGATGGCCATATAGATCTTTGGGTAGAAAGACTCATAAATATCCTAGATGTGGTACCAGTAATGGTGGCCATATAGTTTATAAAATAATACATGGACCATTGTGCCTCTAGGAACCCATAGTGGAAAGGCAAAGGGATTAAACATGATGGTGGCACAAATAATGTCCACCATATAAAACATCATATAAAAACTACATCCACCCTGAGCATCCAATACCACTTTGATAAGGTTGAAGCTGATCACACCTTTGAGGTCTAGGAGTTGATCACCTTTGAGGATTATATGTAATAGGGGCACCCCTAAGAGGTTGACATGGATGCAATTAGTTTCCCTGAATAACTAATCCAATAATATCATCTATATGTAGATCCATTCCTTGAAGGTGCAGATCGTGTAGGAGTCTATGTTTACCTTATTAACCCATTTGGCATTTGGGTTTGATCTACATTTCAACTATAACAACATCATAGGAGAATGTGTATTAATGAAGATTGTAGTATTCTTTGAAAACACTCCCCCAAATATCCATGATCATATGTCGAGAGCACATAGAGCATAAAAAATCATGAATGTTGTCTTGTAATCACTTGGTAGTGAGAAACAATTTAACTAATAGGTCTACACAAGGGGAAATTTCTAGTTCAGAAGTGGCCCTATGTAACCTACACATTTCATATGCCTTGAGGTCATCTTGAAACTTAACCTCATCCTCATCATTGTTGGAGCTAGGATTGGGCACTATATCAATTTCTTTAAATATTTCATTATAGTGTTTGAAATGAGTTAGGCCTTTTAGGAAAGTGGTGTCTCTGTATTCAAGCTCAACTTTGGGGTTAAAAGATGAATCAACCATGGAGGAAAGGGATAGGTCTTTGTGATAGTGAATTCTAAGTAGGGATAAAGTTGAGGGATTGAGAATGAATTGAAGGTGAGGAGGCAAGTTTGGTGATGGGAGTAATAATGGTAAAAGAGTTTTCTCTATGAGACTTATAGGGATCTGTAATAACCTCCTACATTGATGGTGCTTGGTGGCTCACTCATTATGAATTCAAATTTGAGTTAGTGGTTCGATCTTTCCATTTATTTCCCAATCTAGAACAACTTAGGGATTCTAAATATATGATTCCTATTGGATTTTGTGATTACGATGTGAAATTTTAAATTATCCAATTAGGGCCCATTTCCCCATCTAGTAATGTTAGGAGTGTGATAGGCACATGGCTATGTTTACATTGTAGCATTCCAGGTAGTTTTTAACTTGTGTTATGCATCTACTACCTATTGGTTAGGATCTAAAATGGATACTACCTAGGCACAAACCTATACCTCACATTTATACTTTTGGGAGCAAAAGTTTCTAGTTGGAGGATTAAGTGATGCATGGCATCATTTTATTGGAGTTTTAAATCTATTTATACCTTCTTATGACCACTTGCTATATTTTTAAGCCTCTTCTACCAATTTTTACTGAAGTGCCACATGACATGGTTTGGTATGTTAAGCTCTTATAGGCTCTAACATTTCTGATAGGTCCATAATACTAACAACTCTAATATGATCCATGTGAAGCTCTAACATATTTGATAAGTTTGGGAGATTGACAACTCTGATAATATCCACAAGGAGCTTCCTAATTTGGTCAGGGTTTCTTGGGACTTCACATCTCTGATAGTTTAAGAGATTAATAGATCTGATAGGATCAATGTGGTGCTTCCTCATTTAGTCAAGCTCTCCCAAGCTTTGCCATCTCTAACAGGTCTAGGAGACTGATAAATCTAATAGCGGGTCCACATGGCACTTACTCATTTTGTTGGGCTCTCTTGAGCTTTGACATCTCTAATAGTTCTAGGAGATTGATAGATTTGATAGTGTATCCACATAGTAATTCATAATTTAGTCACTGCTCTTGCAAAAATTCATGAAAAAAGACTAAGTAAGAAAGGGAAGCCACATAATTAATCAAGACACTCACTTCTCTACTAATGGGGATTCACAAGGCACCTTATAGGACTCTAGGAGACTGAAACTCTAGGAACTGAGACTTTAATAAATTTAATATAAGTCTAAATCTATAGAAAAATAGTTAGTGTAAAAACTATTCTAACTATGAAATTATTATGTTTTACTAAAATGTAGTAAGGACTCAATTGCACTTAAAATTAGAAGCTTACAAGGAAGGGAAAATTATCATTATAACTATGTTAGATGATCGGTAAAAAAATTAGGGTGAAATAAAAGTTAAAGGGTCATCTAAGAAAGAAGATGATCAGAAGGAGACTAAAGGTTCAGGAACTTTGAATTTTACATTTTAAGAGGGTCCCCTACTTTTAAGAAGGGGTGTGTTTTCCATAACAAGTTGTATGACACTTGTCAATACATAATTACACAAAATACTAATATATCAATTTATGATAGTGTTGGCTCCTAAATACATTCATAAACAAATTGATCATATATTAAAAAAACTTCTTTGGGAATGGTTAGGAAAATAAATGCATATACATTTGATTAAATGGGATACTATATATAGTCCTAAATTTAATGGTGGGCTCAGACTCAAAGCTTGATAGTTAGCTAATACAATTGATTTTGTAGATGGATTAATAGTCTTAAAGCATTGTGGCCAAAACTTATACATTTTAAATATTTATCTTGACTTGCGGCTCATACTCATTCATCTATTAGATATCATACAAAAGGTACTCATAATTTGTGTAGTATGGTTAAAGTCAATGAAGTCATACACATTAAATTGGATTTGGAAAGTGTAGATAGAATGAATATTGAATTTTGGATAGATAGTTAGAATGGTTAACTTTCTATAATTTATAGGTCTAATTGCATCATGTTTAGGATATTTTTGATAATTTGTAATTGGTCGAAGGTGGTGGATTTCCTTCTCCTTTATTATTTAGATATCATTTTTTAAGAATTTTGAAACTACCCCATATTTAACTTTGTACTCTTTATTTGGAGCAATGACATATACTCTAGCAGATTATTCATCCTCAAAATATTATTTATCGATGCAACAAGGATAAATTTATTAGGGAAATTATTTTATTTCAATATTCACCTTAACAGGGATATATATAAGTGATAAATTTGGGACATGATCAAATTTTTGGTATTTCATGGGCTCATAAACTATGACATATAAGTCCTTGGCAAAAAATATGCTTATTTCTTTGGATGATTTATCAAAATAAACTATTGTCTCAAGATAATTTAAGGATAAGAAACATATAGGGTTCTTAATTATGTCTGATATGCAATATAATTGAGGAAAATGTCCTTAATTTATTCTTTTTTATGTGACTATGCTAGTTACCTATGGGATAGTTGGTCTACCACAATGAGAATTGAAGTATCTATATATCCTTTTATAGAGGAAACATTATATCATTTGCCATATCCTGTAGCCAATCTCCTATAGTTTTCTTAATGTATTATGAATATATGGTTATTATTTCATCATGTGGGAAATATGAATTGAAAATAATCATATATTATTCCATGAACAAGATCATTCATGTTACCTAAAATAGATAAATATTATTACTATAATTAATGAAGACTTATGTATCTAATGTCATCTTCTAATTTTAAAATATATGCATGCAAATGAACAAACTATTCTTTGAGTTTGGTTCCATTAATTATATAAAGTTTATTTTGTTAAATATCAAAATAATCAATATACTCTCCTGAAGGAATATAATATCCATTTACATCAAGATCATGTCAATATTCATATTGGTGGAGTTTCCCATGGTAAACATTTAATGTCCATATTTAGTGGAGTTCATAATTCACAAAGAAAAATCCAATTTATATTTTATAAGGATATAATTTTTTTTAAAAAAAATATGGAAAAATAATTATTGTATATCAAAGACTTAAATTGATTTGTAATTAATATCAAGTCATTATTGTCTTATCAGGGTTGATGGTAATAATAGATAAAATTAATAATACCACTCCTTGGTTAATAAAGTCTAAATTCTCAGTGGATAAAATCATTTAAGACATGAAATTTTAGATATGAACTCACCTCTATTGATTCATTCATATTACATGTCAATTTGATACTCTTGCAGATTTCAAACCTTATCATGTTGTGGACTATTGTTATTACAATAATTGTAAGTGGATGACATAATAAATCTATACCATTCTATTAGGAAGAGGTTGAACTAATTAATGATAAAAGATCAAGTTTTTTGGTTAATCTTTGCCATGCATGATATTGGTATTGGCTATACTTTCTATTGCTACTATAATGTAGAATTGATTATTGAGTACAAAAGATTAAAATGCTACATCACTCATCCCAAACAATCATTTGTAATTGTTTATTTCTAGCAATTTTTTTTTTCCTTTCACTTAAAAATATCACAATCATAAATTGATTGATGAAATCATAAAGCAAACATAAAGCTAAAAAGTTTCATTTTTATAAAACAATTAAGGAGATTTTGATGGAGGGCTTATAATTGATTTATGAAATCATAAAACAAACATAAAGCTAATTTTTTATATTTTTATAAAGCAAATAACGAGAGTTTGATGGAGGGATTATGGGATCCTAATTTCCACATTCATGTAGTTATAATAAAAAATAAAAACTTTAAGAGCCTTATTTTTGTGACATAAAAAATAATGTAGACATGGAAGAGGGGTAGTTAGAGCTTGGTACCATGGAAAGGGAAAATTCAACTATTATTATGTTTTGGGTGGTCCTTTGCAGCAAATTTTTTTAAGGGATAAATAAAAATAGAAACTTTACTTAAAAAAGAGGAGTAATTGCTTTAGAGAAATATTTTTAGAGATGACTAAACACTGGGGGCTAAGATTTTTAAGAATATTTTGGTACTAACAAAATACTATACAACCGATATTTTTTTTAAAAATATTTTTTAATTTTTTTTCATCATCCAAACTACCTAAATATTCTCTATAGGTATAATATTATGAAATTTTAAAATTCATGGGACCATTTTAGTGCATATCTACTCTTGAATAATCTCAATAATGCCCATAATTATTTTTGTAGATAAGACCAAGCTCTTAGAAATTTTACTTGATCTATTAATAAATTTGTTGCTCAGAGGTAGATAAATAATTAATATTTAAATTTGTGTATCTTTCCATGTTAAGTTTCAACAAATAATTTTTTATTTTTCATACTTGAAATAGAATAAATGGATGTTCGAAGTACATGGGATCAAGTTTTAAATTGAATTTTCCTAAATTCTCTTTTTAATACTCAAATAATTTTAGCCACCCTATTTTATGAGACCACTAGGTAAATTAGGTACCAATTTGGTGTGTAAGAGTTTTTTGAAAATATATTCAAATTATTTTCCATTTATCTCATATATTATTTAAATTTTATATTTTTTAAGAATATGATGCGATTGTATTAAATCATTAAATTTACTTACATTTAGAGTATTGTTAATAATGGCATATAAAATCTATTTATAAATAAATTAAACATTCTTATCTTCCTTTATTTTGGATCTAAGTCAAAATGCATCATAATGTAACATGTCTACCCATAAAACATGCCTAATAATTTTAATCAAATCTAACTAGAAAATCATAATGTAGTAATAAACGATAAGAGGGGTTTAAAAATAATATCTAATTTGTCTTGGATCCAAAGATGGTTATCAAAAATAAATAGTGTAGAGTAAGTCTAAACATCAAGGCAAACAAAAACCAAATAAATTAGAGAAAATATAATTTTTTTTCCATAACCATATAAATATTTATGAAAGAGTAAGGCCATTTTTGGAAATGTAATGTTAGATATAGTATGTTATAGATACACAAAAATTGATTTGACAATCATGTTTTTCAATTTTAGGGATTTGAAAACCTATTCTCTTTACCATAATTCCACACACATATATAGGAAATTTATTTCCTTCTCCACAACCCTTAAAACACATGAAAGATAAGGAAAAATGTTGGATTTATTTAGGAGCATGTGTTATATTTAATTATTAGCAAGCCTCTAATAGTTTTTCACAAATTCAGTAATCAATAGTCTATAGAAACCTAAATTTGGTGTTTATAACTTTGGAAACAACAATTTGGACATACTTTAATAAACTTGGACAATATACATATATCTAACTCTTTATAACACTTTCCCTCTAATATTGTACCCATCCACTATCTTGGACACCTGAATCTGCCAAACATATTTATGCAAGATCAACTTGGTCTCTAAAAGAACACCTTCAAAATTCTAGACAAACATTCTCCATACATAAGATTCTCATTTGTATTCTCATGACACTTTTGTTAAACTTAGACAATGTTGGTTACCATAGGTGTCTTCCTCTATTAATAGTGTCCAAGGGCCCTCAATAACTATTTTTTAAACTATGGAATCTTCACTAGGTTGGCCTAAATACATTTCATGGGTTGGTTATGGTGGGAAATTAATGAACAGTCTCCTATATTTATAAATAATCCATAAGGTTATTAAGGGCAATACATTGGATTATCTCTACATCTTTTAGATATCTCTCATTTTCTTGTAGCATTGTTTAAAAGGCATATACACATTTCAAATGTTCAATAAGTAACCTTAGAGTAGTCCATAAAGCCAAATTTGAATAGAAAGAGGTCAAAGTTGCATACCAAAAGTCAAATATTAAATACATGACTAATTTATAGATTATTCATGATTTTTTCACACACTAACCTAAGCACATGAAATACATGAGGTTTGAACCATGTTTGGAGTATGAGAATGTAGGAAACACTCAACCATTCAATAGGGAATGGTTAGGAATAGTATATCCCAAAATTTTAACTAGTTTTTAAGGTCTCTTATGATTAATCAAGTACAATTAGGGTTTTGGATAAAGGAGACATAAAACATGCATCATCACATAATATTGGAAAGTTTGCACATACATGAAAAATTATAGGAACATGGTAAGGGATGAAGTTGTAAATCCCCATTGTTCATAGGGACACTATTGTTAAAACTCAATAGTGCTAGTTTTCATAGGCATCTAACTTTGTAGATAATGTCAAAATAGACTGTTAGCCCTTGTTTCAAACTAAACAGCTGATGAAGCATTTTCTGAGCATTTTTCAAATCATGTGGTATCTTCTATAAGTGACATAGTCATAATTAGTGAATTAACTCATCATTCTATTGCCTTGTTAATTATAAATCAAGTAATTCCAATATTTATTATCTCATTTCAATTCATATTATTGTATTTTTTTCCATAATTTATATAATCTGAATTAATGCATAGTTTTAATTATTTTATATCTATTGGGTGTAAAATAATCAAAACATTTTGGTGAACCCTAATATTGAATTGAACATAAAAACCCTAGGTTTCCCTCTATATTATGATTTAAATTACTACTAAGAGGGAGTGACAATGTATGGCTCATTTCGTCACTCCTTCCTTATTACTTTATGGTGGAAGAAAACAACACCCCTCACCTATTATCCAACCTAGGCTTATATAAGATGCAAATGTTTTTGTTATCATAGCAAGGAAAGTTAGGATACACAATCCTGTAGTGCAAAATGAGGGTATTCAAAATATCCACTTTAATATTCTTGTATCACATAAATTACCAGCTAATACAATCATATATTATGACATCATAGATCAATTTAAGAATACTCACACTAAAATATTTATCCTATAGTTGCTTGAAAAGTCCACTATTTATAAGGACATCATTTATGCAATATTACATGATACTAATTTTCCAAACATTATTGAGCCCACTTATTTTTCATCCATTTTCAATACTTTAAAAAGAAGTGAATATATAATCTCTTTTAAAAATAAGATTTACCCACCAAAAAAATTATAGATCAAAATCTCCCATTATATATTCAAGAATAGATTGTGAATAAGAGGGTCAAGCGAGTAATGGTACATAATGGATCATGATTGACCTTTTGAAACATTACATTTATATAAACACTTAGAATAAATATTGATTCTCTCAATAAATCAAGTAATAACATCAAGGGTTTTTACAACATACCTTTCTAAGCTCTAGGAACAATTACATTTGTTATAATAGTTGGGCCTAAAACATTACCCACTTCATTTCAAGTAATGCCAAACCATTTTAATTATAATGTCATACTTGGTAGACCTTGGATTCATGCTATGGATGTTTTCCCATCTACCCTACATCAATGCTTAATTTTTTTACAAGATGTATGTTTGCATATATGTCCTTTAGATAACAAACCTTTCAAATATGTTAAATTAGTATAACCAATTAAGGTATTTAAACCACAAGCAGACACTCTTAAATCATCCATAATACCTCCACTATAAGTCATACAAGTGGAAAAAATACATCCATATAAGATATGAGGAATCAAAAAGAGTAATGGAAATAAGTCTCCATCACCACAAACTCTATCAAGTAAGTAAGATATGATAGAAGGATCAACACATAGATATGAAACAAAAAAGAAGAATCATTATATTTTATGGTAGCGATTCATTTTAAAAACTAAAATATAGATAATAATGATGATGCCAATGTAATTCCAAAGAACATAAATGAACACTTGTTGCATTCAAAATCTATGTTTATAGCAATAGGAAAATATCAAGACAATTCAAGCATGTTGGGCATTGATAATTATATGCTTATTACAATTAATTTAAACCACATGCACTAATGATGTAGTTATCTTAAAAATTATTTCAATGAACAATGGCCAATTTATTAGTTTCACTTGAGCTAGCTAATCTATTACGTCTTATGGTAGTCTTACAATATCCTTGTTAGTGTGATCCATGAAGAAAACTAATGCATTCTCTCGACGTACAACAAAATCAACTAGTCACTATGACTAGTAGAGCTACATAGTGTATACATAATCATATTGACCATATTGATGATTTTAGATATTTTAAATCTTATGATCATTTTTTCAGATTTAGTTAGTGATATAAATGCTCCTCTTTACACACAATGTGTGATTATTTCATCGATTGATACTTGACCTACACTTAAGTATCCAATTGATGGTATCATACGTTAGCATTCTTAACCTATATTCATATGGTAGCTTAGACACAACTTATTTTACATAGTTTTTTTACCCTATTTTTCATTTAAAAAAATGAATGTTTTTTAATAGGTATAAAACTTGATAGATCTATTTAGATTGTAATATATGATTTTAAGCATAAATTTGAATGTAAAGCAAAATTAAATGAAATATATTGTAAGTGGTAAGTGATAAAAATAATAAGTACAACCAAATACAAGATACTTAGCTTTCTAATCTTTGGTTAATTTTTTTATCATAATTTAGAATTAACTAGGATATTAGATATAATTAATATAAAATGAATTGAAAAGTATCAAATGTTGTAAATGACTTATAACTAGCATAATGAAATTAAAGTAATGAATTGGACAAAGCTCAAATGAATGAAATGAGTTAACTCTGAAAGTCATAAAGAGGGAAATAATACTTAGATGATTACTACCTATGACTAAAAGATGGTTGGAAATGATCAGCTCAAACCTTATTATGTGCATGCAATAGAAATAGTCACTATCACTATTCTTAGTAAAAAATGACTACAAATAGTTATGATCAACTATCAATCTTGATCCATGTGGGTTGATCTTAACTTACATGGGAAAATAAAAAAATAATGGTAAAATCACCTACATCTACTTGAAATATGATAGCATGTGGAATTTTGATCTTTAGTTGTGCACAAATGACTTGTAAATGACCTCTTCAATGACTTGTAAATGACCTATAGATAGATTATGAACTAAGAAGGGTAATGTTTCATTTTAAGAATATAAGATATCCATGCATATTATTAGAGGGGTTTTCAAAAATTAATAATAGGTGTAAAACAAATTAGAATGTATGGTCATGTACAATTACTTTATATAGGGTGAGGTGGCAAAAAAAAAAAAATTTAAGGGCTCAACACAAAGTAAATGTGGGCAAAAACTGACATTATCAAGTAGTCATGACCAAATTTGAATATCTCTAGTTAACTATATTTGATTTTTTATAGTGGAAATCAAAATAAGATAGGATTGTGATAGTTGTGGATTAGGAATAAAGCTATTAACTATGTTTGCATGGGTTTTCATTTCTTGGATAATAACATAGGCTGGTCATGTCCATTGACTATGAACTTGTCGGCATTGACTTTAAAAATATTTTAATTATTTTGCTTTCTATGTTTGTGAAAGCTAGAAACCTACAAAAAGAGATGGGGAGTGTAATCAGTTGAAATAACACCAATCATCCCCTTGATGATTGACAATTGCATATGTATCCATATACTCCAAGGAGGGAATCAATCCACACATAGTTCTCCCATCCAAAATGATTGTGTAAATGTGTTCCTTGACTATATGTATGCAACTAGAAATTTGGGTTTGATAATTGATAATGTTAGCTCTTGAATTAATTTGAAATGCTTTATACTTGGTTTTTGATTGAGCATATTAAATTATCTTTAAATTGGGAAGAACATGGTAGCTTAATCAATGTGAAACAATGTATAAGCTCTCAATAGAAAATGCCAAGCTAGGAATAATGAATGACCTTTAATTTGTATTTATAGTGAAACATTTTGACAATTTCCTTTATCCAACCTTGTGAAATGTGTGGGAAGTCCCAAATATATATTTTAAATTTGGAAATTAGCATTGATTGGCATGGGGACAAGGCCATACTAGGTGTAAAGGTCCATGGCAATGAACCCATCTTAGAGAAGAAGGGATAATTATCTTATGATTGACAATAGTCTAAGAGTGATATAAAATAGGTTTAAGTATTGGCTTGGGAAATATTTTTGTAGTAGTTAAGGCAAACAAATGGTCAAACCCACATATAGATAAATGGATTACAGTATTGGTGAATAAGAGTCATGTATTTAGGTGTAAGATAAGTAGTTTAGTATGCATCAAGAATTAACATTGTCAAGTACCTATGACTAGATCTAGGTGTATTCATTTTCCATCCCTTTATTCTAGTAATTAAATTGATTGAGTAAAGGAAAAATATAAAACTTGAGTGTGCATAACACACTTTGTATTTTGATATGATAATCCAATTGTGCAAGGCACTCATCTTAGCAAACACTATAAAAACATATGAAATAGTCATTATTAACATTTAAAATTTAAAAAATCTAAATTTTGAAATTTGAAAATTGACAAGAGAGTAAAGGAGTACACCTATCAAGAGATGAAACCATATTTCCCTGTAACCTATAAAATATGATGAAGCATTGGATAAACATGTCCCCTTGTTTGAATCAATCGAAGAGATGATTCATCACATTGAAGAATTGGCTAATTTAGAGTGATCAAGTGCCAATTTTAAATAACTTATTAAGATCTTGAGTTGGAAATATGCATGCTTAAACTCTCCTAAAAGGGAATAATTACTCAATGCATTAATCCAATAGGAGGTGGTGTATGAATGGGCTAGGATGACCTAAAACTATCTTATTTATGTCAATATAATAAGACTAAAATAATGTCAATAAAATAGATCTTGTATATACTTGGACAAGTGAGTAAGGACCAATAATATCTATAGATCTAATAGAGGGTAACCTATAACTCAAATGTCAAGAGGAAAGAGTTCTAAATCCTAAGTTTATGACATAGAGATATAGCTCTCACTAGACCTAAACAATGATTATAAATATGAAAGTAAAGTAAATGATTGTATAGGGGTACAAGTAAATGATGGGTAAGTTTTTGTAAAGAAGGTGAGGTGAAATGGTCAATAGAATGAGAGTTTATGTGACTTAAGGTGATAAATGGAAAGCCTAAGCAACCTTATATCTGTACCAACTTATTTGGTATAAGTAAGAGCCTAATCAAGGATACACATATACATATAAAAAGTAATAAACAACATCTAATCTACTAAGTAAAGAAAAGAGTATTGGGATAAAAATAATTACCTTTGGATGGACCTATTGATGATTCAATATCCAACTTTAACTCAAGTGGATCTTTGTAAGAGATGTTCTAGGTGGAAGACCTCAAATGGTTGGATGAAGACCTAGATATCCATAGTTAGGAACTCCCGATGACCTCTATTATTGAGATTCAATGACCCCATAAGACAAGACCTACAAGATATGGTTATAAGCCACTAACTCTCTTAAATACTTATTATAGATAGAAATATGAGTGCAATTAGAGTGTATAAATGTGATGTATCTTATTAGGAATGAAATATTTCCCATATATATACCAATAACCAAAACCAACTCTAAAACATAAGTTGATGGTATCGACCAACCTGATATAGTATAAATGTCATAAGATAGACTTAGAATTGTATCAAGATAGATGATATAGTATAAGAAATATTTAAGTATGAAAAAGTGATATTGGCCAAGTTAGTACCATATGATATAGGGAATCTACAAAATCTATATGTTAAGTAGTCAAAAAATAAATCCATATATATATATATTTGGAGGAGTTTAGACTAATAGTATGGATGGTGTGAAATAATAATATGAAAACATCTCTCATAAATTCCCATGAGCTGATCCCACCCCATTCCTTGTACACACTTTAAGGCATGAACTCAAGAATATTGATGCATCGACAATTAATATAAGACAAACCACCATTTATGTGATAAAAATAAAAATATAATGTGTATACATATGCCCCACCTAAATCTCATAATGTGTCCCAATAGTGTGTTGAAGAGTTGTCAATGATGTCATGGAGGTGTCCAAGTGAGTGGATGAAGTACCTTGATAGTCTAAGTGACAATAACAAAGTGTGCAATGTGCTTATCCTAGTATGCTTGAATTAGGCTTGGTTGATCTTTAGAGTTTATCTATTTAAATATGATTAGGGATGATTTTGAAGTATTGATCATGTGAAAGGGGTTATATAAGAGTTTTTATATGTTTTTAGTTCTTGTGTGCATGAGTGGATTTCATCTGGCTGTTCATTATTTTCATCTAAACTTTTTGGGTCTAGTGGTAGAAAATCTAAGTAGGTAGTTTTCTGATGTCACCATTACCACATGTGGATGAGCCAGGAGGATTTGGTCATATGGTTGTGATAATATTTGTGCCTAGTTTCTAAATGTTAAATTTTAGGTCATGTGACAATGTAAAACATAAGATATACAAGTGCAAATTTGAGCTCTCAGGCAGTTTGACAATGTTTTCCCATACTTAGCCAAATTTGCAATGTGGCAAGAAAATATGAGGAGGTATATTGATGAATTCATATCTCACATGTGTGAGGGTTTCAGAAGTATGTTGATACATAAATTGATTCCCCTTTGAAAGGTGCTTTTATGGTTTAAATTTTAGATCATGCAACTTAGCACAGTAAAGTTATTAAAGTGCAAAGTTGGCTTCTTAGACATAAGTCCACTAAGTTCCAACACTTAGCCAAATTTTCAAGGGAGATCTAATGGTCCATGTTTCATCACATTGAATATTGAAAATGTGAAATGAACATGAGGTCAACTATATTATTTATCTAAGTTTAAGAAAGAGCCAAGTAAGTAATTTTATAATGGCATATCTTGCACGTGTAAAGGTTTTAGGGGTTGATCAATATATGGATGATTTATTATTGAATGAAGATCATATGGTGAAAATTTTATATTGTGAGATTGATTAAGGCAAAAGATCTCCCTATGTAAAGTTGTCCTTTCAGCTAGATAAAAATGGTCCCCATAGTCTATTTTGCATGAAGTTAAAGATTAGGACCAGATGCAGATCCAGTGGTTCACAACTAATTTATAGTAAATATCTATGGTGTGTAAAATGTAAAAGAGGTCAAAATGTTTTATGTTAAACAAAGTTAAATTCTAAGCTATTTATAGAAGATTGACAAAGTGTGTTCATTCCAAGATGTTTGGAAGCAATAAGATGAAGACAAGTGTTTGAAGTTTAATGTCAAGCAGAGATAAAGATCAAGCTTCTTATAAGATATAACATCAAGTGAGTATCTGTACAGATAAATATAAATGGTGCATATTAAGTGAGATATTTTCAAAGTATCTAATGTTTAACATACATAAAGATTAAGCTATGTACATGAAATTGATGAAGTGCATTAAGTCAAATAGTCAAGATGAAAATCCAACAGTGAGCAATTAAAGGTAAAGGTTGAGATACTTACTTCAAAGAATATCGATGATGCATGTTTAATTTGAGCAATGATGACACGAGATGAGTATAAAGTGGTTGATGTTTAATTTTGATTGTTGGCATTTAAATATTTGAATTTGTAAAGGGAAAAACTAGTACTTAGTATTTTATCCATAACTGTTGATCTAGGATAAATTTGAAGGTGATGTAAAAGGAAAAATTGAAGAAGACTCCATGGTGCATCCAATGATTATGGTTAGGAGATATGAATGTTTATACAGTTAAAGATATTGAGCTCCAAATTTGACTATGTATTTGATTGTGTTCTACAAGTGACTCGAGAAGGATGTTTAAGCTTCTTTTGAAGTTGTTTCAATGTCTCATGACGAATTAGCTATTGGAGAGTGTTGTAGACTCCATGAGGATTATTTTTGTGGTTTTTGGAAGTGTGATAAACACATATTTAGTATGAAAAAAGATTAAAAATTTGATTGAGCATATATAGAGGTGAGTAAAGATGACTATGATGTTTTGAGGATGACTTAAGGATCATGTAGAGTGGACCTATGCTTTTGAAAGTGGTCCTATGTTCTTGTTTTTCTCGATGAAGTGTTAAATGGGTGAATAGGTCTCCATGAGACCTATAAGAGCTACAAGGGCCTAATTGAAAGGTGTATATGCTTAAGGGTGACCTATAGATGCCATGGTCGACCTATGAAGATGGTATTGAGGCGTGTCTTGATGTAAGGGAAGCCTTAAGGGTTAAGGCAAGTCTAATGGTCAACCACAAAGCTATTTATCATGAAGGATATATATATATATATATATATATATATATATATATATATATATATATATATATATATGTATATATATAAACCAAAGGAGATGGTTTCTAAGCTTGAGTGAGAGGAGTATTTATTGAAGTGAAGAAGAGAAGAGAGATAATGTGCCCAGTAGATTAGTTGATGAGCAGAGTAGATTGAGGAATATGTATATGACCTATAGGTCATATTTTTGATGTCCCAATAGTGCTATTGCAGGTGAGGATGAATAAAGAATAGTTGATGTCTATATGAGATTGGTGGTTGATCTGAGAGATAGATCAGAGTGTGGACTATGTGTATGACCATCTAGTCATGTTGTTAATATGGTGATAGAGTTATTCCTAAGAAGTGTAGAGTGATCCAAAAGGTGGCTTTCGATGCATTGAGAAGGTGTGAAGAACAGAGAGAGTATGCAGAGTTAAAGAGAGATGATATACATTGTATCTCTATTAAATTGATAGGTGATCAATGTTTAAGATATGTTTTATTCATAAGTATTGTTATGGGTGCTTGACATCTAGGGGGTTACAACCTCCTTACAAGGTGAAACTTGTTAAAGGTCTAGTTGTTGTGGTAGCTTAGCTAGACAGGTGTAGTAACTCCTTGTGGGATTATAGTCTCACTTAAATAAGGGATGGTAGTTCCCTAATCAATTGTAGCTAGTTTAAATTGGTTCTTGTTATTATAGGATAGTAGTCTAATTACAGGTTCTAGTAGGTTTTCTATCCCAAGAAGGTTTCCCACATATGTCATGTGTTATGTGCTTGATCTTGCATTGTCTCTCTTGTTCATTGATATGAATGATGTGTATGCTTCATGAATGCTTGTGGTAATTGAATAAGAGTTTGAAAGGATTTAAATTAAAGTTGGATTATCTAGGCTCACTGATTCACTCCCCCATTTCAGTGATTATACCTTTAACAATTGGTATCAGAGCATGTCCTTTGGAAGAAGATTATAAACTTAAGGAGATCATAAGTAGCATAAGATGGCTAAACATTTGAAGAAATAAAATCTTGAATTGAGATTAATGGTCAAAATTCTTGAAGAAGAGATTAGTCATATTAAAAATAAAGAATATAAAATGATGAATGACTTGGTTAAATAAGTTAAGAGGGATAAGGAGACTATCCAAGTTCTTGGAATTTAGTTAGATGTTGCATGTTCAAGCATGAGATCTAAAGGAGATGAATATATTCAAATGAAGATTGATCTATTTTCCTTGAAAGATGAGCATGAAAAATTCATAATCTAGATAGGCAAGCCTAAAAAAGAATAAAAGGAATCAAAACAAGTCAAAAAAGATGAAAATATATAAAAAATATAAAGGATAAGTTAGGGGTAGCTAACGAAAATATGAAGATAAGAGAAGAAGAATGTAGACATATTAAGACTCAGTTAGAAGAAGCAAAAGTCAAAATTAGTCCAAATCAAGGTGAGCTTGATGAGATGAAAACTATGATAATTTTGTTAAATAATGAGAATGAATAACTTATAGACAAGTTAAACAAACTAAGAAAGGAGTATGAAAAGTCTAAGAAAGTCAAGGAGAATGTAAGCTCTGAAATTAATACAAGAAGGTCTATTAGACAACCAAATGCTTGATGGTATGCTAGTTTATTTCATGCTCATTATTATACATGTAATAAGTATGGTCATAGAGATATTGATTGTATAAGGAAGTCAGTCAAGTATGGACATTCATGGAGCTATGATAGAAGGTGTTTTTAGCTAAAGATTGATCATAGTTCAAATCTGTCAAAAGGTATAAATGATGTTATTTGTTTCAATTGTCATAAGAATGGACATGTTGCTAGATTCTATCCAAATGGTGTTAAGAGGTCTTCAAGGTATCTCAAAGGACATGAATTTTCCATGGTACATAAGAAAGGTCATTATTTATTATGGAGACCAAATATTATCAATGCTAATTACACTAGTTAAAAGATTGATAAGAAAGTTGCTGTAGAAGGCTATGTTATAGATCATGTTAAGCTCAAAGGTCAAGTATGTAAGTTGGATGCAAAAGATGAGAAGAGTCAAACTATGGTATCGAGACCTGAGACAATAAAGACTAAGGAGACTAACACTATTGAGTCTAAGAGTCTTAGTGAATTATTTGCCAAGGTGAAAAAAGGATCAGAAATGAAAGAAAGTCAAGAATTTTTGTTGATTACATTTATTGATTAATTTGAAGAGAAGAATGAAGTCAAGAAGGGTTAAAATTTAGATAAAGGAATGGAGATATGGGAGTCTCCATAGTTTTGGGATTTTTTATCTCACTATGATAAAAAGGTTTCTCTCTCTAAGCTTCAAGGAGACACTTTACATATAGAGGAAACATGGTGGATGCTAGTTGGGTTTTGATTGTTGACAAGGAATGAATACTAGGTATGTTTGTAAATTCATATTTTTTATATATCTATTTTTTGAAGAAAATAATCTTGTGAATAATCTCAATGCTCATATCTTGAGATGGAGTTAACTTGTTAATCATGGTTTGCATGTTCTGGTATAAAGGCGAGTTTCAATATCTGTTTGCATATTAGTTTGTGATAGATGACACGTGAGCCTATAAGTTGAAGGCATCTCTTATAGGCCTAAGTCCTAGATATTTGTAAGCATATTTAAGGATTTTTGAACAATTGTATATGCCATATAAGTTTAAAGTGTTCTAAATATGAGATGTCTCTATATAAGTATTTACTATGATTGGATAGTGTTTGAAGACTTGTTGATGATGTCCTATTCTAGGTAAAGCTTAGAGTTAGGGGGAGCTAACTTAGATTGTTTGAAAAAATTAAAGAGATATGTATGATGTTATGGGGAACATATGTAAAGATGCTTCTATCTATGCTTCTTAAGAGACTCCTTTCAGTTGAGAAGTAATCATTACTTAGGTATTTTCAATAGGAGCAATTTGTAGGGTTAGAATGGGTGTTTCCAAGTGCCTTAATGAGATTGATGGAGTGTCAAGAATATTTTAGTGCTCAAAAAGGTCTGTGCAATTCTTTGTGATGTGTTCTAGGTGACTCTATGTCTTGATGATCTTGTTTATCTTTTGGAGGTTTTTATGTGCTCTCGGGTTTATTTATAATAATGTCTTATTGCATGTCAAAGCTATGGTATAGGAAGCCAAGGTTACCAAAGGTGTGAATGATTAAATATTGTCTAGAAGTGTCTGATGGTAGTCTCCAGGTGTGCAAGAATTTTTAGAGGTGGGCATTGACCAGAAAGAGGTTTGTTGACTCTATTTATTTTAAGATTATAGGGGTTTGGGATATGATAGAAAAGTGGTTTAATTTAGGATTTTAAGTATGAGGATTCTTAATAGGTTTAATGGGACATTTTTTTTTCAAATAAATATTCACATAGATATGAAGGTTTGTGGTTTTCAAATTATTCATGTTTTTGTCAAGATAGAGGCTTAATTGGCTAGAAGGTTTGTGAAGGAAGTATGTTGCCAAGGATGAGATAAGTGATGAAAATTTGTGTGATTGAGGGGTCATATGAGAGTGATCTATATGTGAATTTTTAAGTCTTGAATGTGTGTCTAATGAAATTTTTGGGCTATGCAATTTCTAGGTAGGGCTACAAAGAGACTAGACAAGCCTAGTGTGAAGAAGAGTGATTTTTGATCAATTTATCCAAAAGATAAAGGAATGAGTTTTTAAAGGTGAGTTTTAAGGTTTGTTTACAACATTTTTTATATTTAGTGAGTGGAATGAAGTTATATTGGTAGTTCTTGAGGTGGCTTGAGAGAGAAGGATAATAAGCTAATGTGGTGGTTCTTCATGGTGTGTGAAGATTTAAAGATGATCAAGAGGTGTAATGGATAAAATATCTTATAAAAAGTCCATATAAAATCTTTCTTTGTGAGTTAAATCATATTTTAGTCTTTTTATGTGTTCTCTTTCAGTGGTTTCAGTGCTTGGTTGAAGAAGTGTGTTAGATTGTAGCAAGAGGAAGTTATCAAGGTAAGAAGAGGTAAGATCAAGGTAAGGGGGAGTTTATTATATATTTATAATATGGTATTATCCTATTTTTATTATTTTTAGGTCCTCAAGATTAGTTGGTTCCCACTTTGTCATTATTTCAAAGGGGGAGAATGTTCTTATTTTGAGAGTGTTTGAAGAAAGAGAAGGAAGGTGAGCTGTTTGATGGGTGTTGACATCAATTAAAAAGGGGGAGATTATTAGAGAGTTGTAAATAATATCATGGTGATTTAATGGAGGTGTCTAGATGATTGGATTAAGTTACTTGATAGTCTAAGTAATAATGACAAAGTGTGTAATGTGCTTATCCTAGTAGGCTTGGTTGATCTTCAAAGTTTGTCTATTTAGAGATGATTAGGGATGATTTTTAAGTATTGATCATGTGAAAGGGGTATTATAATATGTTTTATAATCTTTTAGTTCTTGTTTTCATGAGTTTATTTCATCTGGTTGATAATTTTTTTCATCTAGACTTTTTGGGTCTAGTGGCAGAAAATCTAAGTAGGCGGTTTACTGACATCACCATTTCCATGTGTGGATGATTTAGGGGGATTATTAATATATTTGTGATGAAATTTGTGCCTATTTTATATGTGATAAATTTTAGGTCATGTGATGAATCACAACATAAGATATGCAAGTGCAAAGTTGGGCTCTCAAGTAGTTTGACAGTGTTTTCCCATACTTAGCTAAATTTGCAATGTGTCAAGAAAATTTGAGGAGGCATAATGATGATGTCATATCTCAAACATGTGAGGTTTCAAAATTAGGTTGATATATGAATATATTACCCTTTTAAATGTGATCTTATGGTTTAAATTTTAGATCATGTAACTTAGTGCAACAAAAGTTATTAATGTGTAAAGTTGGCTTCTCAAATATAAGTCCACTAAGTTCCAACATAGCCAAATTTGAAAGGGAGATATAATGGTATAAATTTTATCACATTGAAGATCGATGCTGTGAAATGAATCTAAGATCAACTATGTTATTTGTCTAAGTTTAAGAAAGAGCTAATTAAGCAATTTTATAATGGCATATCTTACACATGTGAAGGTTTTAGGAGTTAATTGATATATGGATGATATCATATTTTAAAAAATATAATATGGTTCAAATTTGAGATAATGAGATTGATAGAGGCAAAATATATGCCTATGCAAAGTTGGCATTTAGCAATGGTCCCCATACTTAGTTTATTTTATAGTTTAAAAAAGAGCTGATTAAGCAATTTTATAATGGCATATATTACACGTGTGAAGGTTTTAGGAGTTGATTTATATATGGATGATATCATATTTTAACAAAGATCATATGGTGAAAATTTGAGATGACGAGATTGATCGAGGCAAAAGATATGCTTCTACAAAGTTGGTGTTCGAGGCAGATAACAATGGTCCCCATACTTAGTCTATTTTACATGAAGTTAAAGATCAGGACCAAATGCAGATCCAATGGTTTGTAGGTGATCATACAGTAAAGATATATGATGTGTAGTGAGTCAAAGAGGTCAAAGTGTTTGATGTTTAATGAATTTAAATTTTAAGATATTTGTAGAAGATTGATGGAGCATGTTCATTTCAAGATGTTTGGAGGCAACACGATGAGGACAAGTGTTCAAAGTTTAACATCAAGCAGAGATAAAGATCGAGATTATTCAAAGATATAATAGTGAGTGGGTGTTGATATATATATAGATCAATGGTGCATATTGAGTGATATTTTTTCAAAGTATCCAATGTTTAACATAAATAAATATCAAGCTATGTACAGGAAATTGATGGAACACATTAAGTTAAATAGTCAAGACGAAGATCCTGGTGAGCGATGAAAGGTAAAAGTCAAGCTAATTCAAGGAAAATTGATGATGCATGTTTAATTTGAGTAGTGAGGACATGATATGAGGACAAAGTGGTTGATGTTTAACTGTAATCATTGGCATTTGAATATTCAAATTTGTAAATGGAAAAACTAGTACTCAGTATTTCATCCATAACTTTTGATCCAGGATGAATTTGAAGGTGATGTTAAAGGAATAATTGAAGAGGAATCCATATCACATATAGTGAATCTATTTAAGATATTTGAATGTTTATACATTCAAATATATTGATCTCCAAATTTATTATGTATTCAAGTATGTTTTGCAAGTGACCCGAGAAGGATGTTTGAGCTTATTTTGATGTCTCATGATGAATTACCTATTGGAAAGTGTTGTAGACTCCATGAGGATGATCTATGTGGTTTTTTAAAGTGTGATAAATCTATATTTAGTATGAAAAAAACTTAATAAGTTGATTGAGTATACATAAAGGTGAGCAGAGATGACTATGATCATTTGAGGATGACTAAGGGATCATGTAGAGTGGACCTATGCTTTTGGAAGTGGTCTTGTGTTCTTGTTTTACTCGATAAAGTGATAAATGGATGAATAGGTTTCCATGAGACCTATAATAGCTACAAGAACCTAATTGAAAGGTGCAGATACTTAAGGGTGACTCATAGATGCTATGGCAAACCTATGAGGATGGTATTGAGGCATGTCTTGATGTGAGAGAAGCCTTAAGGGTTAAGGCAAGTCTAATGGTCAACTAAGAAGCTGTTTATCATGAAGGCTATATATATAGAGAAACCAAAAGATATGGTTTCTAGGATTCAGTGTGAGGAGTCTTCATTCAAGTGAATAAGAGAAAAGAGATAATGTGCCCAGTGGATGGGTTGATGGGTAGAGAAGATTGAGTACTATGTGTATGACCTACAGGTCATATTTATGATGTCCAAATAATGCTCCTGTAGGTTGAGGATGAGTAAAATATAGTTGATGTCTATGTGGGCTTAGTGGTTGATCTTAGAGGTAGATCAAAGTGTGGAATATGTGTATGACCATCTATTCATATTGTTAATATGGTGAAAGATTTGTTTCTAAGAAGTGTAGAGTGATCCAAAAGGTGGATTTGGATGCATTGATAATGTGTAAAGACCAAGGAGAGTGTGCATATTTGAAGAGAGTTGATATACATTATATCTCTATCATATTGGTAGGAAATTAATGTTTAAGAGATGTTATGTTCATATGTGTTGTTTTGGGTGCTCAATATCTAGGGGGTTACAGGCTTTTTTCAAGGTCAAACTTGATAAAAGTCTAGTTATTATGGTAGTTCAACTAGATAGGTGTAGTAGCTCTTTATGGGATTTCAGTCTCACTAAAATAAGGGATGGTAGTTTCTTGATCGGTTATAACTAGTCTAAATTAGTTTTTGTTATTATCGGACATTAGTCCAATTGTATGTTCTATAGGGTTTTCTCCCTCAAGAGGTTTTCCTACATATGTCATGTGTTGTGTGATTGATCTTGCATTATTTGAATGATGTGTATGCTTCATGAGTGCTTGTGGTACTTGATTAAGAGTTATAAAGGATTGATATTGAGGTTGGATTATCTAGGCTCACTGATTCACTCCCCTCTCAGTGATTATACCTCTAGCAATTAGTATCAAAGTAGTTATTTTAGAGGAAGCTTAACAACTTAAGGAGATCCTAAGTAGCACAAGATGGCTAATCAATTGAAGAAATAAATATTGAATTGATATCAATTCTCAAAACTATTGAATAATAGACTGGTAATATCAAATATCAAGCATGTAGAATGATGAATGACTTGGTTAAAGAAGTTAAGAGGGATAAGGAGACTATCCAAGTTCTTGGAATTAAGCTAGAGGCTTCATGTTCAAGCATGAGAGCTAAACGAGATTAATATGTTCAAATGAAGATTGATTCAGTTTATTTAAAAGATGAGTGTGAAAAATTAATAATCAAGATAGATAATCTTGAAAAATAGCAAAAGGAATTAGAACAAGTCAAAAAAGATAAAAAATAGATCAATAGTTTTAAGGATTAGTTAGGGGTAGCTAATGCAAATTTGAAGATGAGAACAAGAATGCAGACATCTTAAGACTTAGTTAGAATAAGCAAATTTAAAAATTATTTAAAATCAAGGTGAGATTGATGAGATGAAAACTAAGATAAATTTGTTAAATAATGAGCATGAACAACTCATAGACAAGTTGAACAAACTAAGAAAGGAGCATGAGAAGTTTGAGTAAGTCATGGAGAATGTAAGCTCTGAAAGCAATACAAGAAGGTATGTTAGAAAAATAAATTCTTCATGGTATGATAGTTTATTTCATGTTCATTATTATATATGTAATAAGTATGGTCATAGAGCTATGGACAAAACAAACTCAAATAAAAATGTGAATAATGAAAGCATGACAGGGAAAAGGGGACCATATGGCCCATGAAAAAGCATATAGAAAACTAGAAAGTGAGTATAAAATTAAAGATATTGAAAATAAATAATAAAAATTATATAAACAAAATGAAATGACCAAGAGAACATCTTGTAAAAACTCAATTAATCAACTTCTATTCTAGAGATGAAAATGCTAGAACTACCATATTGTTAAAATGTTTGAAAGAGAAGGATAATAAGAAGTAAAGAAGATGGGAGATATGGAGAGACAAACGTAAATATTAAAAGGGGTAAATAGAGGATAGAGAATAAGGATAAACCTAGGATAAAACATGGTCTTTTTTAAAACCAAGACACTCAAATCAAGTTTGCAAGACTAAGATTTTTCAACATCATAAGTTTGGCATAACTAGTGAAGTAGATAGATCATCTCATGAATGATAAAATGTATAATAAATAAAAGGATCCTACCTTACCAAAAAATATTTCCCATGCCTCAAGACTCATTATAGATCCATCAGTCTACTACAAAGATTGGGTACTTGTGTGAAAAAGTAAGTGACACTAAAATGTAAGAAGATATAGATAAATACTGATGTAATTATTCCTCCTACCCCAATATAATGGAATATCGCACCCAAATGGAACTTGAATATATAATGAGGAAAATTTGGAGCTTGAGACTCATGGTAAATGCACAAATTGAGGAGACAAAAAGTGCCCTACCTATGGACATGTTTTTTCCTAAAAATTGATAAATCTGAACTTTTATAGATAATTTAAGATGGCTACACTCAAAATTTGAGGATGGTGTAAGAACATGTATTGTAGTATTTTTAGTCTAGTTTATAAAACACTAATTTTTAAAAATGGTTGAGTATAAGTAGGTCAAACATATAAAATTTAAATAGGAACTCCTATTTTTTAGGAAAATAGAATAAATAATCATTCACACATCATAACCTTTTTATAGAAAGGTTTAGTATTTTTTGAAACCTTTTTGTGGAAATTTAGATAAGATAATCTAGTTTGTGACCTATATTTTACTTAAAAAAATAAATGAATATATTTCTTTATTAATTTTAAAAGTAAATAGATCTTGAAAACTGATAACAAATAGATAGATGGTCATACGACCTCCATAACTACCTTAAAAAAATCATAATTAGGTTTTTTTGAATGCGTATAGAATTAGGATTAGTTTTTAACCATATATTTTTATTAAATTTATATCAATGAAAACAAAAATAATTAAAAATATATAGGCATGTATATTTATGACATGTAGTGGTCTTAAAAATCCATAGTTAGATGTCAACATAGATAAAACTGTAAAATAGTCAAAAAATAATTTAAAAAATCATATAATTGGAAAGAGGAGAGCATTCTCATCATTATGGTAATAATTTTATTAATTTTATCATATAAATTCATAGCATATTAAGTTATTTAATTTTAATTTTATTATTTTATAATAAATATCTTAGATTTGACTGTATTGATAGGTCCAAGCCATTTCTGAGCCAAAAGGCTTGGTTTTTGAATTTAGAAAAATCATATTGTATACATGCTAGAGTGATTATGTGTTATTTTTAAATTTTATAAAAAACAAAAAATATTTATTAGAAGGGGTAGAAGGCAAAGGCATGGGAGTTTGAAATATTAAACAAGTAAATCGTATACACATTATAACACATACGTGCAAGTATAAGTTAACATTTATATTCGTTATATTTTAAATTTATTTAAGTAAATGTAATAAATTAAGGTCACTCTACATATCATAGAGTTAGTCTCATTTTTACATGCCATACGATGTGGGAGATAGTTTTTCAAAATTCAATTTGGTCATTACTTAGGCATTTTCAAGAATTTAGTAGTTAACGTAGGAATTTAAAGACATAAAATTTGCAACTAATATCTATTTTCAGTAAATATATAGTCATTTTTAGGTTTTATATCTTTTATCTTGATTTTTGGAATTTTTTAGAGTCATAGGCTTTTCAAAATTGAAGTTTACAAACCACTCACTTTAAATTCAAGCCAAAGTGGTGTGATTGGGGAAATAAAGGTCATATTGATGACCTGCACACACCAAACAACCAATTTGTGTTAATTTCACTTAGTCATCATCCCTACCTCATCCTTACTTATTCCTCATCTCTCATCATCCTTAATTACTCCTTAATTATACCTCATCATCCATAATAACTCTCTCATCATCCCTCATCATCCCTCATCATCTCTAATCACTCCTCATCATCCCTAATCACTCCCTCATTGACCCTCACCATTCCTCATCATCTCTAATCACTCCATTATCCATAATCAATCCCTCATTGACCCTCACCATCCCTCACCATCCATAATCACTCCATCATTTCTCATCATCCCTAATCACTCCCTCCTCATCCCACATAATCCATAATTACTACATTCTCTTCCCTAATCATCCCTAATCACTCCCTCATTATACCTAATCACTCCCTTATTGACCCTCACCATCCCTCATCATCTATAATTACTCCCTTATTGAACCTCATCATCCCTCATCATCCCTAATGACTCCCTCATCATCCTTTATCATCCCTACTCACTCACTCCTTGTCCTTACTCATCCTTAATCACTCCATCCAATACCTTGATGGTGGGTGTAGAGGATTCTTGATTATGATTGATTGGATTTTATTCTAATTCCAAAGTTTACTCACTTAAATAAGGCCCAAAGAAACTCTTATTTCACTCATCCTCTTTCCATAAAATAAATTACTCAAAGATATCATTTGATTGTTAGGTGGGATTTGGAGATATATATGTTTATCCATGCCCAAACCATGGAGAGTGTGTGTATATAGATCCCTAGGCTAGAATAAATAGGTATGAAATAAAGTAAAGGGTGGGATAAAATTGTATTACTTACATATGTAGATTAGGATTTAGGCATCTAATAATCCTAATCCTAGAGTTGAGAATACAAATTTATATCTATATAAATAAGGGTGATTGGAGACTATTTTAGAATTCCATTCCCAACCCCATAGTTGACTTATAATTTTCTATATATGTAATTGAGAGTATGTCCATAGTAGATCAGATTACTAGATAGATAGATAGGAAATCACCAATCTGATAGAGTGTGTTCCAATTGGTGACTGCCTATCTATATATTTGCCAATCTAGTCTATATGTATATACTCTCAATGACATATAGAGAAAATGAGAAGTCAACTATGGGGTTGGGATTATAATTATCAACTAGTCTCTAGTTACTCCTATATATATATGAGTAACTAGAGACTAGTTTATATATATATATATATATATATATATATATATATATATATATATATATATATATATATATATATATATATATATATATATATATATATATATATGGATTATCAAATATAGGATTGGGATTATTAGATGCTAAAATCCTAATGTATATTTACACAATACAATTTTATCCTTCGCTATGCTCAATTTCCTACTTATTTATTCTAGCTCAGGGTTTTTAATACACTTTATCTATGGTTTAGACATGGATCACCATATAGATATTTGAATCACTACATAAAATTAGATGACATATTTGAGTTCCTTATTTGAGTGAAAGAGGATGACTGAAAGAATAGTTTTTTTGGGCATTATTTGAGTGAGTTAAATTTGGAATTAGAACATAATCCAATCGGGCACAAGTGAGAAGCTACTACATCCACCATCAAGGTATTAGGAGTGGTTAAATATGAGGAGGTATGAGGAGGGAATGAGTAGGGATGATGAGGGATTCATTAGGAATGATGAGAAATGATGAAGGTCAATGAAAGAATGATTAGGTATGACAAAAAAGTGGTTAGGGATGATGAGGGATGGTGAGGGTCAATGAGGGAGTGATTAGGGGTGATGAGGGATGGGGAGGGAGTGATTAGTGATGATGAAGGATGATGAAGCAATGATTATGGATGATGAGTAATTGTGAGGGTCAATAAGGGAGTGATTAGGGATGATGAGGGAGCAACTAAAGATGATGAGGGATGGTGAGGATTGATGAGGGAGTAACTAAGGATGATGAGAGTTGAGGAGGGAATGATTAGGGATGATGAATAAATGACTGGGGATGATGAGGGATGGTGAGGATCAATGAGGAGGTGATTAGGGATGATGAGGGAGTGATTAGAGATGATGAGGGATGGTGAGGGTTAATAAGGGAGTGATGAGGGAGTGATTAGGTATGAGGGAAGGATAAATAGAAAGTGGTTTTTTAATGTGTGTAGGTCATCAATGTGACCTATGTTGGCCCAATAACACCACTTTGGCTTGAATTCAAAGTGATTAGTTTTTAAACTTCTATTTTGACAAACCTAAGACTCCTATAAATGCTAACAAGAATTTTAGAAGGTACCAAAACCTAAAAATGACTACATGTTTACCCAAAATTGACATTAATTGTAAAATTTATGCTCTAAAATCCCTAGTTCCAATATTGAAAGCCTAAAAATGCCTAAGTACTAAACAAATTAGATTTTGAAAATTTATCTCCCACATCATAAGACATATAACTATTACACTAAATCTATCAAATATAGAGTGACTATTGGGATTTTTTCCTTTAGTCTGGCATATCCTCTCCTTATTTGTTCACCTAAGAAAAAAAGAGTTTCCAGATGCTATCATGCTGACATTTCATGTAAGAAAGGTTCTTGTGCACTCACCTGAAGCACATAGATTAAGACCAATTCTCATTGGTTTTATCATGTGAAGGTGTATTCATCTCCTTTCCTAATATAGGGTGCTCAAAAAAGAACTTAGTCCTAAACTCATCCTTAGTTTCATATTTATGTCTTAACTATTCATTCATCACTTAACTAACAAAATAAAAAATAAGGTGAAAAACTGATAACAAATAGTATCAACTCCATTATAATCATGTATAATATGTACACAAGTATTTCACTAACACAATCTTATTTTCATTACATTCATAAGTTATGTCAAGATTACAAAGATTCTAGAATTAAAAATATCATAACTCATCAATAAAAACACTATGTAAAATAAGGGTGTATTTATACATGGTCTACCCTAACCATTCAGTTACAAAAGTAAATACAAACAAGATGACTTACTAATGATCACTAATATAATAGAATTATGGAAAACCATTTACAAGGAATTTATAAGGACTAAGGCTTAACTGCCCTTATACTCTCTCTCTATGATATATCCTCATCTCTAAATACCTATCTTCCCATGGGCTGGTGTTGGATTTGTGCTTGACTTATTCTTTTTCAATGTTCATGTAAATTGCTCCATAACCATATATACTTTTTATACATTCCCCAAGTCTTTTGATAATACTTTAGTCTTACTTTCTCGGGTTCTTCATGTAGCATGCTTCTTTGTTTCATGTGACTTACCTCTTTTGCACCATGTTCTTCTAAACCATTTCTCTCCCATGTTGCTTCTATTCAAAAAGTACTTATCCAAAATTTCTTCAAAATTGAAGGCACAACATCACCCCACACTAAGTCAATAGTTTATCTTGAACTATGTATTATATTTAATTCTTTCTACTAAAAACCTAGGTCCTGACTATCCAACCTACCTCTTTACTCCCTCATAATGATTCAATACATTTTGGAGCTTGTAAGTGATTTTCTTGACTCCCTCCTTAAGCCTCTTCCTCTCGTCAGGTTCCTTTAGATAGTCACTTGCTTGAATGATTAAATGCTCAAGTGATATATAATCATCCTTATGAACATCTTCTAGTAAAGCAACTTATACTAAATTTTTCCTCAGAGCACCGTAAAACTAACATTGAACTCCTAACAGTGAGTGCTTATTTTTTCTATAGGGCCTCCACATTTTGAAATGCTTTGGCACATTTAACTTGATATTTTATTATCAATGTGTTCTCAGCTAACTTCTAGCATTGAAGTACCTCTACTTGAATTCATGATTCCAAAAAAAAATTGGGCCACACTAGTTTAGAGAAAACCCCATTAAATATGGGAACCATATCACTAACTCTATTAAAAAATATCTTACATACCTCGATAGCCTTAGTAAACTACTCTATTACCCAAGTTTTCTCATGCTGGGGATTGGGATAGTCTTTAAATTTATTCAACAATAGTTATACTAAGGTTCCCAACTTATAAATCACCTCCCTAACAAGAGGTAATCCATTTACAAGGGCCAAATGAAATATACTTATAGAGTGTTAGGATCTTTATTCTAGCCATCATCACTATTTATAATTAGCACTTGAGTTTTCCTAATTCCTCTTCAATTTTTATCCTTACTATTCACTTGTTGCAATAGAGAACAACTACCTTTTAATGGTTCTTCTAGAGTCACTTTAAATCAAATTATTACAAGGCATTATGCCTTGTCACTTCATGAGTAAATTTTAATAGTATCATGATTTCTTGAGACATTATACATATTTGGGGATCCACCCAAATTGTGTTAGGAAGTTCCACCTCTCTTGGTGCCCAAATAATGTTTTTTGAAGGTAGTTCAAAATGGTACTCTTAATTATATATATCATTATAAAATGAAAATTCTCATTGAGTCTAATCAGCAAAATCCTCTTTAAATAAATATTCCCACATAAATAAATCTTTTATAGACACACCCTAATAATACTAAGCACAGAGGATCATGGTTGCATTGGTAGTCACCGACCTTTGTTGTGTAGATTCGTCAACTAGTTTCTTCCTTATAGAGGGATATCACTCAAGTATTTATACATCCAAGTCCTCTTCCTATTGACTTGGACCAATATAAAGACCACTCATGCCCAAAGTTATGTTTAAACCATCCCCCTCTTCACCACTCTCAACATCCACTTATGTTTCATCAAGGGTGACTTCTTTGTGTTGCACTAGCAAGACCTCCTTCTCTAGTTTTGGGGTGACTGTTCATTCCTCCTATTCCTATAGGGAATGTTTGATTTTTTGGTATAACTTTTAGATTCATTTCCTTCTGATCAAGGCCACTATCCTAAGGCACTAAAGTATCTTATTCTGTAGGAATAGATGTATGTGTCATGGGATCAGGGTCTTCTAGTTGACCTATAGGCACATTATCCTTTATTGGTGAATGGGAATTGCTTTAATGCTTAAATTATTCAAGTTTAGAGCTACTATTGGCATCATGACCTAGCCTCTTTTGCTTTTGGTGCTTCCCAACCTCTGGTAGAGATGGAATAGTTTATTTCTTATCCTCAACACTCCTCGATGTCTTCTTCCATGGATTTAACATATAAAACAATGAATGAATATAATTCTCAACCAAATTTTGATGAACCTTGATGTTTGTATTATCTAACCCCAATTTATCTTTATATGCCTTATTCCATAGATAAACATAAATTTAAATAAGAATAAGAGTCTCAACGTCAATATTTTTAGCATCAATTTGCATGAGGTGTGCATCATAGTCCTATTTATGGTGTTCATAAAACACCTTGTAGTAAAAGAATATGGCAAATCAAGCCATCTAGATAAGTCATCTAAGGGTCTTATCCAGATGTGCAATAGAGAAAAATATTATTTTACTATAAATCTAGTTTGGTATCTTAGCTAAGTAGGCAAGTATTTGGGAATGTACCACTCATTTCCAAAGGTTTCCTTAATTCCATCATACCAGCCCTTCATCTTAGTTTTATGAGAAGGGATTATAGTACCAAACCATGTGAATGATTTAAACCTTTCTATAGGATACTTATTCTTTGAATGGTAATCCCACTTCAACTCACCATTTTTGAACTCTAATACACCAATTTCATCGAACACCAACAATAAAAAAATAGTGCCCCAAGCAAATTTCTAGTTAGGCAGGTGGTGGGCCTTCTCCACATATATGATAATTTTCTTGGTAAAATATTGTGACCAATTTTACTTGACCCCAAGGGTTGCTTGATGGGAAAAACACAAGTGCACCATGTCCACTTGCTTCCATCTATCCACACCTCACACCTTGTTCATAACCAAATGCACAACCACCATAAGGGTGGGATCTTGAAGAATAGTTATATAAATTGCATGGCTTTGTTTTAGTATTCAAGTACCACTTAAATATTCTCAATTTCCTTATGATCTTCCAAATCTCCACTGAGTTTAGTGCCTAAAAATGATAGACCTATATGTTTGATAACTCTTTGAGACATGATCATGATCTTGTGCCTTGTAAAATGGAAGTAATCTTCATATACACATGAACTAAGAAACTTTATGGCCTCTACAAGTTGTTTAAAGTAAGGTAGATTAAATAGATGAAAAATTATGACATCATTAAGTTTATTGAAAATATTAAGGTCTTAAACAAGTTCATTTTGGGTATTCTACTACTCAACTTGATAGTCACACTGTAACTCAACCTCATTCATTGATTGTAGTCAAAAACTTTACAAGTTGCCACATTAGACTCCCACTTCTTTACATATAGCACTGATTCAGGATACTACATCTCTTCAATCAATAATGGGGTTGGGGGTGGTGATGCATAATTTTTAGTCACCTGGCATACCATCATAGATTCTATCTTATTCATTCTCTTGATTTGTTGCGGTAAGCTTTACTTACACACAACAAATTAACCAAGTACTTCTCTCATTAAAATTAGTTGTACTCCTACGCTCTCAAACTCTTTTTACTCATGAATTATAAGTAAGGCCTTGCTACATTGGGCCTTTTTATTTAGTTTCATCACCCTTAAAGTATACCAAAGATTGAGGCATGGTTGTTTGACCCTCTCAAATGAATACATGATTACTATTTTAACTTCTTTAGATCTCTTACTTTAACATCCTCTAAAGGTGGATGCTAACACCTACAACCTAAAATTACTTCAATATGTACTTCCCCAATCATTATTCCACCACTTTTTATATTCACCATGATTTAATTACTCCATAATATTTAAATTAGTCACTAAAATCTCATAAATGCCCCTCTGGTAGCTTGAAAATGTTCTTCTATATCTATGAATTCATGAATTAACAATCATAAAGTGTAAAAATGATGATTGGTTAACCTTTTATAGCTTTGATGGGTAATCTAAATTTACTTCCTCATTACCTCATCCATCAATTCATGAATTTAATGCTTCTAATGATATTGACATAATTTACATTTTGTATAATTTCCATTATAATTAATTTTCTCATATTTAACGCATTTATCCCATCCCACACTTTTCTCAAAGTGCATGACAACTGTAAAAAATTTCAAAAATTTCCATTTCCAAGGTTGGAACATCATTTATTTATCTTAAATATTCATAGTAGTTATGCGCCACATCCTACATATCCTCTTATCCTCATACACTTCTTGTTATGTGTCCCTTTTCTGCATGCATTCCCTTCCACTATTTTCTTGATGATCTATAGTTTTACTTCTTTCACACTTCTTACCCCATAATAAAATATGTTTGTGGTCCTCCATGACATGTCAAAGAACCAATTATTGATCTAAACCTAATTAAGGGTGTGAAACTAATGCCATGCCTTATTTAAAATAAACCCAAACTTCTAAATTAAATTAACAACATATGCCTTATTAAAAAAAAGGAAAACATCACTCAAAAAAGTGGGGGCAAAGTTGACTACCATTGAAATGGCCTAGAAAAAACTAGCCATCCAACCACTTCAACTTACACTTACATGTGGGATGAATAATATGAATAATAAATGGACCATCCTAATGGACATGAAGTATTCCTAAATGGTGTGCGACCATGGAGTCATAAACCAATTCTTGCATACCTCGAGAAAAAGTCTTATTCTTAAGATTTAAACATGCTAGGCCTTTTGTTTCCACTTCTCCATTCTTTGACTCTAATGCCCTATAAAATGGGTTTACATTGAAGTAAAGAATCCAGGTGTGCTTTAAAATATTTCTCATCATGCAACCGACCAATGCAAATAATACATAGAGAAGGTACAAGGAACTTAATTGAGAAATGACTTTGACACCAAATAAAATATTAAAGGGGGTACTCTTGTTCAACCATTTATATGTGGTCTGATATACACATAATACTATAGAAACATGATTATCCTAGTTAGTGTGACCAATATTATAAATCTTTGTCAATGTATGACCCAATATTTTATTAATTTATTTAGCTATACCATTAGCTTGAGGGTGGTAAGATGTAGTCTTGTGGTGCACAATCATGAACTCAGTCGAAAGGATGTGGATGGTCTTGTTAAGGAAATGAGTTATTCGATCACTAGTCAAACTTAATGGAAATCCATAACTTGTGTAATGTTCTCCCAAATAAATCTATCAATAGTGTTAGTAATACAATCCCAAGATGGCACTACTTCAACCCAACAAGTGAGGTAATCAGTGGCGGTAATGACATTGTGCACTCCAGTATGCCTCCTTGCTGGGCTAATGAGACCAAAAAAATAAACAACCCATTTATCAAAGTGTTCATGAGCCATGATCAGATGAAGGGGTATAACATCCCTTAGGTTTGGTTTACCCACGTGTTGATAGATATCACATTGTTGTGCATAAATTTAGTATCCTTAAATAGAGTAGGCCACCACAACCTAGCTAATACAACCTTTCACGTTATGGTATCACCAATATAATGTCCCCTAATGACACCTTCATGGACCTCCTAAAGAACTTAAACATACTCATGTTACATGATGTAATGATGTAATATTTTATCCTATCTAAGCTTATAAAGGTCACCCCCAATGAGATGAAAGGGAGCAACATGAACAACCAACTACTTTTTCTCTTGAGTATTGAGGTGGGTTAGTACTGAACCTATATTAAGAAAATTTGTGTTTTCCTCTAATTCCTTGGGCATGTGCATGACTTGAAAAATCTACATATCAAGTAGGTCATTCTCAATGGTGTGCACTAGTTCACTAGATGCAATGCATGACAAGTGATCAGGTTCACAATTAGCCTTTCCTGGTTTCAACATTATAGAGAACTAAAATTATTAAAAAAACACAATTCATTAGAAAATATGTCCATGCAACATAAACCTATTTATGAGATATTTCAGTGCTTCATGGTATGTAAATTAAATGAACGAGGTGGCCAAAAAATATTGATGAAACTTTTAAAGTGCATATACTATAGACAAGGCTTTACATTCTATAGTTTAATAATGATGTTCAGCTAGAGTGAGCTTCTGACTAGAAAAGTAAATAGGATGATCAATATTTACCTCACCAGGTTGAGCAAGGATAACACCTACTATCATATCTAAAGCATCAACATGTACATGAAAGATATCTGTCTATTCCAAAAATTAGAGAATGGGGGCAATTGTCATGTCCCCTTTTTCATGGACATTGACAGATGTGATGATTGGCCTATTATACGACCTTCGTAGGCTAATAGGATGGATAGAGGGGCATAATGGAGCTTGGATTGACTTTGATTCACAGGATTTCTACATTTGATTTTCATTCGGGCTCTTTCGGACACATTTGGCCTGAGCTCCTACTTTTTAGGGATATTTGATATGCAGCGGAGCGCCTTTATTTTGGTATGGTCATATGCGGAATCACTCCCTGATTCACCTGCTTCGATCGGTTTGAGGATCCGACGTATATTGAGGGAGATATTAATATTTGATTGATTTAATCAAATATTAATTATTTGGTCTCATTAATAATTAATTATTAATTATTTGCTCTAATTCTAAATTAGAAACCCTAATGCTAATTTAAGAAAACCTTAATTAGGGCAAGCATATCTTTTGAGGGTATAAGGGTTTCACATGGAGGCCATTATGGAATTATGCTATTGAATATTGATATTGATTTTGAGAATTTCTTCTGTGAAGACTGAGCCTAGGGTTCAAGGATTCCATTTGCATTGGAGAACGTTCCCTCTTCAGTGTGTGCAATTAAGAGGCTGTGGAATATCAGCTGATCTATTGCCAAAGTGAGAGATAGCTTCATCCAGAAGTTATCACAGAATTTCAGGTTTGAGAGATAACTTCACACAGAAGTTATCACAGATATTCCAGGTATTTATTGCTTTATGTTTTGATTCAATAAATTATACAGCTAGAGATCTACTGTGCTTGAGACATATATCTTCAGATCAGGGGTTGAAAACAGGGAAGTTGTGCTTAACTTGCGGCCGTACAGAATCCGTACGGGTTCGTACAGATCAGTGCAGGAACCGACCTCGGCAGACAGAGGGTTTCAGCGACTGACATCGGTCGACTGAAGACTGACGTCAGCAGAAATCCGACCGGCAGAGACCGACGTCGGCGAGATATCGACCGATGACGGCGACTGTGTGTTGACACATAAGGGCCGAGACTTTCCAGAACTCAATTTGCACTTCCAGATTTGCAAAGCCAGGGTTTTCAAGACTGTATTTCATATTTATATGCATATTAGATGACTGCAATTGTAATAATTTAGAAGGACAAGTGATACAATCTGTAATTTGTTATTAAGAGACTATATTATTGTGATCTTTCTGAATTTATTCAACAACGATTATATCTTGGTTCAGATTTTTTTTGTGTTGCTATATTTCCTGTTTAGAAGGGGATATTACAGTGGTATCAGAGCTAAATTCCTGCCATCCTGTTGGGCACATCAGAGCTAAATTCCTGCCATCCTGTTGGGCACATCAGAGCTAATGTCTTGCCATCCTATTGGGTAGCTTGGGTAAAGTATCATGATGACTTCATATACTCAGAGTCGATGGGACTATGATATGAGGAAGTTGAAACTAAGTTTGAAGAGGTTGAATGAATCTCTTTCATATCCTACATCCAAAAACAAACCCGCACGGTATATGACAGTGAATGAGGAGTGGGAGTTAGTACCACCTCGAATTCAGAAGTTGTTGCCTTTTGATCGCTTTGTTAAGCATAGGAGAGAGCACTACAGATCACTTCGATGAGAGAGTAGCATGTCCTATGATTATTATGATTATGAGGTAGGAGATAGTGAAGACGAGGATGAGTTTGATGCTTGCACTCAGAGTGTACAGGGGTGCTCAGATGTTAGTGCACTGAGGGTTGATGATCTCTCAACTATGGCAGAGATTGTAGCAGAGTCCCAGGATCCTATTATTGTAGATGATACTCAGGAGAATGCAGTGGACAGTTTTGAGGACTTAGTTTCACCAGTTGTTTCTTTCTATATGGAAGAGTTAGACAGTGATGCTATAGTTGTTGATACTCCATCTGTTGATATGAGCTTTGACGTTGATCATTTGTATATTGAGGTGGTTGGTGATGAGTACATTCCTGCAGTTGTTGCTGAGGAGCATATTGCTGAGGCTGATACACATATACGGGATTTGGATCTTGTTGATTCTGATGAGTTTGAGATACCAGTGGAGTCATGTCTCCAGATTGATTATTCTCACACGGATGACAGTGTGGTACAGTTGGTTGTGCCTCCTTTACAGAGAGATCAGTTGGAGTGTGTGGGGGAGTATGTTGATGCTTCCACATATAATTTCTACTGCACTGAACCATTCATGGAGTATTTGCTGGATAGTGCAGGTGTTCATCTGGACTCACATAAGATGACAGAAGGTGTTCTTGTCTGAGGTTCTAGTGCTATTAGCAGATTGGGTGAGGAGATTTTACGAACCCTTTCTACTATGTTACCTTACAGGGATGTTGAGGTGATGTTTGTTGAGCCGAGATTGGATCCATCCATTGAGTCTCAGTTTGGCAATAGTGTGCCAATAGCAGAGTTTGGGGGTTCTTACCAGCATCATACCGTGAGTTATGCTCCTTATTTTTCTTTGCATCTAGAGATTAGTTTTGGTGTCAGTGATTCAGATACCAATAATTGTCATATCCACGGTCCAGTTGGATGTGAGTATCAGTCAGATAGGGACTTGAATTTTGACAGAGTTGATATTTTAGTTGGCTTGAGTCCCTCAGAGTGGTTTCTTCTACCGGCATCTACAGTTGGTCTTCAGATAGTTGTTTGGGTGTCGAGTGCAGTTTTTTAGTTGCTAATTTTGATACTGTTGATGCTGTGGATGTTGATGATTTATTCACATGGGTTAATTGGTGACATGATGGATGTTACACAATTTTTTCCTTGGGATCCAGGTGGATCGAGTAGTTCATTGTTCCGAGATTGCTTGGGGACAAGCAATTTTCGAAGGGGCGGATTGTCATGTCCCCTTTTTCATGGACATTGACAGATGTGATGATTGGCCTATTATACGACCTTCATAGGCTAATAGGATGGATAGAGGGGCATAATGGAGCTTGGATTGACTTTGATTCACAGGATTTCTACATTTGATTTTCATTTGGGCTCTTTCGGACACATTTGGCCTGAGCTCCTACTTTTTAGGGATATTTGATATGCAGTGGAGCGCCTTTATTTTGGTATGGTCATATGCGGAATCACTCCCTGATTCACTTGCTTCGATCGGTTTGAGGATCCGACGTATATTGAGGGAGATATTAATATTTGATTGATTTAATCAAATATTAATTATTTGGTCTCATTAATAATTAATTATTAATTATTAATTATTTGCTCTAATTCTAAATTAGAAACCCTAATGTTAATTTAAGAAAACCCTAATTAGGGCAAGCATATCTTTTGAGGGTATAAGGGTTTCACATGGAGGCCATTATGGAATTATGGTATTGAATATTGATATTGATTTTGAGAATTTCTTCTGTGAAGACTGAGCCTAGGGTTCAAGGATTCCATTTGCATTGGAGAACGTTCCCTCTTCAGTGTGTGCAATTAAGAGGCTGTGGAATATCAGCTGATCTATTGCCAAAGTGAGAGATAGCTTCATCCAGAAGTTATCACAGAATTTCAGGTTTGAGAGATAACTTCACACAGAAGTTATCACAGATATTCCAGGTATTTATTGCTTTATGTTTTGATTCAATAAATTATACAGCTAGAGATCTACTGTGCTTGAGACATATATCTTCAGATCAGGGGTTGAAAACAGGGAAGTTGTGCTTAACTTGCGGTCGTACAGAATTCGTACGGGTTCGTACAGATCAGTGCAGGAACCGACCTCGGCAGACAGAGGGTTTCAGCGACCGACATCGGTCGACTGAAGACCGATGTCGGCAGAAATCCGACCGGCAGAGACCGACGTCGGCGAGATATCGACCGACGACGGCGACTGTGTGTTGACACATAAGGGCCGAGACTTTCCAGAACTCAATTTGCACTTCCAGATTTGCAAAGCCAGGGTTTTCAAGACTGTATTTCATATTTATATGCATATTAGATGACTGTAATTGTAATAATTTAGAAGGACAAGTGATACAATCTGTAATTTGTTATTAAGAGACTATATTATTGTGATCTTTCTGAATTTATTCAACAGCGATTATATCTTGGTTCAGATTTTTTTTGTGTTGCTATATTTCCTGTTTAGAAGGGGATATTACAGCAATAATTAGCTTGCCCTTAAGTGCGATAAATTCCTAGTAGTGAGAATCGGTCCATACAAATTGACCATTTTGTTTAAGTAGTTCCTCTAGTGGCACTAAGATCTTAGCATAACCCTGAATAAAATTTCAATAATATCCCATGTGTCTTAAGAAGGTGTGAGCCTCATGCTAGGTGCTCAGTTCTAGAAGGTGAAGAATGACTATAATCTTGGTTGGATCCATGAAGAGTCCATCATGATAAATAACATGAGCTAAAAAAATTCCAAATGGGGTAGTAAAAACACACTTCTTCAAATTTAAAGAAATATAAAGGTGTTGACAATGCTCAAGCATAACACAAATATTAACACAATGGTCCCACACTAAACCATAGATGCTCCAATCATACAAGTATGCTTGAAGTAATTTATGAATAAAATACTTGAAAGCCTTGACCATGATCGATGAAAACATGGTTGTATTATTATTCAACCTGAAGAGAATCACATTGGAAGTGAATGAACCCCATTAAGTTGTAAAGGTGGTATTTATTTTATCTTCTTCTATGATCTGGACTTGATGATATCTATAAAAATTGTCAATGAAGGTATAAATATCACAACCAATAACTCCTAAGATATCTTTAGTGAAAGGTGTCAAAAAAGGGTTGGTTATGTAATCAACATTGAGTACCTAATAGTCTACACAAACATTAATGTAGTTATCCTTATTTATATTAATCACCATTGGGATAAACCAATCAAACTCATCAATAGGAGTGATGAATCTAGCGCATAACATACTATCAATCTCCTCTTTGACCTGAGTGCACCAGTTGGGATTCATATGATAAGGTTTCTTCCTGATGGGTTGATCACCCTCTACCAACTTTATGTTAATCTTATCCAATGAATAATTTAATCCTTTCATATTAGTGTAATTTCATGTAAAAATGTTTTGATACTCCTTTAATAGTTCAAAAACCTTGGAGATCTTAGTATTAGACCAATAACTCCCCATAATGGCCATCTTAGGTGCATTTTATATGACAATATTATGTTGGATCATTTGTAGTGGCTATAAATATGGATTATAATCATTTTTTATGGTGTCTTAGACATTGTACACTCTATACTCATTATGTATTGTGAAGTGATTAATTGATGGATCTGGTGGGTCAGAACTGGTACCTTTATCAACCCAGGATATAACCTTTTGTTTTCCTTTAAGAATCTTTTCCCTTAATGCATGATCCAATTGAAATTCAAGTGGTGAAGAAGTTGAATATTTCATATCATATTCTTGGAAAACATTCAATCTCTCTTCTCATGTGCCGTGTATATGTCTTATATAGTCTTTAACTGACGTTTGATTATTTACAATATCTTAATGAATGACTTGTAGGGTCAGGCATAAATCCATCTAAGGAGATGAGTAAGATATCAAAGAAAACATATTTATTCTAAAGACACTCCATGAATATATATCCAAGCATCAGTCTTCATGTACATATAATGTTTTATGCCAGTTGTGTAGAGTATGATAGAATATATGAACCCATAGATACTTAGGCAAAAACATCTCATCCATATTCCACATGTTTTCACATTCCTCAAGATGATATTTTGGATCACTAATACCATCATAACTTAATGTGTTATGAATGTAATTATTGTGATGAAAATGATGGTGCATAGTAGTGTGAACTTGGTCCCAAGTGAGCAAATTATGATTGTGAGTTTCCCACCATCGAACAATTGTTTCATAAAAAATATGGATAATCAAACACATCTATTCATCATCAAACACATAGAAATATTCTAACCCCTATACATACTTGTGGAATTCCATCTGACTATGAAATTTAGGAGCTTCATCTGACCACATGGGAGGCACAACCATAATACATCCATGAAGAAGGTAAACAAAATTATGGTGTTTAGGTTGATTTTGTCATCCGCTCAACTACTAATAGTGCCACAAATTTATCTAGTAAGATCATACTCACCATGAGCCTAATAGTCACAATCATTATTGGTAGTGTCAGAGATAGTCTATACATCTACCCAATGCAATATTCCATCTATACTAGGATCAAGGGATTTATTTTCTTGAGATGTGACATTATCTATGATTAATGTCCTCATAATTATTAATTGGCTCAATAAAATCAGGTCCTTAAACATGGTCTAAAGGGATTCAACACATTGATCCTCATTTTCAAAATTGATGTAGCACTTTTTGAAGCACAAGATGGCATTATTTGTATAACATCAAGGGTGACCCAAAAGAGATGGAAAATCATTAGCTTCAACCAAATCAATTTCTTCAAATCTAGCCTTGAAAGTGACAACTAAAATGTCCAAGATGGCATCCTTAAGAAATCTTATAGGCAGTGCATGAGTCTCATTATCCATGAATAACACATGAGGAGAGGGTTATAACTTAGGGCTTAACATATTTCTCTAACAAATCCTTAGTGAGTACATTTAACTCGATACCAATATTGACTAGGATATCCTAAATGATCCATATATCGATATCTAGGTTTACCAAGATTTCTTTATCACCCTCCATACTAGGTTGGACATGAGCCACTTGTTATCGTGCATGGTTCAACCAACAATCCTATGTAGGATTTGGTGCTTGGTAACTTAGCCAATTTCATAAAAGGGCCATAATATCTTCATTAAGAAGTCATTTACATAACTCATGAAACTCATCACATGTCTAGTCTTTAAGTTCTAAAGATTTCTGCATTTTAATGCATGTAGCAACATCTCTATCCTTAAAAAACTAAATCTCACCTTGTAACTCTTGCAAAAAATTCATTATGTCATGTAACACTTCCTTATATTTTTGATCATCTAAATAATGAGTCACATGAGTCTCCTCCCATTAAAACCTTATTAGTAGGTGGGTTTGACATGGACTAGGAAGGAGCACCACTTTGTATGGTAATATTAACCTTGGTACCAGTCAGAGTAGTAGGTTATGACCTCCATTGAGTAGTTGGATTCTTTTCAATTTGTATCATTCATCACCCTTTTTATTTTACTCCTTTGTCATGGTGGTATACAAGTCTAGATATTTCTCTAGATGATTCTCATTCTTAAAAAAAGCACATGTGGGATAAATTGGGTAGTCATGTTGGTAATACTCTAAGGATACACACTTTTAGTAAGTTTTAGGTAGAAAATGACTAGCTCTACATCCATGACTATGACCATTATAAGACCATCTTCAACCATTATCCTAGTTATTGGCAACATAAGTCTATTGATTACCATGCATGTATACTTCATGAATCTCACTAATAAGGTGGAAATCATTGGTATCATGAGTATATGCATCATATTTTATATGAGGATACCTTTGAATTGAAGTAGGGGTAAATCCCTCACATCATGCTCTTCTTGGAAAATCTCATAGTATTTCTTCAGCATGGCACAACTACTCTTTCTAGGACAATTCTTCCTATTTTGACCTTTAGATTGACAATTAACACACCAAAACCTACTATGATTATCATGAGTACTATTTGTAGTGAGCTTCTCCAACTAAGATGCCATGGTAGTAATCTGAGATTCCATAAAGGGACTAATCCCTATGTCTATGCTTCTAATGACTTAACATGAAGGGTAGCTTCCAAGGCCTTAAGTAGTTTAATGAAGGTCTTCTGAGACAATGTGCATCAAAAAGGAAATAACAAGCCTCCTAAGAACCAATGGGCATGTTGAGTTGCATTTATCTCAAAAGAAAGCTTAGAAAGAAGTGTCTTAAAACATGTATCATACTCATGCACACTCTTAGTTAGTTATTGTTTAATCTCCTTTAGGGAAGCAATGCTTTGCTTTTCAAAATTTGGGATGTCAATTTCCTAAAGATAAATTTCCTTCGATTGTTCATAATTCAACACAACTTGCTATGGATCAATATTATGGTACCACTTGTGCTCATGGTCTAAAAGAGTAGTGGAAAATGAATTTGCCTTTCATTTAGTATAAGTAATGCCACATGCTCATAGATAAGTTCACAGTTGCGAATATGTTCTACTACATTTTTCACACCATGATACTCAAGTAAATGAAGTGTCATCTTATAATAAATAATAGGTAGACTAGGTGCTAGAAATGGAACTTGTTGTGATCTACTTCCAATCCCTCCAAGACCTTATGGGGGAGGTCCATCAATACCTCCTGCATGACCTCTATATCCTTTGGCCTAACCACTATCGGTGCTACCTCTCATACCTCCTATTACAATAAAATCACTAGATATGTTGGGCATAAAAGTAGGTTGATTAGCTATGTATGGGATGGTACTCTACCCACTAGTTATGCTTGGTTCATCATGCATTCTAAACTGAGCCATAGGATTGTCTTGTAATGGAAAATAAATTAATAACAAACTACTATCTTGGTCTTTTTATTCAAAATTATCACCAATAGGTTTAGTAACTGATTATACACTATCTATATCCCAATTTTGTATAATAATGTCATATAACTTAGATCATGATCATTGTTATTGGGGGGGACTGGGTTTATCCAAATTAGGTTCTTCAGTCACTAATGCTTGACTTATTTCACCTACATGTACCTATGTTGGTGTTGGGTATATTCTCATGGTTTGGGAATCCTCGTTATGCTTTTTTACCTCCCTATATATCCTTACAACACTTCTTAATTCCTCTCAACCCCTTACTAGATCACTTCTAATCATAGCCCTTCACCTAGCCTCATCATACTTACACTTCCACAACTCCCACTAATTGGCTATCTTAGTAAACCAAAAATCTTATATCAAAGTGTGCCCTTTAATTTCCCCACCTACTATGTTTCTCATGCAAGAGAGACTTTATCCATCCATGTGGAAGCTTTTAAGTTCAGAATCAACTATAAATTTCTTAATCTCAAACAAAAAGTGCTTAATTAACTTCCATGTGACTCTCAGAGGAAGTGAAACTAAGCTTACTCTAAACAAGAGTATGTTGACACCACGCATTCCAAAATATAACTATTCAAGGTTATTTACCACTAAACATCCACTACAAATGTCCAAGGTGTTTCCAACATTGATAAGGCTGATTGATGCTCTACTAACTAGGTGTTCTTGTGTCCATAGTTCCTTAAATAATCTTACAAGTATGTTAAAATCTAATCATAAAGTTAAACATGCACTTATACAAATAAATATTCATAAAATGAGTCATATAGGTGTTGGCTTGCCCATGCACACATAAAAATTCCTGGTTTAATATGTTATAATGATAAATTATCTTCTTCTCTAATAACCCATCATTCAACATTCTCCAAAGATAGTCATTTGAGCTTCTTCTCACCGTCATGAAAACAAGCACTACAAGTCCCAAAAATGGAACCAAAATGTTGGGTTCTTTTTTGTTAGTTTAACATATCTTCTCCCTAGTTAAGCTCCTAAGAAAATAAGAGTTTGAATGTACTAGTGCACCAACATATCACATAAAAAAAGGTTCTTGTGTGCTCACCTAAAGCACATAATTTAAGACTGGTTCATGTTGGTTTTGTTGCATGAAGGTTTATTCATCTCCTTTCCTAAGCTAGGGTGATCTAACAAGCACTTAGTTTTAAGCTCATCTTTAGTTTTGTATCTAAGTCTTAACTATTCATTCATCACTTAACTACCAAAATAAAAATAATTTGGTACAAAACTAAGAATAAATAGTATTAACTTCATTATAACCATGGACAAGATGTACACAAGTATTTCACCAACACAAGTTTCTTTTCGTTAGATTCATAATTAATGTCAAGATTACAATGATTCTATAATTATAATGATCACAACTCATAAAAAATAACACTAAGTAAAACAAGGGGGTATTTATACATGGTCTACCCTAACCATTCAGTTATAAAAGTAAATACAAATAAGATGACTCACCAATGATCACTAACAAAATTGAATCATGGCAAGCTATGTATAATGAATTCTTAAGGACCTAGGCCTAACTGATCCTATATTCTCTCAATTCTAGATCCTCACCATCAAGTGCCTATCTCCCCTTAGGCTGGTGCTAGATTCGTGCTTGACTTATTATTTTCCAACATTCATGCAAACCACTCCATAACCATCTCCATTTTTTGTGCCTTCCCCAAGTTTTTAGCTAATATCTGCATCTTACATTCTTGATATCTTTTTGTATCATGTTTCTTTATTCCAAATCACTTACCTCTTCTATTATATGGTATTCTACACCATGATATTCCACGTCATGTCTATCTCATGCTGCTTGTCTTTAAAAATTACTTAGCCAAAATTTCTTCAAAATTAAGGGACCAAGCAGTGACACTAATTTTATATATTTACCAAAATAAATTTAAAGTATAAGGAATGTAAATATAACAATTTAAATGTCAACATAAAATTTATTTTAGTAAGCATGCCCCCCACTTTTTAATTCATCCCCTTCTTGCATTCTAACCCCTCCAATTATTTCATTGAGCCATAATGCATATGTGTTATTGTGCATACGCATTATAGCATACACGCATTTTAGTATTTTAATATTTCAAACTCCCATGCTTTATTTAATTCAAATTTTCATTGGAAAAAATGACTACACACTATAATGAATACACATTATACTAGGTACATTATAAGCTCAGTGTTTACCAAACCTAGAAAGCATAACATATACATGTTATGCTAAAATGTTCATGAAATTATCCCCCAACTCTATGCACTTAACCCTCGACTATAATAGATGTGCCAAAAAAATCATGTCTTTTGGTGTGATATGACTTTTAATGTTTGATTTTCCTTTTAACATTGACTTTTCTTATAATCTGGATTTTAACTCTTTTATATTTTTCTATTTTCCTCTTCTATAAGGGTTTGGAAAAACTAACAATGTGGGTTTAAAATGACTATCAAGATAGAGATTAGTCTTAGTCACTAGAAGAGAGAACCTAAGGACCATGGTGCTTAAATAATCCTAGACTTGCACCTTAGAAAAGAGTATAAACTTGAAATTTACCTTGGTGAGCCAAAAATAATATTAAAAATAGGATGTCTTGGAAGTGAACATAGAACGATTGGGTTTCCCTAATAAAAAAAAATGTTTAAAGTAATATGTTACAATGATAGGTAGGTATGAAACATCATCATAAGAGAAGGCAAAATGTGAATGAACATGTGAAGATAGATTGCTATAGTTTTATCCCAAGATAATGTGACTGACTCTAAGTGAGGAAAACAATAATCTTGTCCATTACCTTATTTTCTAAGAAGACACATTACTAAGGATGGGAGAAAAATTAGTATATGTAGTAAAATTAACAAAGATGGATGTTTTTGAGGAGGCCCTAGTAGATTTCATGCATCTCATTATGCAACTAAAAAATTGAAAGTCCAAGATGTCTAAGTAGGATAAATCCATGAAGCATATAAATGATAGAAAAAGACCCAAAATGTACATGTCATAATAAAAAAGACCAAAAAATCATAAAAGAATTAATGGATGATGAATTAAATAAACATGAATATATAAAAGACATGCATTTGTGAGTAAGACTTAGTTATATTCCCCAAGGTGTTAAAATGAAACTCACAAACTAAAGAACCAAAAGGTGTGAAAATGACAAATGACCTAAGGACCAAGTATAAGATATAGGGATAATGTGAAATAATTCCATAGGTGCATTGATAAATTTTGTAATAATATAGAATCAATGTAAAACATACAAGAAATTTTATCTCAACAAACTATAAGCATGTAAGTAATATGTATAAGAAACAAAAAATTATAAATAAAATTAAACTATGAAGAACAAGAATTTAATCAAAATAATTATTCAGGAATTGAGTAGTAGTTAGTTCATTGAAGATATTTCCTTCATTTGTTTGCATTCTATAAGTTCTAGGTCTAAGAATGTATTTGACTAGGTGGGGACCCTATCATTTTTGGGTGTATTTTCCCTCTTTATTATGGGTGTAATCTAATTTCAACACTAGGTCTTCAACATGGAAAGTACAAAATTTAACTCTCTTGTTATGTTGTTTAGGTAAGCAACTTTTGTATTAATGACTTTACTATAAATCACTCATGTGTCACTCATTAAAAATATCTAAATCATGAAGGTGGGCTTCATGAAGTTATTCATTGGGAATGATTTCATGAAAAAATATGTGCAAATAGGGTAACTATACTACTAGTGGTGACATAGCTTATGAGTCTTAAACTAATGAGAATGGAGTTACTTCAATGGAAATTTGGATGCTAGTAAGACAAGCTGAAAGTGCATGGTATAACTTGAGATTCTAGTGTGAATGAGAAACCTTAATAGTCTTTTATAAAATCTTGTTAAGGATTTTATGGTTGCTTTTACTTGGCCATCGCACTAAGGTCGACAGGGTGGAATTTATGTGTAATTTTGAATTTCACAAACAACTGCTTCATGTCATTATTTTTTAAATTCCCACCATTGTCAAATATGATGGTTTAAGGAATTACAAAATGACATATGATTTGGTTGAGGATAAATATGGATACAGTGACTTTACTAACATGAACAAGGGACATAACTTATACCCACTTGGTGAAGTATTATGTGGTGGTGATGATGAGGACATGGCCATCTTACAATTAAGGTAATTTTTCTATGACATATAATCCCCACATAAAATAATGACCAAGGAGACTCTAGTATTTGAAGCTCAGTTGGATGAAAATGGATAAGATCATGAATTTATCAAGGATTACACTTGGAAAATGTGATGCCATCATTTTCAAGCATAGGCTAGTAATATCCCATATGTAGGCATTTATGGGTTATAGCATGTTTGCTACAATGGCTACTAAAAATTCCCACATGTGCTTACTCAAGGAGAGAATTAAATTTTTATTGAGTGATGAAACATAGTGTATGTAGGGGCTAGGATGACATACAACTATCCTCTTTGTATCAATATACAAGTACTTGAATAAGGTCAGTCAAATAAAACCTGCAATACTTGGATAATTAAGTAAGGACCAAATGAATTCCATAGATATAATAGAGGGTTATCCACAACGTGAGTGTCAATAGGATAGTATTAATGTATCTCCTACTATACCTCAATAAAGACATATAATTATCATACAACAAATGATTATAATAGACTAAACTAGGGATGGGTTAAAATTATTATAAAGGGGAAGGTGCCATGGTCAACCAAATAGGGGTCTAGGAAACCTAAAGTGATTTATGGAAAGTCTAAGCAATCATATAGCCACAAAAACTTACTTAGTGGGTATAAATCCTACAAAATGATATACATATACATATTCACAAAGTAACAAGGAACATTATTATACTAAGTAAATTAAATTAAATTGTATAGGGATAAAATATACTTACCTTGGGTTAACCTGTTAATGCTTTAATCTCCCCTGGCTCAAATGGAGCTTTGCAAGAGATGTCTTAAGTTTAAAACCTCAAATTTTTGGATGAATACCTAATATATCCTCATCTAATAACTCCTGATGACTTAACCTATTGATCTTTAATAATATCACAACACAATACTTCTCAAGATAAGCTAAAAACTAAGCTCATAGTATTATCCTAGTTGATATAAATGTACTTAGGGAAGATATGTGAGTGAAAGTAGAGGGAATAAATGGTATATGACCTAATATTAATGAAATATGTCCCCTATATATTAATCCAATACCCAAAACCAACCTAAAAACTAAGCTCACAGTATTATCCTAGTCGATATAATTAAAATAAGTTAGCTAACACATAACAATATCAGCTTGGATGATACTGTACAAATGTCAAAAGATAGGTTCATAATTATATCAGGATAGCCAATATAATACATGAAGGGTGAGGTAAAAAAATATGGTATCAACTAGGATGATACCATAAGATATAGGGAATCTATCAAATTTGGTAATGATACATACAAAATAGATAAATAGTTAGACACTTAGAGGTCAAATTGATGGTAGTAATGGTATAATCAGGATAGAATATAAGCATATATCGTAAAGTACCATGAGCCTTTTCAAACCCATTCCTAGTGCACCCTTTAAATCATGTACTCAAGGACATTGATGCATTGAAAATTTCCTACAAGAGAAAGTTTTAATAAATGATAAAATGAAAAATATTTTTTGTATAAATAACCCAAAGCTCATCACGTGTCACATGGTGTAGTGTAGGATGGTCTTTGCGAAATAAACATAGAAATAAACTAAAGCATAATTGAAAGGAAATGTTTAAATAATTATTGATAAAATAATAAGTGAAATCAATACTCATATATACACACATTAACTTAACTTTTTTATTGAATGGTTACATACAAATACCATAGTCTTGATTTTGGAGGGTGTAGTACCCATGTTTGAGAAACCTTAGGGATACAAGGATAGAAATGGATAAAATAAATGTGTGCAAACAGAGGATAGTAAAAAAAATGGATGAACATGTAAAACTCTCAAAACTAATGAAATCACTTGGAAATCTTGGAAGATCAAGATCATTGAGGCTAGGTTAGAACCAAAAATTGAAGAAATTTGATAAAAATAAAGGAAAATTGCTAAGCTAAAAATCTAAGAATACTTAGGATAGAAAAACCCAAAAGTGAATCAAAATTAAGATAAGTAAAAATCCAAATCAAATAATGAACACATATAATTGATTTATAATAGAAACATCATCAATGTAAGAGTAACAAACCATACTCAAACAAAATATGAAAATATGAAGTTGAAAAAATGAGGCAGAGTGTCCTAAAAAAAATCAATAGAAGACTCAGGGTCTCAAACTTAACTAAGATAAAAATTATAGAGATAAGGCAATGACCAAGATATCATATTGTAACAACTCAAGGATGTAGCTTCGATTCTAAAGATGGAAAAGCTAAAACCACCATTTTAATACCATGTCTAAAAGAGATGGAGAATATAAAGTACAAAAGACTGGAAAAGATTTAGAAACAAACATGTTTTTCAAGGGACAAGGAAAGGAGGGAGGGAAAATAGGGTGTCATCAATGCAAAAACATGATCTTTAATAGAAACAAGACACTCAAATCAAGTTATCAAGACTAGGGGTTTTTAACATTAATGGCTCTAGACAACCATACCTAGTGATGTAAGCTTAGGCTAACTTGCGAAGTGTGTGTGTGTGTGTGTATATATATGTATGTATACATATATATATATATATATCTATATATATATATACATACATATATATATATACATACATACACATATATATACATACATACATACATACATATATATATATATACATATATATATATATACATACACATATATATACATACATATATATATATATATATACATATATATATATACATATATATATATATATGTATGTATGTATATATATGTGTATATATATATATGTATGTATATATATATATATGTATGTATATATATGTATATATATATATATATATATATATATAGATGTATGTATATATATAGATGTATGTATATATATATATATATATGTATGTATATATATATATATGTATATATATATATGTATGTATGTATATATATATATATATATATCATCCCATGTATTGTAACTTGCATAAAAAATAAAATGATCCTACCTTCCCACTACATGCTACCCACTCCTCGGGACCCCTTACAAAGCCATCGACCTATTGTGAAGATTGGGTACTTTTGTGAGCAGATAGGTGACACTAGAATGTAAGAAGATATAATGATAAAATGAGACCTCATACCCCAATAAACTAGCCTACCTCATCCCAGTGGACGTTGGATCTATCATGAGGCTGACTATGGAGTTTGATATTTGACTAGGATAGGAGATATGTTAAACAAATATCATGTCTTTTATTGTGATATGACTTTTACTATTTTAACTTCATTTTATTATGATATGAATTTAACCCTTTTGTATTTTTATACTTTCCTCCTCCATAAACATTTTAAAAAACCAACCATGGGTGTTAAATATGACTATCACAAGAGAGCTTACATTTAGTCACTAGAGAATAGAACCCAAAAATCATGGTGCCTAGAGACTCCTAGATTTGCACCTTAGAAAAGAGTACAATCTTGAAACTGACCTTGGTGAGCTCAAAAGGAAATAAAAAATATGTAATGATGGAAATGATCATAAAATAATTAGGTTTCCCAATCTAAAAAAAATTTGTAAAATAAGATATTATAATGATAGGTAAGTATGAATCATCATCATAATGAATGGTGAAATGTGAATGAACAACATGAAGACAAACTACTATAGTTTTACCACAAGAGAATATGATTGATTATAAGTGAGTAAAACTATTACTCTTGACTGTTGCCTTATCTTTCTAAGAAGACACTTAGATAAGGTTGGGAGAAAAATAAATATATGTAATAAAATGAATAATGACTAGAATTTGTGAGGAGGGTTCAGTTTATTCCCCAGGTCTTACCACATAACTCATAAATTGAAAAGCCAAGAAGTGTAAGATATAAAAATTATAATAAAGACCTAAAGGGTGTATGTAATGACAAAGGAAACCAAAAATTTCAAAGGAAACAATGGTTAACTATAAAAGGGTAAGTGTTTACAAGGAATGCCACTAGGGTGTTACAATACAATTCACAAATTGGAAAACCAAGTGCTGTAAATAAAGATTAAATACTTAAGGACTAAAGATAGGTATTAGGGAAATGTGAAATAAAACTCAAAGGTGTGATAAATAAGGACAAATGCTAAACTACATAAAAGAGAGTCTAAGTAGAACCTAAAATAAATGTTAGTTTGACATAACATAAACTAACTATAAGCATTCAAGTAAGGTGTTCTATAAATGAAAAACATACAGAAAGTGAAACTAAGAAGAACATGAATATAAGAAAATACTTCTTCAAAAATTAAGTATTGGTCAATTATTTGAAGATATACCCTTCATTTGTTTATAATCTATAAGTACCAGGTCCAAGGATGTATTTAAAAAGGTATGGACCCCACCAATTTTGGGCATACTTGCCCTTTTTGTTGTGGGTGTAAGACAAATTTAGCACTAAATCTCTGAAATCAAAAGTATGAACTTTTACTTTCTTATTATGTTGTTTAGTTATGTGATCTTTGTATTGAAGATTGTGTTGTATGCCACTCATGCATTTCTCATCATGTAGATCTAAGGCATGAAGATGGGATTCATGAAGCTCTTCTTTAGGAATGATTTCATGAAGAGATATGCATAAGGAAAATATATCTACTTTTATTGGTAATATGGCTTCAAAGCCATATACTAAAGAGAAGGGAGTTGATCCAATGGCAATACAAATGATAGTATGATAAGCAAAAAGTGTAGGGTATAATTTGAGATGTTCTTTCAAATGATAATTTCTAATAGCTTTTGTAAATATTTTTTTGGTTGCTTTATATTTACTATTGCATTAAGGGTGAAGGGTGTCAAAAAATTGTGTGTGTTTTTGAATTTTTCACACAATTGCTTCATGTATTTATTTTTGAAGTTCCCACCATTGTTAGATATAATAGTGTGAGAAATCCAAAAATAACATATGATTTGATTAAGGATAAAATTGGATATAGTGATGCCTATAACATTAACAAGGGGCATAGCTTCTACCTATTTGGTAAATTATTACATGGTGGTAATGATGAACACATGAATCCCCATATAGAGAATGGTCAAGGAGATTCAAGGGTTTGATGATCAAATAGAGGGGAGTGGATTAGATCATCATGATGTTGGTGAGGATTACATTTTTAGCAATGTGATGGCATATGTTTTGAGAGTAGGCCAAAAGTATCCCATCCTTGGGCATTTGAGGGTTGTAACATGTCCACAATAATGGCTGCCACAAATTCCCTGATTTGATTTTTGAAGAGGAGAAAGAACATCATCTTTAGTTACACATCAGAGTATGTTACCTTTTGAATTATGATAATAAATTAAGTTATGTATAAGTACATACTCAAAAAATTTATTATAGAGTTTGGTGTTTTAATGAGTTATCATCTAAAGGATAAGTATGATGCTTGATGAATTGGATGATATATTTATACCATGGGATTTGTCTAGTAGCAATTTATTCAATGTGGAAAATAAGAGAATCATATCCATCATTAAATTAGATGAAGTTTTCCACATGTGGCTGAGGAACTATGAGTTATGTAGTGCCTAATGAGGATGGAAAAGAGAGGTTGAGGAAGCAAGAGATTCTATGATAGTATTTTATTCTGATGAGATTACTTTAATGGTAAAATATGTAAACTCTTTAGTAAGAGTGGAAGCATGCTAATGATATGCTATAATATTTTCACTTTTGCATTGATATGTTCCACTCATTTGATAATATATAAGTTATGAGTCTCCTAAGTCATGTAAGCATGGAATGTCTATATATATTATTGATTGCATCCTAAGGATGAGAGCTTCATATTTATCCATGTTATTAGTGACCTCAATGTTCAATTGAAAGGATAGAGGAATGATTTTTTGGTTAGGGTTAGCTAAGACACACCATGCCCAAACTCCTTGAAGGAACTTGGATCCATCAAAGTGAAGTGTCTAAGTTTATTCATGTAGATATATTGTAAATTTTGGTATTTCTTCTATGATGACTATGGATTTAGGTTTCGAGACTAATACTTTAGGCTCTTTAAGGACTCATACCCCAAGGTCAGCCCTAAAATTATGGAAGTAATATTTAAGGTAAATATATTGGTTAATACCTTAAATGAGGAGGGCATATTCATAAATAAGAGTGTCATGAAGGTTATGCATAGTTGGGAGGGGAATGACAACAATTTGATCAACAATCACTTGGCCTTTGATTGGTTTTTAGGTAATAATTCTTAATTCAAACTCCTTGAAGAGTACCATACTTTTTTTAATTATATTTCCAAGTAGGAAAGCCTTAGAGAATAAGTGATGAAGTGGATTGGAATGGACAATGGCATATGTGGATTGATAAATAAAATAATGTTGAATATTTTTGGTTGCCAAGTATATTGAAAGGTAGTCACAGTCTACTTTCGCATAGCATGTCTCATAATCCATCAAGGCATGACTGATATTGTACATTCTATATTCTTTTCCTAACTAATCTTGTTGTGTGAGCATTACCCCAATAGATATGGGGGTACTTATAAGATGAGGGGATAATCATTGAAATTTTCTCATTGATTATGAGGATGAATTAATGATTCCTTCATGTTATCCAAATGTTTTTTACATGCATTAGTCCATTCAAGAGTGAAACCTTTCTTTAGGAGGGATTTTACTAAATATATGTGGTAAGACATCTTGAGGACAAATATTTTGATTGCCTCAAGTTTCCCAAGGTAATTAAAAATATCAAGAATAGAACTAGGAATATCCATGTTGAAAATATAATTGATCTTAACGATATTTATGTCAATCCCTTGAAAATAGGCCAAGAAACCTAAGGTTTTTTTAGATGTAATGCTGAAAACACACTTGTGAGAATTAAGCTTAACGTTATATCTTATAAGATGGTCAAAGATGATGGAAAGATCATGAAGATGGTTTTCATGACACTGATTTGGTAATAAGATCATTCACATAGATTTTTGCTATTTTATGGATGAGGTCATAAAATATGTGGGTCATTGCATGTTGATAAATTACTTCAATGTTTTAAGGCTAAAGGGCATCTTAACATAGTAAGAGGTTCCTACATAAGTAGTTAAAGCTATTTTATATTGATCCTTGAGAGTGATATGAATATTATTAAATCCATAAAAATAATCCCTGAGGGATAACATCTCATATCCATTTTTATAATAAAAAATGGCATCGATTAATGGTAGAGGAAAGTTGTGTTTAGGACATGCTAAGTTGAGATTAATAAATTGAGCATAAATGTGGATGACTATAGTGAATTTATTATAGATGGTCATTATTTTGGATATCTATTTAGAGTAATCTATAGGTTTAATGAACTTAGCATCTAGAATCTTGATGGTCTCTTTTTGATGTAAGGTGGAAACTTTAGGAGGAAACTTTTTTGTTTTCAATGCATGGCTTTCACATTTAAATATGTCATGATGTTATGGATAACTAAAATAGGGTTGATGTAGGACATATATTCCTATGACCATAAAAATGTTATGTTATATTTATCAAAACATAAGCTAGAATTATCTTTCTCTTTAAGACATAGTTCCTTAGAGATAAGAATTGATTCAGGATTGGAAATTGTACTGAAGTTAATTACATGAGTTTTTTCAACAAGAATGGCATTTCCCTCTTAATAAGGACATGGATTTGAAGGAAGCTTATAAATAGGATCTATTTTTAGATTGACACTATCAACAAATTATTAAAGTGAGGAGCGTTTTCTTGAAATTTCTAAACTTGTAATGTTGATGAGTAAGTTTAGGGTCTCTAGCATGGAGTAATTATAAGATATATTCATCACTAGGGAGTGTTGGTAAAGGTCCATAATATTCATCATATAATCTAAAATCCACAATCTAATTACCTTTTCTATAAATTGAGAATGTATTTATCTTTCAACAATAGCTTTTTAATCCAAGATAATGTTGGGGTCTTGAGTAGAAATCAAAGATTTTGATTGTATGGTCTTGACCCAACTGATATAGTTTGGTACAATAGAGTCAGGCTAAATAATATTGGCCTAGCTAGTATAATTAGTAAAATAAGGGTCAATTTTGACTATATCAGCCTAGCTGGTACAAGTAGATAGAATTAAAGATAAAAAAATTGTATTATCACTTGGTAATGTTTAGATGATGTAGTTATGGGATGAATATTAGACCGTATTAGGCTAGTAGAAATACTTTGAAGACTGAGTAATAGACTAAATGGTATTAGGTTGGTTGATATAGTTAAGACTAGTTGAAATATTATGAATGGTGTCATTTGGATAATATGTAATTAAAGTACTTATATTATTTATAATAATAGAATTATATATCACATAACTAAGAGCAGAATAAATAGATCCGCAATAATAATTATTGAGAGAGCAGAATACTTGAATATTATGAGTAAGACACTTTAAAGGGTAAACCTCCACAATAATGTAATAAGAATAGAATTCATAATATGATGATAAAATACTAACCACTACCTGTTATATATACTCTACTTAACCAAGGTTATTCCTAGGCCGACCATACAAAGAATATAGAGAAATGCAACAAGATAATATGAAGGTGTGTAAACCACAAGTTGGCCACACATATCCTTAGATGCACTTTATGTTAAGGGTGTAGCATGCACCTCCCCTTCAAATAAACATTGTCCTTAATTTTGAATCAAACCAAGATATTTTTGTAGGAATGATTCATCCTCCCATGTTGCATATTTAGAATGCAAGTTTTTCCATTTGATCAAATACTCCATAATGGCTTTGGTCTGTAGTTGCTTAGTGTACATGTGAAGGATCTCTTCAAGGTTCAGAATGATTCGGCCTTCTTCATTTAGTTTAGGTAAATAAATTTGAATGAAAAATTAATGTCTAATTACCTTCTTTCGGAAGATACATGGAATACCAGATGTGTGTGAGTGGATGGAGGTAATTCTAGCTTGTAATCCATGTTACCAATTTTTTGTTAGATTTGATAAGGACCATAATACTTAGGTGATAAATTGTTATCCTTTTTATGTTATTTTAGAGACATCTACTTATATGGTTACAAATGCACAAATACCTACTCATTTATGACAAAATCTCACTCGTTGTGGTGTTGATCTACTTGTTTCATTCTATTTTTTTATATTTCTAAATTCTCTTACAAATTGACTAGCACCTCTTATTGATGGTGAATGTATTCTTCAATAGATTGAACCTTAGGATGCACTATCAAAGATGAAGTGTTGGATGGGGAGTGATACCCATATAATGCCACAAAGGGAGACATCTTGGAAGAAGTGTGATAAGAAGTGTTATACCACCATTCAATAAGTGGAAACCATTGAACCCATTTGTCTTGTTTGTCAAAAATAAAACAATGAAGATACCTCTATAGACATTTGTTGAATACCTATGTTTGTCTATCATATTGAGGATTAGACAATGATGTATGAGCCAATTAGGTTCCCAAACATAAAATAATCTAGTCATAAAATTTATAGTAAAAATGGAATCTCAATCACTTCTAACGATCTTTGGAACACCATTCAATTTTTGAACTACATTGAGAAGAGAAAAAACTACTATACTAGCAACAAATGGTTGTGATAAGGAATAAAAATGAGCATACTTGGTGAGTCGATCCAAAATTGACATACCATACATTCAACCACATATTTTTGGACATCCCCCTTGATTCATTCCTAAAATAAATCATGTTTGATTCTATTATATGTTTCAAAAATCCAGAATGACCACCAAGTGGAGAGGCATGAAGTTCTTGAAGAATTTTATGTTTGAGGAGATAATTCTTATAGAGGCATAATCTATCTTTATACCATAATGTCTTCCCATTCCATATAAATTTTTTAGATTCATTAGAACCCTATTGGATATTTTGAATCAAATCCTTGGTAGCAATGTCATACACCCATTCAGATATTGCTTCCTCTAGCCAATCTACCTACCACATGGTCATGGTGCATAAAAATGCTTCAATTGATTCATCCTATTGAGAGAGGGCATCTATCACCATATTCTCTTTTTATTTATTATACACTATTTCAAAATCATATCCTAACATTTTAGTCACCCATTTATATTTTTATTTAGATGATAATCATTGCTCCAAAAAATATTTGAGGCTATCATGATTAGTCTTTACTTAAAAGTGATGACCCATCAAATAAGGTATCCATTGTTTCACTACATGTAGAAGAACCATAATATTTTTATCATAGATTGGTTTAAGATTATTTCCCCCTTTAGTTGGTGAATTTAAAAATCTAGTAGTATACCTTATTGCATGAGTATAACCCCATGTCATATTCCAATGCATCACACTCCAAAATAAAAGTTTTTGAAAAATAGGAGTAACCAAAATTGAGTTTGTGCACATACCCATTTTCAACTATTCATATGCCTTAGTAGTTGAATCAATACATTGTAAGGAGTCTTTATACAACAAATAAGTGAGTGGGGATATAATGATACCATAATTTTTACAAAGTTGTGATAATAACCACTTATCCCCATACATCCTCGAAGGTTTTTGAGGGTCTTGAGAACTTACCACTCCATCATCCCTTGGATTTTTTTAGGACCAAATTTATCTCCTTGATGTGAAAAAATATGACCTATGTACTCCACCTATTAGACACCAAAATAAAATTTAGAAGGTTTGGCATAAAGCTGATGTTACTTTAGAACAAAAAGTACCTATTTCACATGCTTCAAATGGTATTTCCAATTTTTATTTTAGATGAGGATATCATAAAAAAAACTAATACAAACTTTCTCAAAAATGGTCTAAAAATAGTATTCATGAAACTCTAAAATGTAGATGGTGTATTTGTGAGGCTAAAAGGCATGACCATAAATTCATAATGGCCTTCATGAGTTCTAAAAACTATTTTAGGTATGTCCTCATTGTGGATGTGAATCTAATGATACCCAGAGTGAAGGTATAACTTGGTAAAATAAATAGCACCAAGCAATTCATCTAGTAAATCATTAATTAATAGAATAAGAAACTTATCTTTGATGGTGTACTTGTTGAGTTCTCTATAGTCTAGGCACATCCTCCAACCATCATCCTTCTTCCATACCATAACCACTAGGGAGGAATATTCACTTTGATCATGTCGAATGATTCTTGCCTCCAACATCTCCTGTACCATCTTTTCAATTTCACTCTTTTGGGAATAGGAATACCTTTAGGGTTTGATGTTGGTTGGTGTAATTCCTAGAATGATCTTGATGGCATGATCATGTACATGACTAGGAGGAAGTCTTTTTGGCATGTGACCAACAATAATAAAATGGTTATCTAGCACCCTTTGCAAATAAATATTTGTATACTCCTTGGTTGGTTGAGCCTCTATGGAAAATAAGCATGCCAAAAATCCTTTTGCACCTTTTCTGATAATCTTTGTCATTTGATGGGAACTAAACAATTGTGTATATTTATCCCATAATCCATTAAGTTCAAAGGTCATACCTTCTAAACAAAACCTCATGAATAATTCTTGGAAATTCATCTCAATAATGCCCAAACTGGTAAGCCACTTCACTTCTAAAACAATGTTAGCTTCTCTCATAACAATTAAAAATATAGGGGAATCTAGAAAGTAGTCTCCCATAACAAGATTAATGCTATGGCACTTTATAGAACAATTGACTATACCACCATCTACAATCATGACCTAAAATTTTGAAGATGTATAAAGGAAACACTTTAAATGAGTAGAAAACTTATTGTTGATGAAGTTATGTGTACTCTTAGAGTCAATTAACACATTTACCATTTGTTTCTTTAGGAAACCCACCACCTTAAGAGTTTGAGGAGTACTAATGCTTGAAAGTGCATGATAGGAAATAGTAGGTTGGGAATATTCAGATTCATCTACAAGTTATTCTAAACATACCCCTAAAGCCTCATCATCATCTTCCTCCTCATTGGCACCTTCAATGTAAAACAACTTCTTTTCAATACATTGATGTCCTTTACTCCATTTTTTATTGCATCCAAAAAATAAACCTTTTGCATAGTTTTCTTCCACTTGTTGAGGTGTCAATCTATTAGGTTGTGGAAATGATGGTGTTGGGAAGGTATGTTCATGAAAAGTAGTGAAATTTCTTAATTTGATCAACTCTTTTTCGTTAACTAAAAATTCCCTTAGTATGGATTCAAATACATTACTAGAATGAAACATGTGAACCTCTAATTGGTTGTTATCTTTGAGGCCACCCAAAAATAGGTCAGTCAGATTTTCCTTAGTGATGTATACCACACATAAGGAGAGATTCTAAAATTAATGAATGTAATATTTTACCATCCCTCTTTGGCACAACTTGGATAGTTGGATGAATTATTTTTCTGAGACATTATTACAATAGTGGAGTTGTATCTCTTTAGAAAATATAGACTAGGTAACTAAGAGACCTTTATTTTTATTTTGAGTACAGAACTAGTGATACCAAATAAACTTATTAAGTTCTAGATATAGAGAGGCCATGACCACCCTTTGTGAATAGAGAGTCTAACGTAGATTAAATAAAATTTCAATTTGAGTGATCCATGTGAGTGGATCATTACCATCAAATTTATGTAGGTCCACTTTTGGTAACAATGACTTCATACCATGGTTGGCATTGTAATTTTTTGGAGAACCAAATTGAAGTGGTAGAGGGTTATTTTGTAATTATTGAGTTGAAAATTTGGCCAATTGACCAATGATTTGTTGCAATTGATCCTAGAATCTATTTAGGTCCCCTCTCAGCCTTATGAGGTCCCCTTTAACTACATCAAGATCATCTTTTTGCACTATGCATATAACTTTGAATTAAGTTATTGAACTACCACAAAAATACTAAGATAAGAAGTTTATGACTCCATGTCATCTTTGTGAGGATTTTTAGGCATTTCTTTCCCTTCCCTATGACCATGAGTGTTAGGCCCTTCCATGCGCAAAGCCTATGAGGGTCATGACTAAAAAAATGTATCAGTAAATGAAATTGTTGCAATCACCTCACCAAGACAAATCTAATGATTTCTAATATACATAAGGGTGAAAATTTTTATCCAACAAAAATTTAGCATTAGAATACATAGTTGTGATTATCTTGCAAAGATGAATCTAACGACTGCTAATTTGCACAAGGTAAAAAAATTATAGACTTATTGATTTATTTTTTAACATAAAAATATTTTTTCTTTTTTATAAAAAAACTCACAAACTAAACTATGATGACTATAAAATTTAATTCCTCTTGGATCATACGTTATGTTTTTTGGCCTTTTAGTGCTTAGGATGACAGATCTAAAAAAATTGTGTTGTAAAAACTTGCCCAAATAAAAGCTTTGATACCACTTGTAATGAAATTACTTAGATGATTCATAACAATAGAATTATATATCACATAATTAAGAGTGGAGTAAATAGATCCACAACAACAATTACTTAAATAATAGAATATTTGAATATTATGATTGAGCCAGTTTGAAGGGGTAACCTCCACAAAGATGCAATAAGAACATAATTTGTAATATGATGATAAAATATTAACCACTAATTCCTATATATACTCTACTTAGCCAAGGCTATTCCATAGGTCAACCATACTAAGAACATATAGAAATGGAATAAGATAATATGAAGGTGATTAAGCCACAAGTCAACCACACATATCCCTAAATGCACTATAGGCTAAGGGCATAGCATAATACCATTAGATAAGCTGGGAAAATCATAAAGCTACTGATTAATCCATAGAGTGTTTTTCAATGGAGGGTTGGCAAGAGGAACATAACCTTTAGGTTTTGGATCAATCTCATCAGTAGAATCAAAGGAGATATGAACTATGTGAACATCTTGGTTGAGATAATGTATTTTAGGTAAAGTCTTTTGATAATGAATTACATTTAAGTTCCTTAATTTATCTTTGGAAAATATGTAATAATCATCATATTATAGAGAGATATTACATGCATTAGTATATAGCTAAGCAGTTTTAGTGGAAATATCTTTAGTAGGTACACTAATGTTAATGAAAGTGTAAGGAGATAAAGATAGAGGATCCTAAAATAACTTGAATACACCAAAATAATTTCACATGAATTCATACTATGTGTAAGAGTATTCATTAGCATTGCATGGGGGAGGACTTTTAGTATCATCATATATCAAAGGAATGGTCCTATCTCATGGTAGAAGAGATTGAGGAAGCTATTCTACTATACAAGGTGGTAGTCTAGTGGTATTATAGATAGTTTACAACTCATTCTATTTGTCATCATCTAATTTTTCAAGAGTGGCTTGTAAATAAGTATTCATGCTGACAAACTTAGGGAGAGGATAAATATTAATAGAAATAATAGTGGGTATTGATTTAACTTTTAAGGGAGTTATGGAATTTAAAAATCTAGGTATTAAAAGTGTTGGAATAGTAAATTAAGGAATAAATAGAACAATATCAATAGCCACTAATTTATACAATAATTGATTTATCTAATTATTATATAAATAAAAATGAACTATAAAAGGTGTAATTAGCTAGAAACTAACTAAGATAGATGAGTAGTGGGCTATAAACTAGTGCAAGAATAGCGAAATGTGTCACCAATAAGAAACAAGTGTTAAAAACCATCCTGAATAGTAGCATGATCTTATGGTTAATAGCACACCATTTTAGTATCTTATGTGCTACATTAATTTCCTTGTGTATAAGAGATAATGAGTTTTTGGGTGGACCATTGCTTGGTTATAATGAACCTATACCTGTGTGACTCAATGTTGGATCATTGTCTGTCCCCTATTTTAACTTATTTCAATGCCAAACCCTAAGCCTCCATGTTTATTAGGGTATTTGAGGATCAAAAGTAAAAGAGAGTGGAATTAGTAGGGTATGCTAGATGTGACCTAAATACCCCATGTGTTGAGCCTTTTCTAAATACCAATACCTCAAAAGGGGATCAAGCCTATGTAGTTCTCCCAATCTAAGTGATGGTGTAAGTGTGAGTGAATACTAGTATGAGTGCTTTGACTTGAGACTATAAATTTGAGTAATCTAAGATTTTGGATATTGTATATGGTTGTATATAGAATTAGGGTAGAATAGGGATCAATAACCTTGATTTGCACAAGTATTTTTGAGTTTGTTTATGAGTATTTGCATTTGATTTCCATCTAAGGGATAAATGAATTGAAGTGGTCTATATATAGTGTTCTAGTTCTTGTTGATACATGAAATGGGTTTAGGCTAATCCTAAGGTTCTTTGAGAAATGGAAAGATATCCATTGGGGGTGAAAAGAGTAAGGGGACATTAGTGTTTCCCCTTTGTGAATAATGTAGTGTGTTATAGTCCAAAGGTCCGCTCAAATGTCTATGTAGCAAGAATGGGAAAATAAGGGACCTAGGTAGTTAAGTGAAGGCTCATTATTGACTTTGGTATATTTAGGAATGTGTTGGATTCATAAAAATGTTGTAAAGTGATCAGGAGAGGCCTTAAGAAAACTCTAGGGATAAGTTAGGGATAAGGTAGTCTCAAGTGACACTCATTGCACTATAATGACATTTTAGATGACTACATTTCCCCCCCCTTATTATAGAAATACAACAAAGAGAAATGACTAAGATAAAAGAAAAATGAATGTACCAGGAGTTACCTATGAGGCAAATCCCATGAATCTAGGTCTGAGTCTTTGAATCATGCTCTATTATGTAACCTATAAATGAAACATGAATGGATAAATCATTCCTTAATAAATATCGAAAGAAAATAAAAAATTGAGTAAAGAGATAAGAGAAAGAGGAAAGGAATGAATGCACCTCATTGGATACGTGAACCAATGCAAAAACTTGGTGACATCCTCTCTGTGTGTGTAGATGGTGATAAAATGGTGAATAACTTAGATTGAGCTAATGGATTACCCAATCCTCATGTGTGAGTGGATCAAGAACTCAGGTTAGCCTTAAATCCATCATTTCCTACCTTTATTTGATGGATGATAAAATATGAATAACTTGTATTGGATTGGTGAATTATCTAACCCTCTCACATAGGTTGCTCAATAACTCAAGTAGGCTATGACTCCATCATTTCCCACCATGTATAGTAGATGCATCTAAAACTAAAATTGTTCAATGTAATTAAAATTATGTAAGATGGATCTGGGGCAACTTATAAACATTAAAATTTAAAACAACTCAGGGGTCACTTGGGAACTTTGAAATGTAAAATAGTTCAGGGGCCATTCAAGAATGCCAATCATTGTAGATGGAATGAGGCATCAACATAGTGTAAACTTGGTGCATAATTGGTGCATATGGTGTCTAGAGTATATAATGTCGAGAATGACATGGAGTTGTCATTCCATCTAAGAGTATTGATGCCGAACTTAACATATGGGAATAACGTGCTAGGTACGTGCCCCCAATTTTGATATCTCTGAATATGGATTCTATACTAAGTTATAGTAATTTGTGTATATGCATATCTAAAACTAAAATGGGAGTGATCATGTAACACATGATGCCCCTAATACGATAAAAACTATGTAGTGTATGAAAAAATTGAGTATATACTAAATGTATCTGATAATTTACCTTAGATTATGCAAATCTAAAATATAACTACTATACCTTTCTAATAATTCCAAAATTTTCTATTTCTAGGGTAACTAGATAGTAGTGTGGTCCTTTGGTCAATACAACATTATGCTAGTGTCCTTTGTGTCATGTTATTGACAAAATGTGTTATTTTTATGCAAAATCAAGACTGATCTGTGTGTGATTATTTTTCACTATATTTTCCTAAGTCTAGGCTCTATAATCTGTGTTTGCATGCTAAAAATTGTGTTGTAAGTGCTCTAGGATGGCCTGATCTTTGTGACAGACCCTTATGAATGCCCATTATTTTGAGGGGAGTTTTTGAACCTTTTTAATAATTATCCTCAAAATAAAAGTTATGCATCATATGTGTTAGACTAATAATATATGATATATGCATGATAAACTAATATAATGTGTATACATGACATCAGAATCTAAATAGATTGAGCATAAGTAGGAAAAATACAATGTATGTTAGATATAACATTCACAAGCTTGTCAAGATAGATAAAACAATGTAAGCATGTATATGAATAATAAATTTGAGGATAATTTATGTAAACTACTTGGGGAATGGGGCATGGTGTCCATCAAGGCACCTAAGGAAGGGGAGATGCATGAGGTCCCTCGTGGCATCACAAATTGAGTGTGCAAGCAACAAGAGACAAGTGTCATGGCCATGATGCATACATATAAACACATGAGGCACATAAAGTAGGCCAAGGGTCCATAATAAAAAGGACATGGGCACATGTCACTAAGTCCAAGAAATAACAAACATACAAGGACATGTTCAAATGCCTACGTACACAAAGAATAAACAAGGTTGGCTTCGAGCCACATGGAATGATAAATTCAAATGTCTACATGTACAATCAAGAAGGTACACAAAATGACATAGGAACATGTCCAAATCATACCTACAATGAAAGAAGTGTCTTATATTTGTAAAACAATGGCATATTTAAATGCCCTTGAATATATGTAGAAGCCAAAAGACACAATCAAACCAAAACTAGGAAAGCTAGAAATGAAAGTATGTATAAACATGTGGTAAAAATTATTATAAGAGAAAATATGTATATAAGTTGAGTCTATATTAGTATTAATCAATAAAAAATCACTGTAGTCTAGAATGATATAACCTAGAAAATAAAAAACTATGTAGTATAATGCCCCCAATGGGTGAATGTACCAATGATGAATTTGTGTATCTGTGTATGTGACCCTAGTGGGTAAATAGTAGTAAATATAGATTTGTATGATGGACATAAGTTTTGTAATGATATATGAACACTAAAATAGAACTAGTGAAGCATGTATGCATGATAAAACTGACTACACTAACATAGATAACATCTATAGTTTCTAGAAAATAGAATAAATGTAAACATGGAAATGCATACAATCTAAAATTTATATTTTTTAGTATAAGATTTGTGCAAACAATATGAAAACAAAATATGTAAAAATAGAGAGGAACATATTAATTGATGAGTCTTTCAATAGACTCACTATCAAGGTGTCTTATATGAAATAAAGGAAGAGTGATCACACGTGATATACGAGGAGGTAAATGAGATCTGTGAACCAGATGTATTGAATAATTTATAACTAACATTACCTATGGAGTGGGGATATGAATATATGTAGCTGACTGAATAGGACTATGAACTTTGGGGTCTTAGGGACTCATCTGGTAGAATAAATTATGACTAGCATGGGTTCTCTATGTTGTAACATTGATCTAAATGGTAATGGGGTAGAGAGAGGCTCTCTAGAATCCACAACATGTATTTGATGTAGGGGTTTCTCTAATAAAGGTTTTTGTGGGAGAGTATGTGTACATGGTAATGTTATAGGAGTAAACCTTACCTACATTGGTGGATCAATTGATATTAAAGATGTGATAATGAAAGCTATGTGTGGAGCTATGACTGGTGGTTGTTGTGTAATTGGTTGTGGAATAGGTAAGGATACTCATATGGGAGGCCCTCAACTGTAACCACTTGATTAGCAGGTATATAATTAAGAAATTTTTGTATGGTGGATGGAATATCTTGAATCTATTATATCCAAGTCCTACCCAATAACATATCAAATGTGCCAGTGCTAGGTAGAAATAAGAACCGAATGGTCATATGTGTGGGCCTAACCTATAATGGAAGTACTATCTCCCTATTAGAGCTTTGAATATGGACACTAAATCCATAAATAATTATATCTATTTGAGAAATATCTTGATCTAAATATTCCATGTGAGTTATAAATGTAATAATACACATATTGATGTTTGACCTATTGTCAATCATGACACTATGAATAGGATGATGAACAATGTAAGATTATACAAAAAGTGCATATAAATATGAGTCATCATTGATGATCTCTTATTTTTAAAAAGTGATAAGAGGCCTAGATGACACTATAGTATGATACACACTAATGATATTATGTATAGGGTGTGTGTTGATTATATGAGTACGATAGGAAGCTAGTGGTGGATGTGTCTGATAAGTATAATGAACATCATACATGCTTATTATCTCATTAGTAGTATGATTTGAAAATGGATCAAAAAATATTTTCATTGCTTTTGCTTATGTGGGTTGTGTTATGGGTGTCTATTTAGGAGTGCTCACATCAATGATATTAACATCTACCAAATATTTTATCATATGTCATAAGTTAGTGTATTTATTTGTATTATAGATGGGGGCCCTATGATAATAACAAAAAGCATTGGAATCATAGTACTTTGGAAGAGGCCTAGTCATATCAACCTCTTTTATGGGAGGGAGAGATATGATGTTGGATTCCAAGAGTTGTTTAAGAAGATGTGCTAGTGATTTAGGAAGATTGGTGAAAGGTCTCCTTGGAGGAGCTAATAAAACCATGTGAGTAGTTGTCTCTGAGTCTGCATTAACTATTATATTTTTCTCATTCTTATTTTTAGTGGGCCTCACCTTATATGGGGGCTTATTCAAACTAATATTAGTTGATTTTGATCTAGTTATGTACTTTAACTTGCCCATGGAGATAAGCTTGACTTCTCATTCTTTCACTGTATGGCATAAATTTGAGAATGATGGTATATTTTTAAATAATATAGATTCATGCAATGCTAATAATAAACTTTTATTGAATATGTCCTAGAATTTTATATCTACCATGGGGATATTCATCTTTGTTAATATAATTTTATATTGCAAGACATATTCAACTATTGGCTCATTGGATTTTTTCTTAAGTTATACAACTTGAGTGTATGAAACCTTGTCATTGATGTTGACTAAAAATTATGCCAAAAACATATTTGAAAGTGGGTTAAATGTTATGATGGACTGATTAGGGAAATCATAGAACCATTATCATACATAGTCCTTAAAATTGTGAGCTAACAACTTAGTCAGGAGCTAGTCATTAGAGACATCCAAATATTCTATGAAAAAAACATGTAGATGATGTTATAGGTTACCTTTACCATCATATAGAGTAAGGTTGGTTGCCACAAATTTGGATGGAAAAGGAGTTTCCACTAAATGATGTACTAAAGGTATATGCAGTAGCATATGAGATTCCAAGGCATAATATTGTCTAATTGCACTCTGATGAAGATGTAATACTTTTGATTATAGAGAATGGATCTCTTGCCTAAGAGATTTTACATTTAAAGAGGATAGATGTGTACTAGTCACAAGAGGTGTTACCACTAGTGAGAGCTAGATAGTTGTACCATGTTATTTTAGAATTTGAGTTGCCCCTATATTAGGTGTAATGTGTAACAATATTAGTTGGAAGATTAACCAAGTGATGTGTTTTTTGTTTCCAATATAGCTTGCAAAATCTGTGCATGATCATGGGGTTATTACGAAAGTATATCTTTGAAACTTTATAAGATCTCATCTATATTAATTTTAATATTATAATCATGGAGTGGGGGGAGTGTGTCTTGAGTCCCATCTTGTGTATCATCAAGATCTTGATTGTATTGCTCATGTTCTGATGTATTATCATTAAAATCCACATAATCAGGATGTGATGGATCAATTAGGTGGTTTATAATTGGTCCTTCATCTGTGGTATAAGTTCAAATGGAATAAATCTGGGTATGTTGAATAGGATTACCACTAGGCTTAACACTTCATCTTAAAAGAAGTGATAAATTTATTAGATGACATATAGTAAAAAAAAATGAAAGAGTGTTGCTACAATTAAATATATGAAATTTAAAAATCCTAACACAACAAATGGAAATAATAAAAAGAAGGATATAAACCCTAATAACATCTAGGGCTATGGTTTGGATGTTATTCGAAGTAAGTCAGGTTCACCAAATGATTTAACTTTTAAGGGAGTTATGTAATGTGAAACCTTAGGTTGTTGAAGTGTTGGAATAATAAATAAAGGAATAAATATAGAAATATCAACAACCACTAATTTGTATAATAATTGATTTATATGATTATTCTATAAATAGTAATGAGCTATAAAAGGTGTACTTAGCTATAAAATTAACTAAGATAGACAAGTGGTAGGATGGAAATTGGTGTAGGAATAATGTAAGCTATCATCAATATGAATTAAGTGTCATAAACCTCTTGGATAACAGTGTAGTCCTCTAGTTAGTAGAACACCACACTAGTGTCCTCTGTCCTATGTTAATGTCCTTATGGATCAAAGATAGTGAGTTTTTGGGTGGACCTTCACCTGGTTTTGGGGAGCCTATGCCCATGTGATCAAATGCTAGATCATTATTTGTCCTCTAATTTCCCTGATTTCAATGTCAAACCCTAAGCCTCCATGTTTATTAGGGTATTTGAGGATCACAAGTAAAATATAGTGGCATTAGTAGGGTAGGTTGTGTTGTTCCCAAAATTTGTCACTCATTTTTGGGACAACATATGAACTATTTTGGTCTTACAGGCCAAAATTATCTCTTCCCTTCTCAAAAATTATTTTGAGCATTAAAATTCTTCATTATTCAAGCTTTTTTAGCTGAGGGACTAGCAGGTTCAATGGCTTCAACAGGTGAGTTCTCACAAAGGAACAAGTTCTCAACACTTAGGCATTTTCAAGCTTGGTTCAATGCCTAGGTTCAACCAAAAGGTTCATTGGCAAGCTTCAAATAAAGGATTGGACCATTAAACCATTAAACCCCACTTCTCAAAGGTTTAAAGTTTCAACAATGTTGGCAAGCTTAAATATTTAAGTGATTCGACAAAAGTTCAAAGTTTAACTGCTTCAACAAGTTCAACAGCTTCAAAAGACTTAGCAAAAAAAAGGAAGATTGAACCATTGAACCGTTGAACCTTGAACCAAAAAATGTTCAAAGGTTCAAAGGTTTAACATGATTGGCTCAAAGAGATTGGTTCAAGTGGTCAATTGAATGAGCAGAATAAAAGATTGAACCGTTGAGCTGTTAAACCAAAGTTGGTTCAATTAGTCAGTTCAAAAGAGTGCCCCAAAGCTGAAAGGGAAAGTGCCCTTGTGGAGGGCAGTGAACAAAAGGTAGGTGCCCTTGCAAAGGGTAGGGAACATTTGCTCAAAGATCAGAGAGGGTTGAAAGGGTAAGGTCTTCTTCAGACTTTTTGTCTGAAGAAATTACCAAGTAAAGGAACCAAAAGAATTCCTTCAGAAATATTTTCTGTGGAAGAACTTCACAAAGGCAAATCCTTCGAACAAATTATCTGAAGAAATTCCTTTAGACATTTTGCCTGAAGGAATGATCAAAAGCCTAGTGGAAAAGCAACTAAGGCAAGGGAAGATTTCCTTCGAACAAAATGTCCAAAGGAATTGAATTCTGTCTGAAGGATTTGAAGAAAAAGGCCGCTCAAAGAATCCCGAAGGACAGGTACCCTTGCGAGGGGCTCTCGGCACCCAAAAAATGGACCTTTTTCAAAGACCCAAAGGGACACCTTCCCTTCAGGGTGTTCCAAAGACATAAAGCTGAAGGAATTTCAAGGCTTCAAAAGACTTAGCCAAAACAAAGGATTCTAACAAAGAGATTAAACCATTGAACTTTGATCCAAAACGGTTCAATAGTTTAAAGGTTCAAAGAAAGCTCCAAGCAAAGGAAGGGAGCGAAAGATTTCAAAGACCATTTTAAAGAGATGGTTCAACCAAAGAGAAAGAAAGCGATTGAACCAGGGAAGCGATAGAACCAAGGAACTGATAAAGACCACCTGAATTGTTAAACTATTGAACCAATGAACTTTCAAAGGTTCTAAGGTTCATGGTTCAATATGGTTCAAACAACCAAAAGCCATTGACGTCCCCACAGACATCAAATTTAAGGTGATGGAATATCCGTTAATTTTCAAATATAACACGGAACTTGAAGGATGAACCAAGCGACCAGCTAAAAAAGATAGTCTAAGAGCTTCAATTACAACAGGAAAGAAGAGAAGGCTATAGGAGATATTGAAATATATATGAGAGATTTATTTTTAGTATGTGAAATAGTTCACCAAGTAGTCATCTGAGCACACCAAATCAAGGACGTGGCCTATTTTTCTTCCATGAAGTAAAGGCAAAGTGGACAACTGTGCAAATAAGAAAGAAAGGACCAGACAACATATACTTTAGAGGAGACATATGAGATGAATTGGCATGCCACAGTTAAGACCGATGCATTGTTCCAAGCATGGCCCCTTGACAAAACTAAAAATGCAATCAAGGCATTGAATGCAGCATGGGCCATTTCATGGAACAAAGTGCCAAGCCTTTCTTGGCACTATATATTGTAATCTCTTATTTTATGCAAGGGAGATCTCTCCATTATAGAAGCAAAACTCTACCCAAATTGAAAGGCGATTATTAAGACTTTGAGCTTAGATTGTTGATCATATTACTTTATCTGAATGAGAAAGCAAGTTAATTTTAGACTTTGGGATGTTATAGCTTGTGTTATTTTAGGAATTATTCTTATGTCCATTTCCTAGGAGCATTCTTGTTTATTTAATTTAACAAGTAAAATTAGTGGAAGTAATCAGGAAGGTGTCCTAAAGCCAATTGTGGAAAGACTTTGTGATGTCACAATTGTTTTCAGTGTGTTTTTAGTTTCTTTCTATGTAAAGGATCTTGGGATGACTTTGTGCCCCCATTATCCTTCGTATTTCACTCTTTGGGTAGTTGAGGTGGAGACTTTGTGTTACACCTCATTCTGTTGGTTACTGTGCCCTTGCTACCTGTTGGTTACCCATTAGAAAGAACTCTTGCACCCTATTGTAAGACCATATCTGAAAGAAGAGAAGTGCCTTCAGTATTATCACCAAGATTTCTCCTTTATCTGTGAACATCATCTCTAAAAAAAGAGAGATGGATTGTGTAGTCCTACCCCTAAGTGTTATTTTTTGCTTACATATATAGTATAGAGCTCCTCATATTTATAGGGAACCTCCCTTTGATGAGAGGAGAGATTTGTCCACCTCTGATGTGGTAAACCTACACATTTGGCTGACTAATCTACCTATGCTATTGTTGAAAAGACCTACTTTGCTCATCAGTTAGCTACTGACAAAATATTCACCCAATAGTTTTTGGCAACTCCGCTGGGGACGAGCGCGCAGTTTGAAACCTCAAGCTTCAAGCTGAAGCAAGGCCAATTCTTTCCCATTTTTATTCTATAATCAAGAAACTCCATGCTATATTAGAATCCAGAGAGCCTAAGGTGTTGTGGACCCTATTTTTGAGTTGGTGCAACAGGGCAATTTTGATTTGTTCCCTCTCTAACTTTAAGTTCAACGATCCAAGAGTGTTCCTCCTACCCATACCAGGTCACCAACACAAGGCAGAGCTTCTTTTTCTACTATTAGCAGAGCTTTTTCTATCCTTACTCCACCCAGATTTGTTATCCCCACTTTCCATAATCAAATCATGGCAGTTTAAGGCCCATGGGGTAACTCTTTTGGCCCACTCAATTTAACTCCACCTCTACATGAGCTACCACACAGTTTAAGGAATAATTTTCCAAAAAAATTTAGTGATGGGAGAGTTCATCCTGATGAAAATATTACAACCTTTAGCATATCTTGTGGCGTGATAGGTGTGGAATATGAAGACGTAGCAGTTAGGTTATTTGTGGAAACATTGTAAGGCACTATTGTAGACTGGTTCTACCATCTGCGGCTTGGTCAGTGACTAACTGGGACACTCTTAAAGCCAAATTCAAAGTAAGGTTCAAGCCTATAGAAGATGCACATGCCTTACTGGCATAAGTCACACAAATGAAGAAGGAACCTCATGAACCTATGAGGGACTTCATTTCCAAGTTTGACAAGCTGAGGAACTAAATTCCTACAATTGCTCAGCCAACACCTTAAAACCTTAAATGCTTCTTCATCAACTCACAGCTACCTAAAGTGAATTTTTTGCTGAGATAAGCTGGCCACATAGACCTTACTACTGCTCAAGATTTGGCTACTGAGGTAGAAGATGACCTTATCTTGGCAAGAAAGATAAGGAGAGATCCTAACAGAGGTAAATCCTCTTCATCTTTTGAATACTCACCTATAGTCACCACTGATCCAATGGTGCAGAAGCTAGAAAATGAATTGCACAAGGGATGTCATCTACTCCTTCATACAGAGATATACCAAGGAGGACATTCCCCAATCAGTCATACTAAGGCCATGCTACCAGGAATCAAGGGCAACCAAATCATCTTCCTCACCCTCAAGGGAAATTGGCCATTGAAGCACCTCTAACTAATTTAGCAGTTAGATATCTTGAATTAGAATTAGATTTCTCCTTCTAGCCTGAGTTAAACTCAGAAGATGACGCTAATATCTTCACAAAAGGAGAAGAAGAATTAGCTAGCAACTCCAACATTGGTTTCCTAAATTACTAAGATGAACCCAAAAGTGAAGGTAAAATAGTTGATGGAACATATGCTATATTCATCTGGTCTAAGAAGCAGTCAACCCAACAAGTTGATAAAGAAAAAATAGAGGAGTGACCTCAACCAACAATTTCAATTGCTAAGTGGGGAACCACTCTGCCTTTCCAGCCAAAGGACCTGGTCATTGCAAGAAAGGTAAGTACATCAAACATCCCTACACCTTCTACTTCAAATTCATAGACCAGTCCTCCCCCTCTCAAAAACCAAAAGGATGAACTCCCATCCTCTGTTCTTAGTTCATTTTAGACATTTGACATAATTGACCATATAAAGAAAACCAAAATTCAAATGTCTGAATTTGAATTCTTGCAATCCAACCTTGAGTAGTTAGATAAGTTGGTTCAATGTGTAAAGAACCAAACCATCTCTATAAGACAAGCAATTCCAAAGGTAACTTGTGATCCCCCCAAGAACACATCCACCAGGAATAATCTTGTCATTACTCCTCTTGCTGCTTTCAGGAAGACTGAACCATTTTATGTCTCCCTACTGATAAATAGACACCAACTAAAGAATTGCATCTTAGATTCTAGTGCATCTGACAATGTCATGCCTACCAAAGTGGTGAAATCACTTAGTCTCACACTGACCAAGACATTTGGGAAATGTTTCTCCATGGACTACAAATAAGTGCCACTACTGGGATAAATCAAGGATGCCCAATTTACATTTACAACATTCCCAGACAAGAGAATCAAGATGATTGTTTTGGTGGCTGACATCCTAGCATCATACGGCATCCTTCTTAGGAAAAATTTCTACAAGGATGTTGGTGGTGAATCAAGCATGGACCTATCCAAGGTGAGGATTCTAGTTAAAGGTGTTATGCAGAGATTGCTCCCTAAGAAGGAAGCAAAATACGTGGTCACTCAAACATCAATGCCTGAAGCTCAAATTCTATTTGAGTCTTCAGGCATGGGTAATTAATTTTTATCCACAAAGGGAGTCCATGAGGTGTATGGTGAAATTCTTGAATGTGTCAACCTAAAAATTGGTTTAGATGGAATAGCAGAAGGATTGGTGGAATGCAATGCAAGTGTAGAAGAATCTCCCCCTCTAGATGAAGAAGAATATGAGGAAAAATTAGTGTCTAATGAGGTATGGATTTTGGATATCTCCTCAAGGAGATATTTTTCCTTCTTCATATAAGTTACAGTTTAGCAACACCAACAACACAACTGAGTATGAATCTCTATTGCTTAGATTTAAGGCTGCTCGAGACAAAGGCATCAAACTCCATGCCAAAGGAGATGTTAAAATGGTGGTTTGTCAGGTAAGGAACCTGTATCAAACCAAAAATTAGAGATTTCACCACTATCACAATCTAATCTGGGATCAAATTGAATGATTTGATGATTTCAACATCTCTGCCATACTCAAGGAATTCAATGACCGAGCTAATGCACTGACTATTTTAGCAACTCTCTTGGTTCCTCACCCTAATTATAAGGGAGATAGGTACACTATTGAACTGGTCTTTTGACCAAGTGTGCCTAACAATGCAAATCATTGGTGAGTGTTTAATGGTGACAACCAAATCATTGCCTTCCTGGAGCAAAAAGATAGCTTTAAACAGCTTCATTTTGAAGGCAGTGAGCCTTAGAAGCTTGAACTAGCCCCTAAATCAAGTGCAGATGTAGGTGAAGAATTCTTGTAACTTAAAGGAAATAAAATCCCAAAAGGCCTAGTTTCCCTTGAGAATCTATTTGATAAACATGACAGGTTCATCAAACAACAACAAATGGATTCAAGCTCCTCCCAAGAGTTTGATCAAATAAATCTGGGTACCAAAGAAAATCTCAAGATGGTGAACATTGGGAAGTGCTGCACTCAAGAAGAGAAGTTCAAGTTCATTGCTCTACTTCACTAGTACATAGATGTTTTGGTGTACTCCTATAATGATCTGAAGTCACTCAATCCTAAAGAAATCTACCATGGGATTCCTCTCAAGAGTGATTCGATACCTTGCAAGCAAAAATCTAGGTAGTACAATCCAAAGATATCAGGTATTATTCTGTCTGAAATACAAAAAATGTTGAATGCTAGGATAATTTTCCCAATCCATCATTCCACATGGATTGCTAACAAAGTACCTGTGAGGAAGAAGAATGGAAAAATTCACCTCTGTGCGGACTTCAAAAATTTAAATCAGTCATCCTTAAAGAATAACTATCCTCTGCCCATCATGGATCAAGTCCTTTAGACAGTGACTGGTTTAGAAATGTTATCATTGTTGGATGACTTCTCAGGGTATAATCAAATTAAAGTTGGTGAAGCAGACCAGCATAGGACTGCCTTCACCACACCTTGGGGCACCTTTGCCTATCGAAGAATGCCATTTGCCCTGATAAATGTTGGCACCACTTTTCAAAGAGAAATGGACCTTGCTTTCAAGGATGAAATGGGTAAGTTCATTATAGTGTACCTAGATGATCTAACAGTCTTTTTCAAGTATCATTCTGATCATGTGCACCATTTGTAACAAGTGTTAGAACGATGCCGCTAGAATGGCATTTCTCTAAATCCCAAGAAGTCTATTTTTGGAGTAACAAAAGGGAAACTTCTAGGGCACATTGTATCCAGAGAAGGCATAAATATTAACTCAGACAGAGTCAAGTCCATCCAGAAACTTACTCTACCCACAAGTAAGACTACAGTTCACTTTTTCTTTGGAAAGGTGAATTTTTTACGAAGGTTCATCCCCAAATTTGCTAAGAAGTATCGCCACATTATGGACATGATGAAGGGAAAAGCCACTTTCTGATGGACTATAGAAGGCAAGTCAACATTTGAAGACATCAAAAAAGTGATTGCTTGTGCCCCAATTCTGGTTTGTCCAAATTATACCAAGGATTTCACAATGTATAGTTATGCTTCTGAGCACACACTTTTATTAATTCTAGTCCAATAGAACCAAGAAGGTGTGGAATCCCCCATTTCTTTCATGAGTTTTCCTCTCAAAGCTCATGAGCTGAAGTACTCAAACATGGAGAAGCATGCTTATGTAGTGGTAGAGGCAGTGAAGCATTTCTACTTTTACATCCTGAATTCACACACTACTACCCTGGTTTCTGACACCACAGTCAAATCCATATTAACTTAGCAGGAGTTTAGAGTGAAAAGAGGCAATTGAATTGCTAAAATCTAAGAGTTTGATCTAGTCATCAAACCAACAAATTCGGTGTGGGGAAGGGGCCTATGTCAATTGATTGCTGACAACAAACCAGAAGAAACAGAGCATGGAGAAGAAGAAATTGAAGATTCACCAATAGTCCTGTTTGTCTCCACCACGAATGAGTGGTATTCAAGTATTGCTCATTTCCTTACTTATGGTGAGTTTCCTACTTACCTGTCTCATAAAAAAAGGACTGTCAAGTTAAAAGCTACCAATTTTATCCTGTGAGACAATGGACTGTATAAGAGGAACCTTGATGGAGTGTTCCTTCGCTGCGTGGACAAAGAGCAACATAGCCAACTTTTGATGTCCTTCCATAATCTGGCCTATAGAGAACATTTTTTTACTCTTGTAACTTCCCGTAAGATTCTACAAGCCAGGTATTACTAGCCTACTCTATTTCAAGATGCATACAAATGGGTACAAAGATGTGAACTATGCCAACAGTTCATTGGAAGACCCAAATTAGCTACTCTGACTCTTAAGCTAGTGGTGATAGAAGAGCCATTTCAGCAATGGGAAATCAATTTCATTGGTGCTGTAAACCCATCTTCAAGTGTTGGACATGATTATGTCCTCACAGCCACATATTACTTCCCACTTGGACATGATTATGTCCTCACAGCCACATATTACTTCACCAAGTGGGTGGAAGCCATTCCAACCAAGCATGCTACTTCAGAAGTAGTGTGCAATTTCCTCAAAGAGAACATCATTTCCAAGTTTAGGGTCCCAATCAAGATTGTCATAGACAACACAGCTTGTTTCTCTTTCCAAGAGATTACTCAATTCTATTTTTACTATGGGATTACCCTCTCTCACTCTTTTGATTATTTTTCATAAGGGAATGACCAAGCTGAATCAAGCAACAAGAACCTGGTGACTATCATCAAGAAGCTGGTAAATGAAAACCAATGAACATGGCATAAAGTATTGGTTGATGCTTTATGGGTAGACAAAATTATACCCAAGAGGGCAATTGGTATGTCACCTTTCCAAATTCTTTATGGTCTCAATGCTGAGATACCAATCACCCAGGAATTGCTAGCATTGAAATTGGCTAAGGCAGTCGAAGATCAGACATATGAAAGTTCCATCGATAAGAGAATCATGTGCTTGACTAAGCTAGATGAGTAGTGAACTATGGTGGTGGACTGAATTTCTATGCATCAAAGTCTGTTGAAGAAACTCTTTGACCAAAATGTAAAAAACTATGATTTCTAGATTGGAGATCAAGTCATGCTGTGGGATAAGAGAAGAGAACCAAAGGGAATGCATGGGAAATTTGATTCACTTTGGAGAGGCATGTTTACTATTTATCAGCTCAATGGTGAAAATAGTTTTCTATTGAAATATCAAGATGGCATGCCCTTTTCTCTACCCCATAATGGGTAGCATCTGAAGCACTTCAATTCTTGAAGTATTAGATAAGATTACCTGTACATATGTATATTTATATAGTCTTTAGTTCTATTTTGTGCTTTTCATTTTCATTTTTGGCACCTTTCCTTTTTGGGTAGTATGATTCTATAGCCCAATGGCATACTTAAAGGCATTGGAGATTTCAATTTCTACTCTCCTCAGCTGTTCCAAGTTTTCAACTGAAGGAAGTTCCCCAACTGGAGCCAACTATTGTTCCCAAAATTTGTCACTCATTTTTGGGACAACATATGAACTATTTTGGTCTTGCAGGCCAAAATTATCTCTTCCCTTCTCAAAAATTATTTTGAGCATTCAAATTCTTCATTATTCAAGCTTTTTCAGTTAAGGGACTAGTAGGTTCAATAGGTTCAATGGCTTCAACAGGTGAGTTCTCATAAAGGAACAAGTTCTCAACTCTTAGGCATTTTCAAGCTTGGTTCAATGCCTAGGTTCAACCAAAAGGTACATTGACAAGCTTCAAACAAAGGATTGAACCATTGAACCATTGAACCTTGCTTCTCAAAGGTTCAAAGGTTCAATGACGTCGATAAGCTTAAAGAGTTACGCATTTCGGCGAAAGTTCAAAGTTCAACTGATTCGGCAAGTTCAATGGCTTCAAAAGACTTAGCAAAAAAAAGGAAGATTGAACCATTGAACCTTGAACCAAAAAAGGTTCAAAGGTTTAAAGGTTCAACTTGGTTGGTTCAAAGAGATTGGTTCAAGTGGTTAATTGAATGAATGAAATAAAACATTGAACCGTTGAGCCGTTGAACCAAAGTTGGTTTAATCAGTCGATTCAATCGAACGGTTCAAAGGAGTGCCCCAAAGCCAAAAGGGAAAGTGCCCTTGTAGAGGGTAGTGAATAAAAGGTAGGTGCCCTTGTGGAGGGCAGGGAACATTTGTTCAAAGATCAAAGAGAAGGCTGAAAGGGTAAGGTTTTCTTTGGACAAAATTACCAAGTAAAGGAACCAAAATAATTCCTTCAAAAAAAATTTCTACAGAAAAACTTCACAAAGGCAAATCCTTTAAAAAAATTGTCTAAAGGAATTCCTTCAAACATTTTTCCTGAAGGAATGATCAAAATCCCGGTGGAAAAGTGGCTAAGGTAAGGGAAGATTTCCTTTTTACAAAATGTCTGAAGGAATTCCTTCGGACATTTTATTCAAAGGATTTGAAGGAAAAGGCCACTCGAAGAATCTTGAAGGACAGGTACCTTTGTGGGGGGCTCTCAGCACCCAAAAAATGGACCTTTCTCAAAGACCCGAAGGGACACCTTCCCTTCGGGGTGTTCCAAAGACATAAAGTCGAAGGAATTTCAAGGCTTCAAAAGACAGCCAAAATAAAGGATTCTGAGAAAGAGATTGAACTGTTGAACCTTGAACCAAAATGGTTTAACGGTTCAAAGGTTCAAAGAAAGATCTAAGCAAAGGAAGGGAGTGGAAGATTCCAGAGACTAGTTTAAAGAGATAGTTCAACCAAAGAGCAAGAAAGTGATTGAACCAGGGAAGTGATGGAACTAAGGAACTGACAAAGACTGCCTAAACCGTTGAACTATTGAACCAATGAAATTTCAAAAGTTCAAAGGTTCATGGTTCAATAGGGTTCAAACAACTAGTAACCATTGACGTCCCCATGAACATCAAATTTAAGGTAATGGAATATCTGTTAATTTTTAAATATAGCGCATAAATTAAAGGATGAACCAAGTGACTAGCTCAAAAAGATATCCTGAGAGCTTCAATTGCAATAAGAAAGAAGAGAAGGCTATAGGAGATATTGAAATATCTATGAGAGAGTTATTATTAGTAGGTAAAATAGTTCACCAAGTAGTCATCTAGGCACACCAAATCAAGGACACGACCTATTTTTATTCCATGAAGTAAAGGCAAAGTGGACAACTGCACAAACAAGAAAGAAAGGACCAAATGACCTATACTTTAGAGGAGACATATGAGATGAATTGGCACGCTACAATTAAGATCGATGCACTGTTCCAAGCATGGCCCCTTGACAGAAATTAAAATGCATTCAAGGCATTGAATGCAGCATGGGTCATTCTGTGGAACGAAGTGCTAAGCCTCTCTTGGAGTTATGTATTGTAATCTCTTATTTTATGCAAAGGAGATCTCTCCATTATAAAAGCAAAACTCTGCATAAATTGAAAGGCAATTACTAAGACTTTGAGCTTAGATTGTTGATCATATTACTTTATCTGAATGAGAAAGCAAGTTACTTTCAAACTTTGTGCTGTTATAGCTTGTGTTATTTTAGGAAATTGTTCTTATGTCCATTTCCTAGGAGCATTCTTGTTTATTTAATTTAACAAGTAGAATTATTGGAAGTAATCAGGAAGGTGTCCTGAAGCCAATTGTGGAGAGAATTTGTGTTGTCACAATTGTTTTTAGTGTGTTTTTAGTTTCTTTTTGTGTAAAGGATCTTGGGATGACTTTGTGCCCGCATTATCCTTCGTATTTCACTCTTTGGACAGTTGAGGTGGAGACTGTGTGTTACACCTCATTCTACTAGTTATTGTGCCCTTGTTACTTGGTTGTTACCCACTAGAAAGAACTCATGCGCCCTACTGCAAGACCACTTCTGAAAGAAGAGAAGTGCCTTCAATATTATCACTAGGAGTTCTCTTTTGTCTATGAACATCATCTATGAAAAAAGAGATCCTACCCCTGAGTGTTATTTTCTGCTTACATATATAGTATAGAGCTCCTCATATTTATAGGGAACCTCCCCTTGATAAGAGGAGAGATTTGTCCACCTCTGATGTGGTAAACCTACACATTTGGCTGACAAATCTCCCTATGTTGTGGTTGAAGAGACCTATTTTGCTCATCAGTTAGCTGGTGACAAAATATTCACCCAATAGGTTGTATGTGACCTCAACACCCCAGGTGTTAAACATTGCCTACATACCAATACCTTGAAAGGGGATCAATTCCAATGTAGTTTTTTGAATCTAAGTATTAGTGCAAGTGTAAGTGAATACTAGTATTAGTTTTAGTTTGAGTGTGACTTGGGACTATAGATATAATTAATCTAAGATTTGGGTTGTTAAATATCGGTGTATGAATAATTAGGGTAGAATAGGGATTGATGACCTAGATTTGCACAACTAATTCTAAGTTTATGTGAGTATTTGCATCTGATTTCCATCTAGGGGATAAATGAATGAAGGTGGTATATATAGTGTTTTGGTGCTTATCGAGATATGAAATGGGTGTAGGTTGACCCTAAGGTGATTTAAGAAATAAAAATATATCCATTAGGGATTAAAAGAGTAAAGGGACATTAACGGTACCTCTTTACCAATAACATAATGCATTAGAGTCTAAAGGGTTGTACTAATGTCTATATATAAGGAATGGGTGAAAAAGGGACCTAGGTGCCTAAGTGAAGGCTTAGTACTACTTTTGGTATATCTAGGAATGGGTTAGACTCACACAAAAGCTAGAAAGTGATCAAGAAAGGCCCTAAGATAGGCCTAGGTCTAAGCTAAGGATAAGATGGTCACAAGTGACACTCATTGCACTAAAATGACATTTTAGATGACTACAAAAATATGATATTGTGTTTTAAGATTAGGTAGTTTGAGACCCCATGGGTTGAGATTTGCTTCATGTTTGTAACCTTAGACTTTGTGGTTAAACTTAATGCAGTGGCTACTAGAATATGTGATAGACTTCATGTGATGAGTCTAAAGATGGCCTAAAAGGAGATTATAAGAGAGTGGAAGATTTATAATTATCAACTTGGTGTCTAATATTTTGGGTCCTGTACTGAAATGAATCCAAATGTAACTAATTGTAAAATCAATGGCAAGTGAGTCAAGTTTGCTTAAGGTCATTTTTGGAATATCCAAATTGTTGGATGAACCAAAGGAATTAATGCTAATGTACGATCCTTCATCCACCAAGAACTTTCTTATGAAGGTATTTTTTATCATAATATTAATAAATATGGGTGGGTCATCAACTCAAAATAGGATTTCATGATTAATCATGTCTTTTTTAGAAAACTCTATATAGAGTTTATTAAAAGGAGAAGGTTGATAAATGGTTTTGATAGCATGAACTTATATAGGTGTGTGGCCTTTAGAAGGTTTATTAAGTGATACATATTCATTAGATGGGTAGTCTTTATTGTATTGGATTGTTACATGAGGCACTGTCGATGATATGGTGATGTTTTCATGAGTTCCATTAAATGAATTTTACAAGGCATGGAATTAATTTCATCTAAGAAATTCCATTATGGTTTAGGGTTTGAGGCATAATCAAATTTATCTTGATTATTAATTATGAATTTTGTATATGAGTTAAAAATGCTATATTGAGGCTCTGATGGTGGAGTGGGCTTATCACTAGTTTGTGGATTAGAAGGTGACGTAGTTGTAGTATTAGTAGTATCCTTAAGAATTTGGCCTTCAAGATAAGGTTTATTAGGTTTGGTGACATGATCTTTGTGATCATGATTACAATAGTATTTGACCTTTACTGCATTCACATATTAAGAATAGGTATAATAGTGATCATAGTCAACATAAATAACATAAACATATTCATTGGAATGTTGTGTATTGGGATCTGACAGTTGAGATTAATTTTTAGGTTTTAGATTTGTATTTTTGGGATTATGAATTTAATATTTAGAGACTTTAAGTTATTCATTATGATGTTATTCAGTAATAACACCATGGTTAAAGTTTTATCCCAAGAGGGTAGCTATTTCAAGTTTTTGGAGTCTATGACATGTCTCATGATAGTAATTATGTCGGTATGAAACTAAAAACACTTGTTAAGATCATACCACGAAGATGGGGTATTATTATAAACATATCATTTAGACAAAGATAACAACTTCTCAATTTCATGCATATTGAATGGAGGGTGGGAGTGAAGTTTGTTATCTTTTTTAGGTTCTCTTGCTTTGGATTGGGAAGGATTGTTTTGAGAAGGATATATGGGACAACATTAGTTGTAATTTGGAAAGACTCATTTTTGGGTATTTTTGAATATTTAAATTAAGCCATAAGGAAATATATATGTTTTGTTTGGTGTAAAGCCTCTTCCAATGTTTAGGGAGAGAGCGTACTAACCTTGTATTGAATGGGTACTAAAGAGTGATAACAAAGAGTTTGAAAAGGTTATAATCACTCATGTTATGATTTTATTTATACATTGAAGAATTCTATCATTTGATGAAAGTATGGGCAGATTCATTAGGATTTTTTTTAGCATTAATGAAGTTGCTAAGGCTATTTTTTATAAAGTTCATTGTGCTAAAATTCCTTAACTAGAGCATTGTCTAAATCATCTAATTGTATAATGGAATGTTGGGGAAGTTGATTGTAGCATTATAATGCATCTCGAGTAAAGGTTTTGGCTATAAGTTTATTGGTAACATAAGTGTTGGTTTGGACCCATTCCTTGTAGGTAATGTTTTTAAGATGTAAGGCATTATCTTTAGTCTCATCATATGTGGTAGTTGGAGAAATGTTTCCAATTTCTATGGACATATTTAATGGAGCTAAAGGTTTGTTCTAAATGTTTTAAAGCATATTGTTATGAATTAGTGGTTGAAGAATGCCATTTACATTGGAATCTATAAGATGAGGGGGATATACTTCTAATTTGGTTGGTTCATAATGATTTGAGGGGGTTGAATATCTATTTCAAAATGTGAATTTTAATTTTGATTATTTGATTTCTAGTAGAATCTTATGTATGGTTCATATGTTAGACCATTTATTCAAGGAATTATGATGGATCTGGAGGTGGATTAGAATTATAATTATTTGGAAGAGGATTGGAAGATGGGGGTTACCAACATTAGTCTCGGGAGGAAAGTCCCCAACATTGGTGTTGGTTGGCCCAAATGTCATTGATGGAATTTTATTAAAACCACCATTATTATTTGTTGTGTAGACAATATTATCAACAATGTTCTTAATTAGCTAGACAAGGTCTTCTAGATTATCATTTTGGCTGATTTCAACAATGTTGCATTTGATATATCTAGATTGACATTGAGAGAAACTACACCATGAAGATTTATCTCTAATGGTGGGAAGAAAGGGAATAAAATAAAAACCCATGTAAAACATAAATGGGTTGAGGCTTGCAAAGAAATTCTAAGAGGTGACATCATGGTGATGAATAAGTTGTAAGTCTAATGTGGGATAAAAGAGCTAGTCATAGAAAACTTATGATATTAGGTAGGTCAATATAGTAGCTTTTTAAATCTAATCGAAGACTATATTGAGTTATCCAATCTAATAAAATATTGTATTGGGTTATTTGATATAGTTTATTACTAGAACATATTGTATTAGATTGGCCAATATAGTTGTAGAAAAAATATGACATTGTTGGTATTTGGATAAAAAAGCTATATTGGGTTGGCTAATATAATATGTATAATAGAATCTAAATTGGCTAGTGTAATTTGATTTAGGATTTAATATTTTATTATTTTTGCCATGTAGTATGGAAAACACACACAATTGTATCGAGTTGGCCAATACAATGTATAAACATAGTGGAGTGTATCAAGCTAGTTGATGTAGTTAAAAAACACAATATAGAATAGTATTAGGTTCACTGACACAATCTATAAAGTAGGAAAATTAAAATTTATCTAAATACCTTACAAAAACAAGATAGAGTGGTATAAAAAAGGATTTGATTGATTTTTAGGATCTTAGATATATTGATTTCATTCATAATATGTGAATACGACCATAAATGCTCTAACCATAGATGATTTTATCATACCCATGGTCATTATATCTTTTCTATAAGGTACATGAAGAGTAAGTTCCTTGGGCTAATTGGTAACTAGTGATCTACATCCTCAAATAGATGGCTAGTTTCTTATATTTAAATAAAAATAGTGAAACCTTAGGTGTTTTACATATACCGTGAGGTACATAGAAACTAAATTCCATGCATAGTGTGTTGTCTAATGAATTGATTACTGGGGTAATACCCCTCACACTAAGGTGTTAGTAAATAAGATCATTGCTTGTCCTAGAATGATAGGTCATATATAGTTTTAAAACTTCCATAACATAGTTTTTAGGTAAAACAAAATAAAAGTAAAAATGGAAATCTAGATTTGTAGCATGCAATTAATTTAAACATGTATAGAAAATGATATCAAGTTGGTTGATATAGTTATATTTCTAATAAACTCAAATTAAACACATATAATTATATCTAACTAGTCGACACAATTTTAAACACACATAATTTTATTGAGATGGTTGATATAGTTTGGAAAAATATGATAGTACCACACTAGTTGATATCCTTTGTAGCTAGGTAGAAAATTGTATTAGACTCACTGATATAGTTAGGATGATGGTTTATAATATTTTTATAATAATATATAAGGAAAAATATGAAACTAATCCAACTAAATGTAGAATAGGATTCATGTTGGGTTCAGCATAATGTATGCATGACCTAGGATGACCTACAACTATCATATTTATCTCAATAGACTAAGAATCAGATAGAGCCTAAAATACTTGGATGATCAAGTAAGAATGAAATTAATTTATTAGATATATCATAAGGTTACCCACAACATCAATTCCAATAAGAAAGGGTTACAAAGCCTAAACCTATGACATAATATTCTAGCTCTCACTAAAGCTCAATAAAGATATATTATAATCATACAAAAAATGATTATAATAGATTAAACTAAGGATGGATTAGAATGATTATAAAGGGTCAAGGTTCCATGATCAATAAATTGGGATCTATGCAACCTATTTTTTTATGGCAAGTCTAAGCAATCCTATAGCCACATCAATTTATTTTGTGTGGAGAAGGCCTAAATAGGATACACATACATATATCCATAAAGTAACAAGTAATATCTAATCTACTAAGTAAAATAAAATAAATAGTATAGGGACAATTTATGATTACTTTAAGGTAGACTCATCGATGCTTCAATCTTTCCCTGGCTAAAGTGGAGCTTTGCAAGAGATGTTGTAGATTGAATATCTTAAATAGTTGGATGAAAACCTGTTATATCCTTAGCTAGGAACTCCAAATGAATCCTCTTATTAACCTTCAATGACACCACAAGATAATACTTCTCAGCATAAGGCTCTAAGCCACTAACTTTCCCAAATTTACTTAAGGTAAATATGCATGCAAAAATAGAGTGAATAAATGGTATATGATCTAATATGAATGAAAAATGACCCTGATATATATTGATCTAATACCCAAAACTAATGCTAAACACTAAGTTGACAATATCAGTATGGTCAATATAATTGAAAGAAGTCAACTAACACAAAAAAATATTGGCTAGGCTGATACTATACAAATATTAGAATATGGTCTTAGAAGCCTAATACATTATAGATAAGGTGAAGGCACAAAATAGATGGTATAGCCAAGATGATACCATATGATATAGGGAAATTAGCAAATCTAGGAATGAGACATATAAAATAAATAAAAGGTTAAACACTTACATGAGGTAAAATTGATATTAGTAATGGTGTAATCAAGATATAATAATAACATCTCTTACAAAGCACCACTAGCATTTCCCACCTCATTCTTGATGCATCCTTTAAGGCATGTACTTAGGAAGATTGATGTGTCAATATGCCACTACAAGAGAAAACATCGGTACATTATGAAGTGAAAAATATTATGTGTATACACATAGTAGGTTACCTTAAACATTACAATAATAAATGACATTATGTATAATAATGAATTTACATGTTTGTTGTCAGAGTTTGGTATTTTCACATGAATCAGCCTTGGGAGGATAAGTATGATGCTCAATGAATTGGATGATGTATTTATACCATGGATTTTATCAAGTAATGATAATTTCTATGTGGAAAACAAGAGTTGTAATTAGGTGCTAGATTAGATGGATATTTCCTCATGTGGAATAAGAATTATGAGTCATGCAATGTCTAATGAGGATGGAAGAGAGATGCTAAATAAGTGAGTTAGTTATAGAATTTTACTCTCAAGGAATTAATTCAATGGTGAAATACATAAAATATTTTTCAAGAGTATAAATGAGTTGATATAGAATGAGTTTTTCACTTTTGCATTGATAAGTACCAATGATTTTGTGACATATAAGTTGTGAATCACCTAAATCATATAAGTATCGAATGTTTAAATCTATGGATTCTTGCATCCCAAGGATGAGATATTCCTATTCAGCCATGTTTTAATAACATCTAAGTTTAATTTAAAAATTAGTGGAATGATTTTACCATAAGGGTTAGCCAAGACACATCCTACCCAAACTCCTTGAAGGCACTTGGATCCATCCAAATAGAGTGTCTAAATATCCTCATGTAGATCAATGCTAACTTTAGGTAGTTCTTCTAATGTAGATTTTGTATATTATTTAAGCTTAGATATTATTATTTTTGACTCTTAAATACCTTGATCCTTAAGATCCATCATGAAATTATGGAATTAGTCTTTAAGAGAGATAAATTTATCAATACCTTCGATCAAGAAGACATCTTCTTTTGGAAGACTATCCTAAATATGTCGTTAAGTTAGAAGTGATGCAATAGTAAGTTGATCCATAATCACTTGGCATTTAAATAATTTTTGAGTGATGATACTAAGGTCAAAATACATTAAGAGCACCATCCACTTATTTATTTGGTCTTAATTCAATAAATCCTTAGAGAATAAATGGTGAAGGGGATTACAATGGACAATGACATAGGTGGTTTGATAAAGCATATAATGTTAAAAAAAATTGGTAGAAAATTATATTAAAAGTTAGTCTCTCTCTAATTTTGTGTAGCATATCTCATAATCTATCAAAGAACAATTAATATAATAAATGAAATATTATTTTTTAGACTCATCTTATTATACACAAAAAGCTAACTTAGGAAAAAATATGATTGCCCCAACTTTCCCAAGGTAAGATAAGATGTTAGGAATGGGCTGAGGCATGGACATATTTGGAATAGCATTGATATTAGAAGGATCCACATAAATCCCTTAGAGTGAGACCAAGAATCCTAAGAACTTTCCAATTGTGACACTAAAAACACACTTATGAGGATTGAGCTTAACTTTGCACTTAATAAGGCAATCACATATGATGGCTAGGTTGTGAAGATGGTTTTCACAATAGTTGGATTTAGATATAATGTCATCCACATAAATTTTTACTATTTTTTGGATGATATCGTGAAATATGTGGGTCATTTCACAATGATAACTTGTTCCACCTTTTTTAAGTCCAAAAGGCATCTTAACATATCAATGACTTTCAACTTGGTAAAATTGTGGTTTTGTGTTGATCCTCGAGGGTGATATGAATCTGATTATTCCCCAAAAAAAATCCATGAGGGAAAGAAACTTATAGCCAATTGTGGAATCTATAATAGATCGATTGAAGGTAAAGGAAAGTTATTATTAGGACATGCTAAGTTGATATTATGAAAGTCAATATAAATGCAAATGAGCTAGTGACTTTATTGTGAGTGGGTGTTATGTTGGATACATATTATAAATAATTTAAAGGTTAAATTAACTTGGAATCTAGGGTCTTGATAGATTATTTGTGACATAAGGTGGAAACCTTAGGGGGAAACTTGCATTGCTTTTGATGCATGAGTTTTGTATCTAGGTATGACACTATGTTACTATGTTATGGACAATTATGCTAGGATCGATGTCGGGCATATCCTCATAAAACCATGAAATACTTCATGATAATATTCTAAAAAAAGTCTATAATTATCTTTCTCTTTAGGATGAAGTTACTTATATACAATAATGGACTTAATATTTGTAGTTCTATTGAAGTTAACTACTTGAGTTTCTTCGATAAGCATTACATTTTTTTACTTTGAAATTATATGAAGCAGATGGAAGCTTGGAAGTAGGGTCAAACTTAAGGGTCAATAATAGTGATGAAATTACTAAAGTAATGGGTTGTTTTCTAAAAATTTCCAAGCTTACGATATTGGCGAGCAAGTTTAGGCTCTCTAACATGAAGTAATTATAGGATAGATTCATCACTAAGAATATTAGGTAAGGGGTCATAATATTCAACATCTACCTCAAGATTAATAATATTATTACCTTTGATGTCAAACTCTAAGTGAATTTGTCTAACAATAGTGGCTTTCACATCCAAGGTAATCTCAAGAAATCAAAGAGAAGTTGATGGTTTTCATTGTATGGTATCATCCTAGTTGATAAAGTCTAGTATAAAATAATAGTTCTGATGTATCAACATGGTCAATATAATTAGCTGAGGTGGTATTGATATTGACTATATCAGGTTGGCCAAAGTAGTTAGAAGAAATTTTGGATGGTAATATAATTATATCAACTTTTATTAATGATTGGCTAAAGCAATTGTGAATTGAATTGAATTATATTGGGTTGGTTAGTACAGTTGTAAAACTAGAAATTAGGCTATACTATAGAGTTGGCTAATATAGTTAGCAATGTTAGAAAAGTTTTGGACTGTATTGGGTTGGCTGATGCCATCATGATTGATAGGAAAGTTAAAAAGCTATTAGACATTCCATAGACTAGTTTATAATGGTTGGTTGATAAGAGGAACATAAACTTTAGATTATAAGTTATTCTCATCATCACTAGAATCATAAGAGATACGAAATAAATGAATGCTTCGATTAAAGGCATTCATTTTAGTAAGTTTTTTTTATATTATGGAGTAATCATCATATGATGAAGAGATGCTATGTGAATGAGTGGTTTATTGGTAATTATCATTACAAGTATCTTTTCTAGATACACCAATGTTATTGAAAGTTTGAGGGGATAATGATAAGGGATCTTGAAAGAGTTTGGCCACCCAAAAATCAATGCATACAAAGTCATATTTTGTATAAGAAGCTTCATGGGCATTGTGTGGGGGTAGACTTATAGTGTCATCATCTATGAAATAAATTTTCATATCTCATGGTAAGATATATGGAGGAAGACATTATGCTATATAATGAGGTAATTTGGTGGTATTGCAAATAATTTGTAACTCATTAGTCTCATCATCATTAGAATTTGCAAGAGAGTCTTGCAGATCAATATGTGTGCTAACAAAATCAAGAAGAAGAGTACTATTAATATGAGAGATGACAAGGATGTGATATTGTATTTTTTGATTAATATATTGAGACCCAATGGATTGGGTTTATCTTCATAATTATAATGATTTCCATCGAGTTTGAATTAATGCATTGGTTACCAAAGGAGGTGATAAATATCATGTCATGAGTCCAAGGAAGACATGAAAGAAGATGATAAGAGAGTGGAAGATTATAACCACCATATTGGTGCATAATAATTTGGGTTTGATAGTAAGGGGAAGCCAAATGTAACCAAGAGGCTTTTGATTTATTTTTTCAAATCCATGACATGCGAGTCTTATTTATTTTAGGTCCACTTTAGAATATCTGAGTTGTTGGATTAGCCAAAGGGAGGTAATGTTAATTCATGAGACACCATCCACCATTTTTTAATTAAAGTAATATTAGTCATAATTTTAATAAAAATAGGTGGATCATCATATCGAAAGAGGATTTCATCATTAGTCATGTCTTTTTATGTAAACTTTATGGAAATTTTCTTAGAGGAAGAAGGTTGAGAAATGGTTTCAATAACATGCACTTTCATAAGTGTGGGGTGCTCTAAAGGTTGGGGAGGTAATTTAGTTTTTATATATGGGATTATTTTATGTATTGTAGTTTTTTCATGATAAACATTCTATGATATGGTGATGTTATCATGAGTTCTATAAAAGTAACTTTGCCAAGCATAGAATAGAGTTCATATAGGAAATTCCATTATGATTTAGGGTTAGAGTGATAAAAAAATTTAAATTGATTGGTAATTATGTATTGAGGAGGTATGATATTAGGAATATTAGATGCACCAGGTTGAGGTGTTGATGGTGATGTAAGCTCATCACTAGGTGGCAGATCGAAAGAAGGTGTAGTTGTGGTAGTAGTATCTTTAAGAAGTTATTCTTTTAGAGAGGGTTTCTTAGGTTTGGTGACATGATATTTGTGAGTGGGCTTATGATAATATTTAACCTTTGATACATTCATAAATTTGGATTTATTTTAATAATGATCATAATCATCATCAATATCACAAGTCAATTGATTTGAATGTTGTGGTTGAGATGATTTTTGAGGTTTTTGATTTATAGATTTAGGATTATATGATCAGTTTTTAGAAGCTTTGAGGTATTCATTATGGAATTATTTTATGATGAGATAATGATAAAAGTTTTTCCCTAATAAGTTATTTACCAATTTTTTTTGGATTGTATGACATGTCTCATGAGAGTGACCAATATTGATATGGAACCAACAAAACTTGTTAAGATCATACCATGATAAAGGGACATTAGAGTAAATGAATGGTTTGGATAAAGATAATAATTTCTTAATTTACTGAATAATAAAGGGAGGGTGGGAGATAAGTTTTTTATGTGATTAAGATGAGCTTAATTTGGATTGGGGAGGCTTATTTGGAGAAGGATTAGTATTGATTGCATTGGTTGAGTTTGAAAATATTCTTTTTTGGTGTTTTGAGATGAATCAAAATTGAGCCATAAGGAAAGTATTTTTTCTTGATCAAATTCCTCTTCTAAAGTCTAAGGATAAAAGTTATTAACTTTGAATTTAAGAGCGATAACAAAGTGTTTGAAAATATTTTCATCACTCATGTTATGGTTCACTTTACGTGCTAATGATTTCCATTGATTGATGTAATTATGGGAGATTCATCAAGAAGTTGTTAAGGCTATTTTTAGGAAGTAATTATGTTAGAATTAATTAACTAAAACATTGACTAAATCCTCTAGTTATGTAATGGAATTCCAAGGAATTTGATTGTACCTTTCTAATGCATCTTCAACAAAGGTTTTGGTGAGAAACCTGGAAATAACATAAGTGTTGGTTTGAACCAATTCCTTAAAGAGATTTCCAAAAGCTTTAAGACGTAAGGCAAGATATTTATTCCCATCATATGTTATAGTTGGAGAAATGTTTCCAATATATATAGACACAATGAAGGGAGCTAAATGTTCATTTTTAAGATTTTGAAACATCTCTTTATGAATTGGTGGTTAAGGAATATTGTTTTCATCGACATATTTGAGAGGAGGGTGTGTCATGTCAATATGGTTGATTCGTAATGTTTTGAGAAGGTATATGCCATTTTTAAAATGTGTGTTTATGTTTGGACCATTTGATTGCTACTAAAATATTGCATAAGGTACATTTTTAAAACCATTTATGAAAGGATTTATAAGGATTTATGATGAATCTAGAGGAGGATTGGAATTGGAATTTTGATTAGAGTTGTTGGAAGTTGATAGATGATTACATGGGGCATTCTAAAAATTAGTTTTTGGAAGAAGATTCCCAATGTTGGTATAAGTTGCACAAACTATCATAGCAAATTAGGGAAGCTTTTTAAGATTTATATTATTATTTAGAATATAAATGGTGTTATCATAAAGGTTCTTAATAAGCTAGGTGGGATCCTCTAGGTCACTATTTTAGTTGATTTAAAACATGTTACATTCAATAGATATAATATGATGTAATAAATTTCACCATGAAGAATTGTGCTTAATGATGGACAAAATAGGAATGAAATAGTAACCCATACAAAATCTAAATGAGTTGAGGCTTGCAAGGAAAATTATAAAAGGTGACATCATGGTGAAGAAGACTAAAAATATAATGTAGAAGAAGAAGGATAGTCATAGGAAACTGATGGTATTAGGTAGGTTGATAAAGTTAGTTACTAGATTTTAAAAACAAACTATATAACATTGGCTGATATAGATTGGTAAATGAATATAAAAATTAGACTATACCATTTTGTTGAGTAAAAAGGTAGTGTTATTGGTAGTTGGATAAAAGGATTATATCTAGTTGGTTAATACAATAGGAAATAATATAGGTTAAGTTGGATGATGTAGTTAGATAAAAATTTAGAAATGTATTGGGCTAACTAATGTAATTAGAAATAAATTGATAAGGATGAATTGTATCAAGCTAGTCAATGTAATTTTCACACACATAATGTTAATGAGTTAGTCAATATTATCTATAAATTAAACAAGCTAAGCATTTAAAAATCAAAGTAAGGAGGTATAACTAAAATGGTGTGTTTCATTTGTAGGCTCTTAGATAGATTGATCCATGCATAAATAGTGAACAAGACCTAGATGATACTGACTATGAAGGATTTTAGCATCCCCTAGTTGAACTATCTTGTCTTTGAGGTACATTGAGAGTAATATACTAGGATAATAATTTAACAACACAATACCAAGTCAAATGACTTAATGGCTTCATAATGTCTGAAAACAAAACCTTAGGCATTTTTGATACATTGTGAGGTATATGAAAACTAAAATCTATATATAATAGTATCTAATGGCTTGAGTGTTGGAAGAATACCCCTCACACCATGACTTGGGTAAAACATATGACCACTTGGCCTAGAATGACAACTCTTGTGAGTTTTAAAATTGTTAAAACATAGTTATTGAAGATAAAATTAAAAAAAAAATAGAGATGATTCATATTGAAAGTTAAATTTACAACCTAAAATGAAATGAAAAAATAATCATAGCGGTATTAGGATGGCAAATATATTCAAAATAAAAAAATTATCAAACAAATTTTTATTGAGTTAGTTGATATAGTTATAAGCACACATAAAATTGTATTGGGCTAGTTGATATAGTATGGAAAGGCACAAATGTTATTAGGCTAGTAGATATAGTTGGAAAAAAAATAAAGAATTGTATCAGGCTGGATAATATAGTTGCTAACACTAATAAATGGTATTAGTTTGGTTGATGTAGTTGATTTGAAAGTTATATGATGATTTTCATGACATCATTAAGAAGGTAAAAGGATAATCATGAAACTTATACAACCAAATATGGGATAAGATTCATTTTAGATTCATCAAAATGTATAATCCTCTTTCTTTCAACAGACTAAGACTCAAATAAGGTCAATCAAATAGAGACTATATATATTTAGATGAGCAATTAAGGATTAATTATATCTATAAATCTAGAAACAAGTAACTTACAACTCAAATGTCAAGAGGAAAGGCTTCTAAAGCCTAAGCTTATGACATTGGGATATAGGTCTTATTAGACCTCAAAAAAGGTAAATGATTGTAAGTATGATAGTAAAGATTCAAGTAAGTTAAATGATGTTAAATGGTTACAAGTAAATGATGGGTCAATGATTGTAAATAAGGTATGGTGCATTGGTCAACCAAATGGGAGTCTATTCAACCTAAGGTGATAAATGGAAAACCTAAATAACCATATATATAAACTAACTTATTTGGTATAAGGAAGATCCTATGAAAGGATATAAATATACATATAATATACTAAGTAAAGTAAAGAGTATAATAATATAAATACTTACCTTGGGTGGACCCATTGACTCTTCAATCTCCCCATTTTGCTCAAGTGGATCTTTGCAAGAGATGTTTTAGGTTGAAGACCTAAAATGGTTGGATAAATATCTATATATCCTTAGTTATTAACTCTTAAATACATCTCCTATTTAGCTTCAATGAAACCATAATGCAAGACCTCTAAGATAAGGTTCTAAACCACTAACTCTCCCGAATAATTATTAGGTGCAGAAATATGAGCACAAGTAAAGTGTATGAATGTGATATATCTTGTCAGGAATGATATGTTAACCTTATATGTATGGTTCCATTACCCAAAACCAATATTATACTCTAATCCAATCATATCAACTAGGTTGATAAATAAAAAATTTAGAAGACAAACTTAGAACTATATGAAGCTAAGTTGATACAATATAGGGAAGACTTAAACATGAAATAGATTATATTAACTAGGTTGATACTATAGGATATAGTGAAGCTATAAAATATGGGTGATTAGTAGACATAAGGTAATTATGAATAGAGGATTGGATGAGGTTAAACTGATAGTATTTATGGTGTGAACAGATAATATGCAAATATATCTTTCAAAGTATTATGAGCTAATCCCACCTAATTCTCGATGCACTATTTAAGGCATGCACTCAAGGATATTCATGCATTGACAAGAAACTATATAATAAATCATTATTAATGTATAAAATTGAAAATATTAGGTTTATATATGTGGAACCATGACGAGTTCTCTAGAAGTGATGGCAAGGTTGTTGATTGTCACTAGACTTAAATGTGTGTTGCCTATAACAGAAGGTGGAACCACACAATGGATTCACTATAAGTAGTGCCAAGGTTGTTTAGTATCACTAGAATAAAATGTACATTGCCCATAATAATATGAATCATACCATTATGGATGGATACAGATTATTTTTTTAATTATTGAAATAGAATGAAGAACATTGATGCCCTTATTATGAATGCAATGCCAATATATTTTAACTGAAATAACCATGTTTTGCTATTGAATATGTAAACTATATTATAGCATATATAAGCATGAATTAGTATCATGTATTTTGAAATTTTAAATATGTATATGTGTTCGTTAACCAATATCATTTCCCTTGAATATGTATGAACTAATATATAATGCCAAGCATCTATATGCTCAATTGTAACTATATGTGAAGCCTACAACTTTTGTTCCTATAACTATTTTGCATGTGCCCATGCATATGCATCCAAGTGTGTATGATTTTGTACTCAATAAAGCATAAAGTGAGTGCATATTCATGTCATATGCCTTAATAATTTTTATTAATATACCAATTTCTGTCATGTATCTAATTTCTAAATTAATTTAAATCTTTGAAACTTGTACTTTGTCAAAATCTAGTTTTTTGAATTATTTAAAATATTTCAAACTTGTAATTTAACATAGAATCTGATGTTTCTTCTTATGGAGGGTTGAATATCTCAAACAATCCCACTATAATTCACTCCTTTTAAGACAAAGGATATATCTTATAAGACACTCATCCTACATGATGAGGGATTTAACATCATGTCAAATTATGGAGAGTATGTCATCATAGTAATGTAGTTGTGTTTGAAGCATGTATGTAACATATTTAATGCAATGCATACAAGTGTCATATAAATATATATATTAATGAGTCATGTAATAACATAACTAATTTTGAATGAGACTATGATAAAAAGTGCATATATGGATCATGACACCACTAATCAATCTCAACAAGCACAACAAGCACAATGTCACACAATTTCACACATAAGGCCAAGGGTTACATACAATGGACATGAGCATGTTGCAAAAAATAAGGCTAAGGGCCACACACAATTTACATTAATAATTTCATAAATAAGAGACATGGATATGTCACATAGACAAGGCCAAGTAGCCACACATAATAAGCAAGTAATGTTTATCCCATCATGTAAGAAAGTAACAACATCAAAAGAGCATAGAAAAGTGAAAACTAGTCTACATTATCCACATATATCAATGTCACATCATAAAAAAGTATCAAATCCATGTAGCACAATGGAAGCTATGAGTAACTAGAAATACACTTTGTAAGATATCTAGCTCAACATCGTAGAAAGGTCTTAGATATATATAACATGTTATAATGTAACCTATAGAGTAAGGTGCCCTCAACATAGGCATGACCATTGGGTACAAGGGAATCCAACATCTAAAATCCATGTATAATGTATGTCTTGCTTCATACTAATATACCTCATGAAATACATATGTATATGAAAAAAAGAATATGTTATCTAACATAATATGTGATAAACAACATATATAAAGAAGAAAACTAGTAACTCATGTCATGTTCAGGTCCTGAATTTTTTTTATAATATTTTTTATGTTTTTATATTTTTGACATTTTTGAATTTTTTTATTTTTTACGTATTTGATTATTTTTGTATTTTTGACATTTCTAATTTTTTGAATTTTTTAAGATATTTGAATTAAACTACCATATGATCCCATTAATGGGAGGACCATAGTGTATGCTTTTATCATAAAGCTAGAGGGTGACTTTTTGTGAATAAAAAGTACTATCTGTAGATAAATCAAAATATGAAAAGACATTTGATGTTATAATGTAACTCTCTTGACTAATAATCATAGAAACTATTGCAATGTGTAACTTTAGAGGGTGTAAGACTTGGTGGAGTCCATTGTTATGTAGGAGAATGTTTTATTGTTTGTGTTCACTATAGAGCATGTTAAATTATCTAAGGTATTGCTTTAAGACACATTATAGAAGACATAGATATATTTTAACTATGAATAATGTTTAGATTTGAAACTTTTTATCTATAAATAAAAATATAAAAATATTTTGTATAGTTACAACAAGTGACTTTGCACTATGTTATTGAATAGGTGCAATAACTTACTAAAGTTATGGTGGGGGATGAGGAGGAGATACCATTGACTATATAAAGTAATCAAATTGAATGCCTAAAACTTTCACCACTTTATTAGAATGTATATATTTGAGACATTGATGTATTATGGATGGTACTACATGAATCTTCTATATTCAAGGGCATCTTAAAAACTTTTCAAAGACCCATGTGCTTGGTAAGACTAATAATAAAGTAGCCATTATTACCTAACCAAATTAAAGAGGTAGCACCACATGCCCAAGAGGATTATATGCATGTTCATCAAATGCTTTGACTAATTTTGATGTAGCTTGTAAATCCTACTATATACCCAAGAGTGTGAAGAAGTGTCGTTATACATGTGTTTTTATTTGATCCATTGTCAATCATGACAATGTATATAGGTTTTTTCTAGATATAAGCTTGAATAAAGAGTGCAGGTTTGTCTAAATCATCATCAATAATCTCTTTGTCATCAAATTTGATCATGGGACATGGTGTTGATCTACATATAAGTGTACAAAAAACACCATCTATTGGATTTCCATATGTCAAAGGAGGAGGATGTGCATTGTATACATTGTATCCCTATAAATTATCTATATTTTCTACTATGTCATGGTTTGGAAATGGATTAGTAAAGATTTTCAACTCTATATTGTCATTTTATTGTGGTTTAACCTCCTATGTGGGTGTGTTTAGCTTAATATTATTGTCATAACAAATATCTTGTATATTATGCCTTAGCCTATAATACTTATTTGTAAAATTCCTAATACATCTATGATAATCATAATGTGTGTTACTTATCGAATCCATTGTGTTGAGGCTTGGGCATATCAACCTATAATTATGAAGGGAGAGATGTGAGATTGCAATCAATTAATATATGTAACAAGACATGAGGAAGTGATGGTAACCTTGACATTTCCTTCTTAGTGGAGCTTTCAATTAAAGCTTATTCATTGGTTGTGATACTGTATTGACTATTAATTTTATGTCATTATTTCTTTCATTAGATTTGACTTGGTGACATGGTTCGCTTTGAAACTTAGTATATGAAGTATTTAGTGCATACTTATGTTTGTTAAAAGTTATGATCTTGAATTATCATTCTTTGAATGTATGGCATAACTCATCAAAGGATTTAAATTTATTGAACATGATAGACTAATGAAGTGGAGCTATCAAACTTTGTGTGAAGATATCTTGTAACTTATTATCTTCCATAGAAATTTTTATATTAGCTAACATAGTCTTATATTGAATAATTTATTAGTTGATTAGATCATTGGACCCTTGCTTGAGTTTATAAATTTTTGAATAAGATAGTTTTTCACCAATGTTGATAGAGAAATGTGATAGAAATTGATCTGCAAAAGGGTTAAATACTTTAAATTATTGGAGTGGAATATCATTAAACCATATCAAATTATATTATTTGAGGCCTATTGGAAAGAGAAAGCATACTCTTCAAGGCTTATTGAAAATATATTGGTTAATAATTTTTCATGGTATGTATAATCCAAGCATGCTACATAAAATGATCAAAGATACTACTCAGGATCACCTTTATCTTCATATAGTGGTAGATTAAGAACTACAAACCCTGTTGGTAATGCGTAATATGTTATCTCATGTGCTAAAATATTATGAAATAAAATATAAGAATTCATTGAGTGACTAGCTTTAGAGACACCTTATTCTAATCGTAACACCTTAGCATGTAGTTATGTAATAATCTACTCAAGAAGATGTGAATTAGGTAAGGTTGGTGATGAACCTTGTGTAGTAATCAAAGGAGGTGTGTAGGATGCCAATGTATAATTAAGCATATTTATTTATCTAAAACCTTGTGATGACCCTATACCTAGGGATAATATCACATATGTAACTATAGGTATTTATATTTAATAGAAGCAAAAGTATAAACTAGAACATCTAAAGTGGAAGTCTTAACTTGAATGAGATCATGAAAGGGATCATATTATTCTTCCAATGTCAAGGCTTGATCCATGTTATTTTGTTCATCTCTTGCAATGTATAATAATGCATTAATATTATGTGGATTGATGTTAAGATATTTCATGAATTATTTGTCATTAGTTTCATTTGATTACTTTGTATTAGCTTTATCATTATCAACAACCATTATAATTCCATTGATAGGGTGCATAGTAAATATTGTATACAATTTTTCTTGTTCCCAAGTCATACTTGATTTTATAAAAAAAATCCTTAATGGTGTTTGTATCATAAGAGAATCATGTCATGATAAGATATTAGAATAATATGAGTTAATAAAGGCTTGATATTGTACATTATTTATTTTTGCCTTTGTATATCTAGTGAATCCAAATAACACCTCAAAAAGTAATGTAAAATGTGATGATGAACATCATTAGCTAGATCAAAATTTATAATTAAAATTTATTCATTACATCCATTATTTGATTTTGAAACTTTGAATTTGTAAATAGGATTAATTGTGTTACTAAGTTGGTTGTGTTTGATTTGTAGGCTCTCAAATATATTTATCCCATATGTAAATAGTAAATAACACCTAAATGGGTAGTAACCATGGAGGATTCCATCATCCCATAGCCACACTATCCCATGTTTGAGGTACATTGAGAGTAACTTCCCAAGGATAACCATTTTTTGGTGTACTACAAAACTAAGTAGTTAAAAGGCTTTCTATAGATGAAAAAATAAAAACCCTAGGAATTTACATTATACTATGAGGTATGTGGAAACTAAAGTCTATATATAGTTATTTCTAATGGCTTGAGCATTGGATTATTTTCTCTCTCATAAAAAATCAAGTAAAAAAGATGAATGCTTAGCCTAAAACAACAACTCCTATGAGTTTTAAAAATGTTAGAACACAGTTCTAGAAAGTAATAAAAATAAAATAAATAAATTGAAAGCCAATAAAAAGAAAGATTTTTGTGTATGGAAATCATGAATTCAATCTAAAACCACTAGGTCAAAGATAAATTCTATAACAATGTTCAATCAAATCTAATAAAACATGATCAAATTTCAATTTAGTGTATGAGAATAATGAATTCAACTGAAAGCCTATAACAAAAATTAGAAAAACAATGCTCAAAAAAATTTACAAGTTCACTAATATGTTTTACCCTATTTTTTGATTTAACAAAGTGAATGTTGCTTAATAGGTATAAAATTTGATAGATATATTTAGATAACAATATATGACATCTAAGCTTAAATCTAAATGTAAAGTATAATTAATTGAATTAGATTGAGAAGTGGTAGGTGCTAAAAATAATAAGTAAACCAAATACAACATGCCTAGATTTTATGATCTATAGGTGATTGTAATTGATGTTTGACAATGGAAATCAAAATAAGACAAGATTATGATGACTTGGGATTAGGAACAAAGCTATTGACCATGTTTAGATAGATCTACGTTCCTTGGATAATAATTTAGGCCATTCATGTCTATTAATTATGGACTTATCTATGTTATCTATGACAAAACTGTAACTATTCTAACCTATGCACTTGTATTTGCTAAGTGGGTTGAGATATTTTTATTTTTTAGATGTTAGGTAGAGATTTTTGTTTTCCTTCTCTTTTCATTGGAAACCCTAGGGGTGCTTATGAGAGCTAAAAACCCACAACAAGAGAGGGGAATGTAATGGGTTGAGATAACCCTAATCAACCCCTTGATGATTGATTTTTTTCTATGTATCTACATACTTCTCCCACATATAGTGATTATGCAATTGTGTTCCTTGAATATATGTATATATCTACATACTCTAAGGATGGAATTAATGCACACATAATTCTCCCACATATAGTGATTATGCAATTGTGTACCTTGACTATATGTATGTATCTATAAATTTAGCTTTAATCTTGACAATGTTAGGTTTTGACTTGGTTTGAAATGATTTAGACTTCACTTGTAATTTATTCTAATGAATGATCTTGAATCTAATAAGAATATGGATTTTTTTAATGTGCAGTAGTGTGTAAGTGATGAGATAGGAATAATGAATAATATTTGATTTGTATTTATAGTGAAACATTTTGATACTTTCCTTTATCTAACCTTGTGAAATATGTAGGAAGACACAAATAAATATTTTTAATTTGGAAAATAGTTGTTAATTGGTATAGGGAAAATGTTGCACTAGGTGGATAGGTCTATAGTATCATACCTATCTACCTAGTGCAAACCTATCCTAGAGATGTAGGGATAATTATCCTAAGTTTGGTAGCAATCTGAGAGTGATATAAAATAAGTTTAAGTATTGACTTTGAAAGTTATGTGTAGTAATGATGAAAAATAGAGGGCCAAGACTGCATATAGATAAATGGCTAGGAGGAATGTTGAATAAGAGTTGTGTATTTGGGTAAAATCCAATTGGTTTAAGATGTGTCAAAAATTAGCATTGTTAAGTATCTATGACCAAATTTAGGTGTCTAAAATATCTTCTTACTGATTGATTTATTGATCACCCTCTCCTAATTTGATTAATTCAATCTTCCATTATTATATTTTGACATTTTATTACTCACCCTGTAGACATTATTTCTAAATTATACAGCACCTCGGTCTTGTACACTTGGAAGATACATATCATGGATTTAATTTCATATTTTATACCTTTCCTCCTACTAAAAGGCTCACATAAACTATCTCTTTATGCCTAATTATTTATCTCTTGGTTTGACTTATGTTATTATAATGACTCAAACCTTTTACCTTGCCCAAAATGTTTTAAACCTGGTTATCTTCCATATCTACAAGTTTTGGACCTGAACCAATTTTTCTTCTACCTAAACACTTGCATCCTAGTCAGTTGCTTTGATACAATTATCCTACCCCAAAACAAGTGTCTAGTGCCCTAAAGTCATTTAATTTACAAATGAAACATATTCCTATGGTCGTTCATAGTGTTTTAATGTGAGATATTATCCAAAGGGATTGGTATAAATATAATATAAACCCTCATTTATTCCTCACCTAAAAAAGACCTAGAGAGACCAAGGAAACTTATTAAAAGTATTATATCAAGAACTCAAGTGAACAAAGCTTCCCTATTTTCTCTTATTTTCATATTAGTCATAGGGACAACACATCTATAGGTCTAAATTACTAAAGGAAAAGCTTGAGAATGATATTTTATAAGTTACAAGCTAGGTCATTGGTGTACTTGCTTATCACACATGCATCATTCACACACAAGCCAACATGTAGGGGAGAAGTACATAAGTTTGAGGTCTTCTACGTAGTATTGGATATGTAGATAGAGATCATTGATAAAGGGGTAAGCTCAACACCATGTGCCCATTAATCCATTTTTGCCACAATCAATATGAAGATGAAGACCTAGGGTTTTACTATTTGATAAGGAGCAACAGTCCATGACTAAGATATGAATACACCAGAGTGAAGGTGACATAGAACCTAAAATCATCCAGGTGATCACATCTAGTCTCAATAGGTATTCTATACTAGACACATGCATCTAAATCAAACAATAGTGTCAACATAAACATCCTAGGTCAAGACAAGTGTTTACATCTATAGAGGCACAATTTTAAAAATCAAGTGATTTTTCTAGAATCCAGATCCAATCTATATTCTAATTAGTCTAGATCTAGATTTATATTATCATCAGAACCAACTAAGTATCTTGTTTTCATTATTATTTTAATATCAAACATAGTTATACTTTCTATCTTTAGCATCTCAACATAATAAATTTTGTATGTATTGTATTTTAGTTTTGTAAACAACTGGCTTGCTTTATATATAGTCTACCATCCTTGTGCCCTAGGCTATCTCTTACCCCTTTAACTCTAGATCTCCCTTAATCTAAATTTTAGGGTTAAACATTTTCTGAAAAAGATCTTTGAACATCATTTTTATCTAAGCATACTATATAGGATGTTTCTTTTATGTCTTATACTAATATTTGTATTCTTTATCTCTCTTATTATGGATGATATTGATTGCTTTGATGACTATGACTATGAAACTCTCTAACTTTCTATCAAATATGGGGTAAAAATTGATTATTCTAATTGCTAAAGAATCTATTATCAAATCTTTAAGTGGTGGTAGCTATGATTAGAGGAATCATATATCTAATTAGGTCCATGTTCTTACCATTTCAAGATATGAGTTGATCCATCTTAAGGAAAATAAAGATCCTTTATTGTTACTTCATACACTGTCATCATATGATTTTGGCCTCTAATATTTGCTAAAATATGCATATAAAGGACAAGGATTGGGTAAACATGAGCAATGTATAACCCACCCTATTAGTAAGGCTTATGATTTTTAGAAAAATCCATGAGGACTCAACAAGGAAAATCATCTAATCATGCCCTTCTTGCACATTCTACCATAAAAATGGGTGCATATGACCAAGGTGATCCTTCATATGATCATCAAATATTCCAACAAATAATAAGGAAATTACAAATTATTAATAAATTACTTATAAGGGGATATTCCTTCAAATAAAATAATTCAAACCCCCATGATTCCAAGATTTCCAAATAATGTGCCCCTTATCAAGGGTGACAATTCTCTTTCCCTTCATTTGACATTGAAAATTTTCAAAAGATTAACCAAAACATCATGGCATTTTTACCAAGTAGTTTTAAGGCACCAAGAAGAGGGAAAAATTGCAAACCTAAAGTGCCAAAGGCTCCTAATATTCTAAATCTTTTGACTAAGGTATTTAAACCAAGGGATCTTTATCTCTCAAAATATTTTTTCATGTAAAAGGTTTATATTATATCAAAAGAGGTAATTTTACAAAACTTCCCTTTAGGACTAGTTGCTATATCTCTACCAGAGGTGAGTGAACCAAGCTATTCAAATTTATACTAAAGTTACCACAATTAATAGATCCAATATAAATACCAAAATATCCTAAATTCAATTATTCATAAGTTGCATTGGTTATCCATGAGGATGATGATACTCATATGCCTAGATGTAAGATAGGTGGTGGATTATAATCAAGGATAAAACCTATTCCAAGCACCACCATTCCCATGGACTATCTTATTTCTATGATTTGCATTATTGGGGATCTTAAAAAATAGGTTTATATACTTCAAATGTAAATGGGTTTCCATAATACTAATGCAAATGTTACCTCATTCAATAATCAACCTATTGAACAATTTATTCTTGAATTTCCTTATCCACAAGATTTTGAACTACCATACTTACCTCTCTTTTTGAGTCATAAGGACCCATTCGACCACATTATTAACTATGTACATTCTTTTGGTTAATGGGTAAAAGATGATAAACTATTACTAAAATTATTCCATATGAACATTTATGATGAGGCTCATAGCTGGTTTTATATCCTACCAAAATTTTCCTTAACCACTTTTTCACAATTAGAAGATGCATTATTATGGATTTCAATATCCATAAGATGCTAAAACTTACAATATAACATTTTCACAATTTCAAACAACATGATGATGAATCCCTTTGAGATTATAATATTTGATTCAAAAGTACATCATATGAGCTAACATTTAGACCTTCAAAGTTGGAGTTACAATTAATTTTTAGTAGAGGTCTTCTTTTTCCATTAAGAAAAAGGGAATTGCATAAAAAATATGAGTAATTTACCCATTTATATGTGTATGTGCATAGATATGCTTAATTCATCCTTACTCATCCAAAGGATCTTAACATGTCCCCTTATAAGTACCAAAGTTTTTTATTCCTCACATAAAGGATGGAGATGAATTACCAAGTAAATATTAAGACCAAAAATGTAGAGCTCTTAACCTTTATATGGGTGCTCTACAAGGTTTACTCAATATGGGACAAATCCAAGGTTTGTATCCTATACAAACACTTTAACATGAACAAACCAAAAAGAATCCACATCAACAAGATTTAAAAATCACATTATTCATGGGTGGTGATTATTTTTGTCATAACTATATTGATCCTACACAAATAAAAACTAATTATAATGTAAGACCCTCACAATAGATTGGCTTTGATCTAAAAACTTACAAAACAAAGGAGGTTGGAAAGACTCCTTGGGCAACATAAAACTACCAATTACTTGTGGTCCTAAAGTAGTTCAGAAAAGGGTTTGTGTTATTCCTACCACAACTCCATATGCATTTACATTGGGCACTCTTTGGTTATACCAAATAGAAGCAAAAATTGACCAAAATCAACAAGGTATTTCATTTTCTCATGAAGGCAAATAGATCCATATTCCAAATGATAATAGTAGTTCTTCTAATTCACATGTAAAATGTGAGGATAAATATTCTATGTACCATTTATATTGATTTAACCATGATTTAAATCATGAAAATGATCCAACTTAAGGTTGTAAGGCTTTACATATTCAAAAAATACCAAAATAATTAAAAAACTTAAAAAATCCAAAAATATTTTCAATATGTACATGTTTTATTAGCTTCTTGGCATATTCTTTTGGTTCCATGTTGGTAGGTGGCATATTAATATTTCCTATATACACGTGTTTCACACATCTTTTGAGTGTGATTTAGGCATATACAGATATATGATCTATGCACTTTTGGATGTTGGGATTTCTCTCTACTCATATCACCAAGATGTTGGGGATATCCACCTCTATGATCATGATACATCCAAGTTATATCATTATATAGTCATTTTACATTATCATGTTTGAGCTCATATATGTACTTACACATGCCTTTATCCATGCTTATATCGTTCGCAATATACTTCATATGTTATGTACTTTACATTTTTTGTCAACATATGTATCTAGGGACTAGTATGATATATTTATGTTGGTCACTTATGATTTCATTTATGCACTTCCTTGAGTGTCTTGCCTTGTTATTGTCTTAATTGTTTGAGTATTTTAATATGCTCCCTTGTTTTTGGCCTCTGTGCCTTTATTTTCCCATTTGACATTCAAATATGTAGTATCTTGTTGTATGTTAACATTTGAATATGTCACTTCTTGCTTTGTAGACATTTGAATAAGTCATGTCCCTTTGATTATGTGATTTTTGAACATGCCCCTTATTTTTAGTCTCCTTAGAACATTGTCTTTTGACTTGATTTTTAGTACACTTGTGTGTGTGCTTGATTGTTTATCGAGCTTGTACTATTACTATCGAGATATTACCATGATCTACATCATGCATCTTAGGACCTGGTGTGTTTACATTATTTGTGATTTAATGATATATCTACCTAAACATGTTCCCTCTATATGTTACTTAGTATATTAATAGTGTGCATGGTTATCTTATCCTTTTGAGGTAAGTTAATTACCATTTTCTACTTCCCCACACCTCAAAAGGGGGGTATATCATTGGGGGCATGTTATGGAGGCCTAAATTTCACATTACTTAATAGATTCAAATTATAGTGTGAACATGTTTTGGAAACATGTTATCCACACTATTCATAAAATAAGCTTAGTGCTCAATAATATTTTAATAGTTTGTTTATTATATAAGTGATTTGTGAAAATAAATCATCTAGATAGATAGGCTTAAGTGAGAAAATAAAGGGATGATATATTTTTTGGGAGAGATAGGGATATATTTGTGGATAGAATATTGATATTGACTCCTTGAATCAAATATTATAATCCTTTATAAAAGGTAATATCTTTGTGTGAATAAAACATCTTGAATAAAATATCAATTAGTTGATTATTATTTTATGTTGAAATTGTGTAAATATTAACCATAATCATTATCTGGTATCAGAACAAGGATTTTTTGAATGGAGAAAATATTTTTAACATATACTAAGGTTATGCTTCAGAGTATTACTTGACAACAAACTTGTGTGGCTTATCTATGCAGGCTTATGTCTTTTTTATGCATCAATGTATCTTCACTATTTAACTTGCCAATGGTTAATCTACCACCACATGCCCTACTTGTTACATTCTACCCTATGTACCTAAGTGCATTTCACCTAGATACATTATATAAAATTATTTTATCTCAGATGTGTATGTATCAATTTATTGCATTAGAATTTTCCTTGGCATCATTATTTTACCAGTTTAGACAAAGATCTACATCTCTAGGTATACACTAATTTTGATTTTCTATTTTATAGATGAAATGCATGAATATGTATCAGGGGTTTTGATTTACATTATTAATTGAAGATTAGTCTATGGTAGTCCAATTGTGTAGTTTTCCATGAAATCTTGAGTGCAGACTTGACACCAAAAATAAAACATTGGACATCATATGTAAAGACCATTTGGATACTCTTTGATTTGTTTACATTATTATTTTTCAATAAATTATGTGGCACATCTTCTCATTTTTTAGATATATTAATTTTCATCACAATTTTATGCATTTTTGACCCCTTTGTCTTCAGATATTCAACTCACATACCTATATCTTAATCATCCTATGGATTGGTTGAGTATGTTTTCACAAATGCATCATAGTATGCATTAATTTTTACATCACTTTGATTAATGGTGAATCCATTCATTCATATTAATATCAAGTGCATTGAAACACAACATCAAAATATCCCCAACTGAATTGCAACATGTTTCTTGGTATCTCCGTGTATTATGTTTTCCATGTATTACTTGATATGTAGTTTTAATAAGTTAGGTGAATAATTTTGTTGTATATAAGTTTGTTTTTAATTATTTTATTAATACATGGCTTAGGTGGTATGATTAGAATTTATAGTTGTGAGTAATGATCTATTATTGGTTTTTTAATTATATATTCTTTTTTATTTGATAGGTAAAAGGGAGGGTTTTGACAGGACCACTCAACCCAATAAAAAGGCATCCAAAACCAACCATAAATCTAGAGATACGATGGAGAAAATGAATGAAGAAAAAGAGAAAACAATCAAACATAAAAAAAAACAACCAAAACAACTGTGGAAAGTAACCAAGAGAATTGAAATGCCAATGTCAACATCCAAATTTCAGCTAAAATTATGTAGAGGGGGAACTAAGAATAAGTGACATGTCTTCAATAAAACCAATCAAGAACATTGAAATCAAGTCAGTGCAAACATCTAAAAGTGACCATAACATTATTACAATATATGAGGAGAGTCTTCATCCATGGCGGTGGGAGAGGATGCCTTTGATAGTCCATTGGTTTCCTTCTTTCACCAGATCTTTAGCATTGGACCTCAGCCTTTCTACTTGCATCCTTCTTCCATTATTTTTTCTCATTATGTCTAAAGAGGATTTGAGCTTAGCTTGAGGGGGATGATATGGGTACACAAAGGAGACCATTAGGCCAAAGAGAAAAGGGAGTCTAACCAAATTTGTATCACTCTAGGAAGAGACCAAATTATTCAGAGGAGGGTATATTGGCAGGGGAGGAGGAGGAAGAGAGCCCAACAACTAATAAAAAATACCATTATTACACCATAAAAATTCTTGATCGAGGGTTCCTTTTTTTTTTCAAACTAACTGAGAGTGAGTATCACTCTCACCACCCTTAGAATAGCACCCCATAGCTCAGTACTCAATGAGATTATAGTGGAAACATCTAAATGGAAGGCCTTAAAATTTAAAAAATTGGATCCATGATCCCCATAAAAAACCAATGTGAATGGAATTATAAATAGGTTTGGATATATCCACATTCGATCAAACTCTCATGAACCTTTTCTCCATTGAATCCTTGTCTAGATTCAAAAAAGATCCCACCTATTGATCAACAACACGTGTTTTTTAATTAAATATTGGTGGAGATCTTTTATCAGTCTGTCTAGTAAATAGTCTTTATAGAATGTCAATTATAATTGAGTTTAAATATAAAAATAAAAGGTCCATTACATCATTTTGTATATAGTATTTTTATGTGTTATCAAACATAAAAATTACAATGAGTCTTTATGTCATTTGTTGATATTAGAGGTATTATTGGGTCATTTTTTGTCTTATTTATTTGCATCTAGTTAGTATTCTCATTGTCAAAAAGTGTCAAAAAGTAAAATAAAATAAAAAATTACTTTATTGAAGCATATTCGATGGAACATGACATCCAGTAAGTGTGTTAAGACTATGGGGGAATTTCTCCTCAAAATTTTCATACAACTGAGCCTTAAATACAAATTTTATAAGTATCAAACCTATAAGAGGATGGAGGCAACAAAATAAGGAGGGCTTTTAGTGTCATCTCCTCAATCACTAGAAATAGGGCCACACACTTGGATTAGTGGTGAATAAATTAAGTAGAAGCGACTATGCCAAGGATGATTCTTAATGGCAATGAATATTGTCTATGTTATGTGCAATTGAGTGGTAATGATTATGTGTAGTGGCTACATCAGAAATGATGAGGACTTAGTCCTCATTTTTTATTTTCATTCTTTTAGAATTTTGTGTGTTTTGTAATAAGAACAAAAGTATATTCATGTTTAAATATGAAATAAGTGAGAAAGAATCATATGTAATTCCCTGATGTAAAAATGTTGGAGAAAGAAAAAGCACTAGTGTAATTTAGTTCGTGAATCTTGAAAAGGTGAGTGGTAATCCATAAAACCATATGAGGTGGACAATTGAGTTTGTCCCTATTCATTTCCAGGTGTGTGGTAAACCTATGAAAAACCATGGAAGGTTGATGAGATTTGCATTTCATTTTAATCAAGGTCATGCGAGCCAAAGAATCAGGCATGCCACAAGAGTCAAGCTTACTGTAGTTAAAAGTGTAAATTTTTTTACCGTGTTCACACTAATGGGGAATGTTAGGAAAATAAGTTTAGTGCTCACATAATAATAGTTTGTTTTTTGTCTAAGTTGTTTGTGAAAAACAATCACCTAGATAGTCTTCAGTGATAAAATAAAGGGATGAGAGATTTTGGAGGAGAGATTAGGGAGATATTTGTGGATAGAAGATTGATATTGACTCTTTGAATCAAGGAGCGCAATCCTATATAAAATGTGTTACATTTTTGTGAATTAAATATCCCAAATAAAATATCAATTAGTTAACTACTATTTTGTGTTGCAAGTGTCTAAATTTGAACCAAAATCATTATCTTATTTAGTATTCAACAAACCTAGATTATAGTGGGGGCATGTTTTGGTAACATGTCCTCCACATTGGCACTTACACTAGTTATTAGATTTAGATTGTAGCGAGGGAATTTTATGGAAACATGTTCTCCACATCAGCACTTATATTAGTTTTTAAATTATAATGGGGGCATGTTTTAGAAACGTGTTCTCCACACTTGCACAATTTCAAATTGGCCAATTTCATAGTTATATGATTCAAATACACATTTGTAGAAAAATTATATACATTGATACCATTGTTATAAATAATTTTAGTAAGAGATATCTAAGGTGCATATGTTATGTAATGTGTGCCTAATACTACAAAATCAAGCCAATTTTAGATTCCAAATACTTTCAGTGACTCATCACCCATCAGGTTAGATTTTTATGGACTATATTGAGCCAATCTACTACAGTAGTTAGTTCACTTTTTGGTTTGGTTGATATGTTTAAATCACTCAATATTTATAAATTTATAAGTTGGACTTGATTAGATCATCCAACCTCAATAGTTTTATAGTGTGAGTTGACTTGGTTCACTCACACTCACTAGGTGTAGATGATATATATGGATTATCTAACACCCAAATATTGTACACTTGTAAAACTCATACCTTGTTTATTCCTCTCATTTTTGTACCTTTTCTAATTCCACAAGTTTTTCATCTCTATTTTATGCCCTTAGCCTATTTATTAGTCCAACCAGATTTATGTTGATGACCCAAGCCTTTTATCTTACATAGAATGCTTAAAATGTACTTACTTTCCATCTCTACAAATTTTGAATCTGTACCTACTTTCATGTTCCCTATACACTAATGTCTGAGATAGACACTAGCATTAATGCTAGTGTCCTAACCTAATGCAAGTGTTCAATGCCTTAAAGTCATCTATTTTATAAATGAAACATATCCTAATTGTTTGCCTAAGTGTTTCAATGTGATTTACTTATCCAAAGGGATTGATATAAATACAAGATCAACACTCATTCATTCCTCACCTAACAAAACAACAATACCTATTATTCTTATCAAAGAGCATTCAAAGAGTACTCAATTGAACAAAGTTTTCCTATTTCCATATTAGTCATAAGAACAACAGATATACATATCTGAATTACTAAAGGAGTAACCCAAGTACCCAATTTGCCAAGTTACAAGTTAGGTCACTATTGTACTTGCTTTGCACATATTATATGATTCACACACAAGCTAATACATAGGTGATAAATACATTAGCCTAAGAAATTATTCAGAGTATTGGTTATGTAGGCAATGCTCGACACTGTGTTTCCACTAACTCATTTTTACCCAAGGTCACCATGAAGATGGAGAACTAAAGTTTTCACATTTCATGATGAGTGACAGTTCAAGACCTAGATTTGAATGCACCAAAGTAAAGGTGAAGGTAAACCCATAATAATTTAGTTGGTCACATCCTTTTCTACCAAGTATTCCATATAAGACACTTACATCAATACCAAACAATAGTATCAACACAACCATCTCATGTTGACATAAATGTCTAGAACTCTAGAAGTGTCAGATCTAGATACTGATGACTATTATAGAATTATCTCCCAGCCTACTTTATACCTCTTCTAGATCTAGCACTATGTTAGAATCATAACCAATTAAGTATATTATTTATTTTTAATTTCCATACATAACTTAGTTATAATTTATATATTTAGCCTATTCTCAACATAAGAAATTTAGTGTATGTTTATATATGAGTTTATCACCCAATTAGTTTTTTGTAGATCTAATTATCACCCTTGTACATTATAATTTATATATTATTAACCCTATCTACTCCAAATTAGGATCCTAATCCATTTTAGGGTTAAACATTTGATGAACCCGATCTTTGACCATCAAACCCTAGGATAAATTAGGGTTTTCTATTTTTTTGTTGTTTATCCTTGATTGATATAATTTTATAATCATGTTTTATATGGATATCTCTGTTAATTATTTCAAGTTACAATACCTTATAGTGGTTATTACCTATTATATCTCATGCCTAATTAAAGACATCTGATCTATAAGCGACTCTAAACCTACATTCGTGCATACTCCTTGTTTTAATATTTACAGTGTGTTTTTACCTATCACTACAAAGCACCAGAGGGAGTACATGAAACAATCATCCTCCCTAGGTCATATTATTGTCTATTCCAAGGATATTACTACCAAAACCTCACTCTGGGACTTGTTTCACCATTCAACCCATTACAAGGATATCTTTTTAGATGCATTGCATATGACCCTACTCTGTTATAAAGTCGAACCACCATATGTGGCCTTTATCTTACATTCCATTAAATGGACCAAACAAAATATATCATTTGAAAAGGAGGATTTACCACCTCAACATCTTATAAATAGTCATTTGCCACTCTACATCTAGGTGTGTGTTTGCAATAAAATGATATAATGAGTTATTGTGGACAATGATTCAGGACTCAACATTTACAGCATATCCTTTCTTTCCTTCATTTCTATCTGACCTTTAGACTTGGAACCATTTAATATGAGCATAAAGGGATTTGATAATATTTCAAGACAAGTATTGAGGCAAATAACATTGATTATTATCATGGGTCCTCATACATTGCCCATTTTATGCCAAGGAAACAATCATCCTCCCTAGGTCATATTATTGTCTATTCCAAGGATATTACTACCAAAACCTCACTCTGGGACTTGTTTCACCATTCAACCCATTACAAGGATATCTTTTTAGATGCATTGCATATGACCCTACTCTGTTATAAAGTCAAACCACCATATGTGGCCTTTATCTTACATTCCATTAAATGGACCAAACAAAATATATCATTTGAAAAGGAGGATTTACCACCTCAACATCTTATAAATAGTCATTTGCCACTCTACATCTAGGTGTGTGTTTGCAACAAAATGATATAATGAGTTATTGTGGACAATGATTCAGGACTCAACATTTATAGCATATCCTTTCTTTCCTTCATTTCCATCTGACCTTTAGACTTGGAACCATTTAATATGAGCATAAAGGGATTTGATAATATTTCAAGACAAGTATTGAGGCAAATAACATTGATTATTATCATGGGTCCTCATACATTGCCCATTTTATGCCAAGTTATGCCAAATGATTTGAACTATAACATTCTCTTGGGATGACCTTAGATACATGAGATATATGTAGTTCTCTCTACATTTCATGCATGTTTAAAATTTAGTGATCAGGGATTTGTTTACACATTTCTAATGGATACTAATCCTTTCCAACATTGTGCAATAGTAAAACCACCCAATAATACTACATCACAATCCTATAATCATGATTTTGGTTCTCAATATAGACTAAAATATGGGTACAAGGGATAAGGGTTGGGTAAAAATGAGCAAGGCATAGCTTAGCCTATTTCTCTTACAAATAATACAAATTAGTAGGGTTTGGGGTTTTTAGAAAAAGATACAAGACATAAAATATCTCTCATGGTATAATTTTTTTTTATAAAAGACACGATGGAATGTTTGCATATCTCCATAACTAAGCTCAAATTTGTCAGCCATAATCTAATTAATGAGGATGTTTCCTCAAAAAATTTGTATATGAGATTTCTAATGATGAATCATTATTAAAGTACTTGGGGCATATGAGGACCTCCCTTTCTTCTATCATAAGAATAGGTTTTCTCATGCTTACTTTGGTGAGAGAGATGATACCAATGTCCAACATGACACATCAAATGTCATTCCTCCCACCCCATTCATTATATATAAGTCTACGTTGTTAAACAAATAAGCAATCAAGTATAAATTTGGGACATATAAGGACCCTTGGCTATTTTTACTTGTTGCCATGATGTAGGATGATGAAAGAAAATCCTATTGATAGGTCCTCCATTATTTTCTTGAACTCTTTGTTTGGGCTTATTAATACATGCCTAAAATTAATCCATCGGTATCAATGCATAACATATTATTATATATAGGTGCAAAATTCCAAAAAAAAAACAACTAACAACTAACAACTAACAACTAATAATTAACAACTAACACTTTTGATTCTAGTTTAGTACTTTGTACATGCTATTACATTATTACATCTATCTAGGCATACCCCTATTAATATAACAACTAACAACTAACAACTAACAACTAATAATTAACAACTAACACTTTTGATTCCAGTTCAGTACTTTGTACATGCTATTACATTATTACATCTATCTAGGCATACCCCTATTTATATAGGTGCAAAACTAAAAAAAACAACTAACAACTAACAACTAACAACTAACAACTAATAATTAACAACTAACAATTTTGATTCCAGTTTAGTACTTTGTACATGCTATTACATTATTACATCTATCTAGGCATAGGGTTATGATGATTTGATGGATGATAGTGGTGGCACATAAGTAGGTTAGATAACCATACTAGATGTGGGAAAAGACATGAAAAAAATTGTGAGATGTAGGTCTAATAAAATACATGACTCAATGATGAGAGAATAAGAAATGAGGTATAATGCATGTTTATTGACAAGGACAAAATAAAACAAAACCCAAGGTTGGATTGGCTGAAGGAACATAAGCCTTTCAAATGCTTCACATTAGCGTGTATTGGTTGATAAAATAAGTTTCTTGACCACAGTGTGTTAAGTAAGCTCTAAATCCCTTGATTTACAAATAGTATAAAGGGAAGATGGGTGATAGATGGTGTGAAGGATAATGGGTAATATGTATGGTAACCTTATGTGGGCTAGTTTTCCCCTTTTATAGGTGTCTTATGAACAATAATACACATGTCCATATCATATGTTAGATGTAGACTGATCAATGTAAGAAGTCTACATGTGAAATTTGACTTCCACCTTATTATGCTACTTAAGAGTTGATTGCAGCTTTAGATTATTTTGCTTTTGTTTTGATTGTGGTAGTGGGTTTTTTGCTTTATTACTATATATGGGAAGTTGATTGATGTAGGAATCTTCTAAGAAATTGCTCTATTTTTTTACAAAGTTGACTTAGCCATCCTTCGAGGGAGTGGTCTAAGTTTATATGCTTTGTTTAATTTTTTTTTTTGTTTGATAGCTATCCTTGAAGAGAGTAGTCTACCTTTAGTTTAAGCAATTTTTATATTGTTTTTGGTTAGCTATCCTTCAAGGGAGTAGTCTGCAATGTTATAGATATTAACCCAAGTAATTTTTTGATATCCAAATTGTTTTTAGATGTGATATTTTTAGACATGGATTTGTTTAATTAGGTTCAGAGGTTTACCCTTATGAGGGAAAAACTCTAACATAAGAAGGTTAATGATATGGTGAAAAGGTGTGGTTTTAAGAGACAATGACCATGGGATTCCATCTTGTTAGAGATGAAAAGTATCCATGAGAACCATGTTATGGGTAGAGCTATGGTACCCATTTTTAAGATTAGGCTATGATTGTGATGGTTAATCACATGGTTCTATGTTGTAATCAATTGTCCTCAAAAGGAGAGGAGGAAGATGGGTGAAGGTGAAAATCTCATAATCAAGGGACAAGCTTAAGTTAGATAAAAAAGGTGAGCTTGATCCTTTTAATATAAGAATATATGCAGATGTGAAGCATTGAAAAGCTCAGGTTCTGGTTTACCTTTGAAAAGAGACAAATGATAAGCTCATGATCCATACTTATGGGTTATGATGTAGGGTCCAAGCCAATTGAAAGTAAATTTGCCTCTTTTGCTTTTCTCCATGTTGGTCACATGTGAGTTTTATTTAAGGATAAGATCTCTAATATTTAAGTCTTACACTTTGAGGTGTTTTTTATAGGCACACTTGATGTGTTCTTGATAGACATGAAGATGGTTAAGGATGGCTAAATGATGCTCATCGAGTAACTCAAGCTGAGCCAAATGGTGCTAACAATAATCATCCTTATAGATGAGCTCTTAAAAATATACACAAACAAATAGGAGTTAGACTTTGAAAGGTAAGACTACCTTTACTTTGAAGACTAGAGAGAAAGGGGTAACACCTGTAGAGGTTCTAATGCTAGTATGATAGGCCCATAAAGCAAAGGGGATATGCAAATGCCAATCTTGACTACTTTGGTTAGCATTTTGTTGAGGATTTTTTTAGAGGCTTCTACCTATCCATTTTCTTGAGGATGTTAAGGTGAGGAAAAATTTAGGTCAATGTCGAATGTGTCACATAGACCCTGAACTTGCTTGTTTTTGAAATATTTTCCATTATCAATGATAATTTTATAAAGAACACCAAAGTGGTAGATGATATGATGGTTGATAAAGTTGATAATATTCTCTACTTTGGTCAAGATAAGAGGAATAGCCTCTACCCACTTGGTGAAATATTCAGTGGTTGTGATGATGGAGTTAAGCCACTATGAGGAATGAGGGTTGATCTCACCAATAAGATCTAGGCCCCTTTATGAGAAAAGCCAAAATTCCTTAGATACTTGGAGACCATTTGCCAATATGTGATGTAAGTTAGTATGTTTTTGACATGTAACACACCTTTTTACATAATCACAATAGTCTTGGTTGAGCATGGGCCAATAGTATCCAAGGTGAAGGATACATTTAATGACTAGACCACTAAAGTGTCCCCCATACATCCCATCATGCATTTCTCTGATAGCATGGGAAGCTTCATGGTTGTGTAGGCAATGGAGAAGGAGGTCATCAAAACCATGTTTATAAAGGATTATACCTAGTATGGTGTAATGAGAGGTACTCTAAACAAAGGCTCTTTAGCCATTCTTAGAGAGGTCGAGAGGAATGATGCCAAGGTTTAGGTAATTAAAATTTTGGTCATACCAAATATCGGATGGGGATTCCTCCCACTAAAAATGGTAGGGAGGTTAGATTGGTTATAAGAGGGTGTGGTAAAATTATTGATGGTGATAAATATTTTGGAATTGAAAGGCTAAGAAGGGATCTAGGAAGTAGGGCAAGCCATTGTATCCATAAATTTATTGGTAGATCGAGGAACAGATTGGACCAGGTAACATTAGAATGATGCTAAGAGTTTGTTAACTAAAAGTTTGTATTTTTTTAAGACATAATTCTTACAATGATAGGAGCCATTTACCTTGTTTACCATGATTATTTAATCACCAAAGACATTTATTGTCTTAATTCCCAAGGCTAGAGCAGTTTGGAGACCTATAACTATGGCTTCATACTTAGCCATATTATTGGTGCATTCAAAGTCAAGGTTGAAGGAGAAAGTAAGGGGTTTTACATCAAGAGGAATTAAAATAACTCCAACACCCCCACATTTTTGGCACTTTGAACCATCAAAGAACATAGTCATTTGGTAGGTTATGCTATCTTCTTGAAAAAGAGTCATGATAGACTCATTTGAAAAAGCAAGAAGAAGTGGTTGGTTATCTCGTAAAAAATATTCAACCAATTAGTTGATAATGACTGTCCCTTTAATTGAATTTTACTAGAGGAACTCAAGGTCAAACTTAGATAATAACATGAGTCACTTAGTTATACATTGGTTTTGGTATGGTTTAGAGTGCATATACCTGAGTGGGTTAGTGTTGGTGATGACAAAGTTTTATGATTGAGAAAGTAATGGCATAGTTTGGAAGCTATACAGACTAAGGTGATGTAAAGTTTCTTAGCATGGGTGTACTAATTTTTTAACTCTATAAGTGTTTGAATTATATAATTAATAGCTTGCTCCTTATTTTGTTCATCACAATGAGCTAGCATTTCCCCTAGGGAATAGTTAGTGGTAGATATGTAAAGGTAAAAGTGTTGATCCTCCTTAGGAGGAATAAAAATGAATGGAGAGAGGAGGTAATCTTTGAGGTAATTAAAGGATTTTGGTATTCCTTGGTCCACTTAAAGGAGGTGTCCTTCTTAAGGATATGATGGAAGGGTTGAGATCTATCTGATAAATGGGAGATGAAGCAATGGATGGATTGGAGTTTTCTTTGTAGGCTAAGGAGTTGCTTAAGGTTGGTAGGAGGAGGCATCTCTAGGATTGCTTTGACCTTGGTAGGGTCTACTTTAATTCCTTGAAGAGAGATGATATATCCAATAATCTTTCCTGAAGGAACCCAAAAACACATTTCTTGGAGTTGAGTCTGACATGGAAATAGATTAGGTGTTTGAAGAGAATGGCAAGAATTTTTAGATGATCTTATGAGATTTGGATTTCCCCAAGAGATCACAACATATTCCTCTTCGATGGTGTGGATAAGGTCATGGAAGATGTAGGTCATGGCTCACTGGTAAATTTCACCAGCATTCTTCAGACCAAAAGGCATGACCTTATAGTAGAAGGTTCCCCATAGAGTAATGATAGAATTTTTATGCTGATTTTTGGGATCAATCAAGATCTAAATATATCCCAAGAAACCATCCATGAGAGATAACATTTCATGGCTATCTATAAGATCAATAAGTTGGTCAATGTTGGATAAAATAAAGTCATCCTTTAGAAAAGCAAGGTTGAGGTCATGAAAATTGATATAGAGGCAAAGTCTCTAGATATATTTGGTAATGGGAATGATGTTGAAAACCCATTAGGGATATTCAGTGGATAGGAGATGCTAAAGTTCTTATTTGACTAGAAGGGCTATGCAAGGGTCCATCTTATAAAGATTTTACCAAATAGGCTTAGCATCAAGATGAGTGACAATGTTGTGGAGGGTAATAGAAGGTTTAATTCCAAGAATATCTTGATAAGACCAAGCAAATGTTATGCTTTGGTCATGAAGGAAAGAAGGATAATCTTGTTGCTCATGGCTTTCAAAGATTGACCTATTTTGACAATATAGGGATTATTTTGAGTACCTAGATTGACATCGATAGTGGATTCATTCAACATGGTTTAGTTCTCAAGAGGAAGGGATTTTTGGATAGAATAATCTCTTGCACCAAGATAGGTAAGTATGGAATCATCATTTTTATGTTGGATGGTGTTGATGGTAGGAGAATCATGTTCTACCATTTCATGGTGAATGAGAGGAAGATATTTAGTTTGGCCATCCTTTTGATAGGTTAGAGGGCCCAAACTAATAGTATTGACTAAAAAAAAGTTAGGAGGAATGATGTCAAAATCCTTAGATTTTGAAGGAGGTTGGGTTGTTGAGGAGGGGATGTCTTCCTCAATGGTGTCAATTGGTTTGGGTGGATTGGTGGGTTCTTCAGGTGGTACAAACCCAAGGCCAAATGACTCATGAGGTTTTTGGGTTTTGATTGAAGGTAACTCATGAGGTCCTTCTTCATATCATCCAAGGCCAAATCCCTTCCAGGCACTCCTATGAAGGTATAATTTAGAAAATTCTAGTTTGTCAAGGTAGGAAAAGTCAAAGGTAAATGGTTGGATGGAAGAGGTAGTGGTGGGAGCAAGAAGTGGTAAATCAAGTCCCCTATAGATGAAGTTTATTTGATGTTTGTGAGGACCGAAAGGGATAATGGTTTTGATGTTAAAGTGTCATGTTTGAGGTTACCATATTCTTGAGGAGTAGGGAAAGCATCTAGAGCTAGAAGGCAATACTCCCTTAATGAGAGACATTGGAACAAAGATTTTAAGGGCTCTTCTATGGGGATCTATGAACAAGAGATGGATGAGCTATCTGATGCTTCATCATTATTATGAGCAGAAGTGTTGATGGTTAGTTGGGTGGTTTTGTTGTAAGTTGGTTATGAGGTAGATGAGGGAGGTAGAAGGACATCATTAGGCTGATAGGTTAGGTTACATGAAGTAAAGGGGCTAGGATCAGATTTGATGGTAACTACTTGTCCCTCATGTTCAAATTTGACACATCAGTGTAAGGTGGAAGGGAATAACTCATAGCATAGATCTAATGGTATCTGAGTAATATGTTATATTAGAACTCACCATCTATAATGTAGAATAGTTTAGGAATGGTATGAGGTCCCAAATGGATATGGAGGACAACAATATCTAGGGTAGTGGCCATGGTGTCATTAAAGGAATGAAAGACTGCTATACTTTTTGAGATGATGTTTTTGGGAAGCTAAAGTTGGTCATATGCATGGGAGGAGATAATGCTGATGCTAGCTCCTCCATCAATCATCACTCTTTTCATGTAGGTTTGATTTATGTATATGATAATGAAAAGGGGAGGATCAGAATCCTCAAGATTAATGGGTGGTATTTCAAATCCCTAAAAGGTGATGAGAGCAAAAAGTTGGAGGGCTCCAACCAAGGGTCATTGAGGATCATTTGGCTAAACCTCTATGGATTTCAAAGCCTTAATTAGTGTTTGATGATGGTGGAGTGAAGTGTTGATTAGTTCATAGAGGCTCATTTTTACCGATGTTTGGTGAAGTTGTTTCAACACTAAGCATTGTATGAATGCAGAAGGTTTGGAGGGAGAAGCTCCCATAATGGATATTTTGGGTTTTGGTGGTTTTGAGGGTGAGGGTAGAGATGTTTGGGTTTGGTTGGAGGATTGATGGGTTGAAAGGTATGTCCATGGGATGGTTACCTTGGTTTTCACCTTATCCTTCTATTGGGCTTGAGATCGGGTCACCACATGAATGGTGTGGACAAGGGGGTTCACTGGGTTTGATGCTTGCTTTAGTTCTTTCTTCTCATCCTTGGATAGGAGTGGGATGATAATAAAAGGTTAGGTATGTTGGGTTTATGGTAAGATTGGTGGTGGGGGTAAGAAGGGTTCCTCTAATAAATCATCTTCATTTAAAATATTCTAGACAAGTGTTTGGAGGGACTTAAAAAAATTTGTATCATGTTCAAGAGTCCTATGTTAAAGGTAAATCAAACTATCATTAAACCATGTTGGCTTAAGATTTTAATGGTCAAAAGGTTTGATTGGAGGTAAGCTAATGAAGGAAGTTTGCAACAACCTTTGTAAAATGGTGGAGTAGGATTCAAGCAAAGTTGTTAGGGGTAATGGGTTTTTGGTTTTGTGAGTGATAACCTTTTGGGGTGTAGGATTTATTATAGAACTAGTATTTATAAGAATGGTTTTAGTTGAAATCTTTGGTTGGGTTTGCTTGGTTAAGGTTGGTTTGGGGATTTGAGATTTTGGTGTGGAGGTTTTAGATGATGAAGTTTTAGCTATAAGTGGGAAAGTAGAGGTGGATAGGTTGGTTAGAAATGATGGAAAACCAGAGGGTTTGACGGGTGTAGGTGGAGAAAAGGGTATGGTTTCTTAGAGGAAGAATAGGTAACTGGAATGGTTGAAGGATGGGGTCCTAAGATAGAAGGTAGATGGGAAGGAGGTGGTATAGGTCTAGTTTGGGGTGGAGGTTTAGGCAACTCTAATTTCTTAGTTAGTTTAGGTTAAGATTTATTTGGTGGACTAGATGGGGTTAAGATTAACCTTAAAGGGAGGTGATTGTGACTAGGCATAGGGAGAATTCCTAGGGTCTTGATTGGCTTGGTAAGAGGGGTGTAATATGATTTGGAAATTTTAGGTAGAGGTAGTTGGGATGGTTCACTTATGGTTTTGGAAGAGATATTTGGTGAAGACATAATTATGGGTTTAAGGGTGGATTAAAATAAATTTTATGATTCTAATTTGTTTTGGTAAGGGAGCTAAGATGATGCCAAAAAGTGGTTCTATCAAAGTTGGTTTGAGAAGTGTATTCTAGGATTTGGACAAGTCTAGAAAAGGGCTTATAAATGGGTTTAGTTCCTTGGTTATTGAATTCAAACCTTAAGTCTTTTGGTGGAGAAAATGGAATGGTTTCTTCATGGTTGTCTTGGATGGAAGGTTTCATAATTGGTAGTTGTATAGATGGGGTAATCTCCACTTTTGGGATGGTTTCCGAAGGGAGAGTGGAGGGTTCTATAATAAGGGAGCTTGGTGTGGTGTCTTCAAGTGAAAGAGTGGACATGGTTACTTCCTTTGTTTGGGCATCCAAAGGAATGGATGGTAGCTCCACCACTTTACTAGGTGGAATGGGAGAGGAAGGTGTAGTTAAATCAATGGTTACCTCCTTCGGTGTCTCCACCAAAGGAGAGGTAGATAAATATAAGGTCTCATAAAGTGAAGAGGGAAGGGTAATTGATTCTTCCTTTTAGGTATCTAAAAGAATAGGACATGAGTTTACTATTTCCACTTGGGTGATTGAGGTAATGGTCTCCTCAACAATGGGTTTGCTACTAATAACATTGATCATGTGTGCCTCATGGGAATGAGATGATTCAGGTTTATTGTCAAGATATTAGGTAGTAAGAGCATGATTGGGAAAACGTTTGTGGAAGATGTCAAGGGATTTATTAGGAGGTGAATTGGGAATGTCAAATGCAAGTTCTCCACAATAAATCAAGTTTTGGACAAGAATCTTGAAGGTGTTACATTGATTAATGTCATGTTTTACAACTCAATAAAAGGCACAATGGTCATTTTCATTACACCACCTAGGTATGGGCTGAGAAGCATCAAATTATTGGGGTGGTTTAATTGGTGGGAGTTGGATGAGGTTAGATTTGAGAAATTTTTACAAAACTAATGCATAATATTCTCCAATGGGAGTATATTTTTTTGGAGGAAATTGGTTTTGGTTTTGGTTTTGTGGATAGGAAGGGTTGGAAGGGTTGGTTCGAGGGGTTTGGTTGATTGTTGGAGGTGGAGGGGTTTTTAGAACAACCTAGTTTATGGATGCTCTTGCTTTAGTCTTGGGTTGGTTAGTGGTTTTGGTGGAGGAAGGGTCAGAGGATTTAAAACTAGAATTTTTATTCTATAGTTTCAATTTCCCTTCATTAATGGCTTGGTTTTCTAGTTTGCATGCCATGGTGAATACCTCATCAAAAGTCCTAAAAGTTTGAAATTGAAGAGTGGGGGTAATATGTTTAGCACAACCTTGGGAAAAGAGATCAATCAATTTGGGTTGGGGTAACGAAAAATAAATTTGGTTAATAAGGCCTCTCCATCTAGCCACAAAATCCACAATTGACTCATCATCAAATTGCTTAATGGAATAGAGATCCGTGATTGATACCTTTTTAGATGTGTTCACATAAAAGTGCTCTAGAAAGATTTGGGCTAATTGGGAGAATGAAAATATGGAGTGTTGGGTGAGAGAACTATACCAATCAAGGGCTGGTCTGGATAAGGACACAGGGAAGGTTCAAAGGAAAGCATCATCATAGGTGATTAAATAACAAGAATGATGAAAGGCTCTCAAATGTTGTTGGGGATCCTCCTTTCTTTGGAATTTGGAAAACTTTAGAAATTCCCATTAAGGAGGATAACCATGGATAAGGACTGATGGATGATTGGTTCATTACAAATTTGATCGTAAGATAAAAGGTTAGGGGACCCAGAGATAGATGACTCCAAGTTAGTGATTTTGTCCATTAATATCTTGATCAAATATGGTTGGGGTTGGGAAGTTGCATAATTAAGTGGTAAATTTTGTTGAGGTTGAATGACATCCATGTATCGATAGGTGATAAAAGGTGCTAAAGAATCTAGGTATTCGTAAGTGGTGGCAAGAGGTTGAGATAGTGTCACATAAGGGTTGAGTGGCATAAATGATCAGGTGGAAGGTGGTATGTACCCTTGTGGGTTAGGGACATATTGATAGGTCATTATGGATACCTATTGAGGGATAGATGTGGGTTGACTTAAAGGTATGGCTAAAGTAGTGGGTTGAGGGTGGGTAGGTTAGGGTAGAGTGGTAACTCTAGTGTTAATGGGTGGAAGAGTTTAGGGTATAGAAAACACCAAGTTCTAAAATGGCATAGAAGTTGGTGGATTGGTTGAGACAAGGGGAAGGGTATAAATAGGGGTGGAAGATAACCCCATGGTAGGTGGAGTATAGGTAACTAGAGGTAATGTTGAACCTATATGGGAAGTGTGCGTCATGATGGGAGGTGTTTGGTTTGAGGTTGGGATATTGGATTGGGTTTGGGTAGTGGTAGTAGATGGGATGTTGGAAGAGAATTGGGTCAACAAGGGTTGGGTTGAGGTGACACCTACCATGATATGGGGAGGCATCCCGCAAGAAGGGTTTGTAAGAGGAACTAAAGCAATAGAGGTATGGTGAGGTAGGTTGTCAAGATAATGTTTTAGGGCTATTGGGTTTTTGTCAAGGAAGGTAGAAAAATCTACATCATACTCAAAAATAACTAGGATTCTAGTAAGAGGGGGACAAAAATGAGGCGAACTCTCATCTTTAGAATTGTATTCCATGGAGGAATAAGAATAAGGTGGTGGTTGATTGGTTTGGTTTCTCAATTGTTGTCTAGTGAAGACCATGTGAGAAATAAGCAAAGGAATGGTATGAACTCACACCTCAAACAAAGAGAAAACAAAAAAGATTCAAGGCAAATAATACACTCATTAAGAGTGTGTTAAGTCATAGGATTCTTTTTAGATCATTTTTGGCTTATGTCTTAGAATGTGTGAAGAGGAAATTAGCTTGTAGAATAGGTCCTAGAAAGAAGTATATGTTTAGGTTCTCAAGAAATAATCTATATTGGATTAGGTACATGGATTGGTACTTGGGGCTTGCTCCCCTCAATTCACGATCCCACAGCCAATGCAAGTGCTTAGCCAATATACTAATTACTAGAGTTTATAGTCAACCAAAGAGCTGAGTTGATTATCCTCTCAATGATTAAATTTAAGCAAGATTTTTGGGAAAGGGGTAAGGTGTTCCACTAGGTGATTAAATCTTAGTTGGGTCTTGTCTCAAGTGTGTTTTGATGTTTGATTGTGAATTTGGTTTGGTTTGTGTAACATAAGTGATGATACGATTAATTTTCTTTGATTAATTAATCTAGGTGAACTAAGACAAGCAAACAATCAATGTATGCAAGTTAATTTTAAATCCAAAGTGAAATTTTTAGATTTCTTTGAATGAAAACAAAAAGCTCTAAATGCAACCTAAGTGCAATATGAGAATGCAAGTCCTAATCCTAAGATGATTGCATTTTGATTTTTTTTAAAAAAATTAAAGGAAAAAATAAAATAAAAATTAACCTTTTCTAAGAATGTAACTAAAACTTGCATCTAAGAATGCAACTAAGGATGCAACTAAGAATGCAAGAAAGAACACATGATTTTTAAAGAATGCAACTAAATGAATTTTCACTAATGCAACTAAATGAATTTTCACTAATTCAACTAAATGAATTTTCACTAATTCAACTAAATGAATTTTCACTAATACAACTATGACCCCTAGAAAACTCTAGGATCCCACAAGGCATGCCAATTTTTTTTACTTTAAATGTTTACTTTTCTTAAGAGAGATAAAATTGAAATGAAGGGTGTGTAGAAAAAGCTGGTAAAAAATGTGTGTGTTGAATCTAGATGTGATGTGAGAACTCCTCTTTGGATAGGGAGGAATAACCTGAAATAAAAAGTCACTAACAAAGGGGGTTGTTAGTTATATAGATGGGTGGATTGCCTAACAAGCTAGATCCAAGAAGTGTGAACTTTCTTGGAGGTTGTCAATCCACCGTTAAGACAAATTAATGTTTGATGAAATAACGATTGATAATAAAGTTGCATAACATAAATGAAAGTACTTAATTCGAATGAAATAAATTATTTTATTATAAATGCTAATGCTTTAACAAAATAACATTAAGTTGAATGCTAAAATGCTAAGAAAGAAGACAAGGTTATGGTTATGGTTCAAGAAGGCAAAGGGGTAAATGGTAATATGGTCAAGGCAAGAAGGTAAAAAAATAGGTAAAGGTAAAGAGTGGACAAATGGTAAAGAGAGGTTAAGAGAGAAAAGATGGCAAAGAGATTAAAAAGAAAGAAAGTGAAAGAAGAAATTTTAAAAAGAAAGAAAGTGAAAGAAGAAATTCAAAGGGAAAGAAAGAAAGAAAATGAAATAAGGTGGAAAAAGGGAAAGAAAGGAAGAAATGGAAAGTAACTAAATTAAAACAAAGTTACCTAATAAGCTTGAAGAAGATTTTTTATTTAGATGGCTTGTTGAAGATGGTGAAGATGGAATCCTATAGTAATTCCGGTAGAGTCTAGCTACTTGATGCTTTTCTCTTCGAAGATGAGTGACTTCCTTGATGATTGACTAACCTACAAGGTGAAAGCCTCTAGACAAATTACAACTTAACCCATGGGTGAAGGGGGAGGGTCATATTTATAGCATTTGATGTTAAGAAACATGCCAAAAGAAGGGAATAGTGAAATATGGCACCATTTTCTAAGTGGGTTCATAAATGAGTCATGGGATAAAGGTGGTGGGATTCCAACTTCACAAAGTGTGTTTTTCACTTTGCTAAAGTGCCTCCCACTTTTCTAATGTGTCCAAAAATGGGTGGAGATAATGTCCATGGACTCAAATGATTCCAAAGTACTTCCCACCACCCACTTCTGTCTTTTCCCCATGGGTGGATAAATGGTCATGAAGGACAAAGATGGTGGGATCCCACTTCATAAGTATGTCTCCCACTTTGTAAGTGTGTCCAAAATAAGTGGATATCATGCCCATGTGTCCATATGGGTCCAAAATACCTTCCACCACCCACTTCTATCTTTTCCCAAAACACCCAAAAAGTGGAAACACCACTTTGAAGGCCATTTTCATGATGGGGACAAAAATACATGTTGGATGATGGACTCATGAGGATAAATTCACCACACTTTGAAGGAGGGGCTTATAATGCTTAATGATTTCATTAGGCACCTTGGATGAGGGTCCCAATTGGGGTATGATGTCTCACTTCAAGCCATGTCACTTACCATACCACCATTGAGTCACCTTACCATGTCACTCACCATGTCACCATGAATAGTGATAGTGGGTCCCACAGTGAATAGTGACTTAGAATAGTGTTTTCAAATAGTACTTTTGAATAGTGTTTTCAAATATTACTATGTGAATAGTGATAAGAGAATAGTGACATGTGTAGGTTAAGAGGGATTGGGTTAAGGGTTAAGAAGGATTAGGTGAATTTTAAGGGGTCTTGAGGCATTCAGACATCTAGAACTATTTGTGTATAGTTTTCTAGTGTCTACAGGAATATCAATTGCCTTCACTTTTTTTAGAATACTTTGATATTAAACTTAATGCACACCATGTGTTGACATATGTTATTGATTGTTCAAATCTCTCCTATTCATGTATTTCATTGGATTGACATTGACCTTACTTGATTAAATAAATTATTACTTATATAAATATTTCAAAAAAAAATACAAAAACATTCAAATACTCAAAATTATAAATCCAGGACCTATGCATGACTTGATTTGATAGTACACATAATTACTTGATGATATTTGTTACATACATGGTGATTTACATATCCATTTTTCTAAGCATGTGATTTTCATGATATGCATGAGTTGGATGAAGGACATACATGTTATATATGAGACACAGACATATAGATCATAACATTAATCACACTCATAACAAACCTTTATACATTGGTGGTATGCCCATACTGGGGGAATATTGAGGTAATTATAATATTTATACGTGAATTTCTCTTCTTCATATACTTTAGAGTGTTACTTCCTATGGATATTATACTTTTCTATGCTAGATAATAACATCAATTGATTGTGTGGACTAACACTACTTGATGTGTGCTTACTTGTTGTCGATGACTGTGACATTGCTTGATCATTGATGTGTTCTATTTTAAATGGGTACATTTATTGTGTCTTTTCATGCCATATGTCATTTGTAACATTGGATCCTCTAGTCTATGTCATGGCCATGTCAAGTCAGAGTTGTTTTATGTCATGTATGCTTGTGTGAATTTTGATTATGATGTGTGTGTTTATGACTTATTCCACATGATATTGTGTGTGTGTGTGTTTATATACCTTTCTATATAACTAATCAACTATTACTATCTGATTTATGGTGTGATTTCTATCATGCACATTTCCATTGTGTTCTATCTATTTCTAATAAAATTGTCATGATTGCTATCATACATATACTATAATTATTGTTACTATGTGTTTCATTGATATATTTATCTAACATTAACATTTGTTTCTAGATGGATTATCATGATTATAACTAGTGTAGTATTAATAAACAATGCCCTTTCCTTGGATAACATGTTTCATACATGCTTTCAATGATCAAAATTATTATATGAGGACATATCTTATCATGTTTGTGTATGTATATTACATAGCTATAATGTTTTTATATAACACATGATGCACATAATTTTTACTTTTGAGATGATTAATTTGTAGGATTCATCCCTCATATCAAAAGGGGTGAATACAATGGACTTGTTTTAGAGATTCATGCCATGCCAGATAGATCAGTTCACATACTAAGACAAATTATATAATTTAGATGGGTTAGATCGAGCATATTGATACATATTACATGATTTTGGGGAGCAATTAAGATATCTTATGGAATTTTTGATAAAAAGATGTTGACATTCTATATCACTTTGAGGGGCATATTGATTATATGGGGCATGGATTTTATTTATGCAAACAATTTTCTATTTTCTACTTTAAGGATCAAAGGGGAACAATGGTACTATGCAAGCACTTTGGGTCTATATCCATCTATAATGGTCAATCCTTTTAACATACAAACTTAGTTACGGGGTTCCATATGCAGAGGCTACTATCATAACACCCTTGTTTCATTCTTTGGCCAAGAGGAGAATAATGCTAGATCAAATTTTATCCCTTCAAGAAGGGTTATTTAGACACTTGGGGTAGTGTGGTTGAGTTTATTGTGTCACTCAAACTCTGACACTACATTTTAAAATGGTAGTTTTTATTATGAAGAAATAATATTATAATTTTTTCATACCAGTGATAAATGCTTAAAAATATGAATTTATATAAATATTAATGCCAAAAATATTCCCTATATGATGGGTAGGCATTATCTTATCCCGATGCAAAAGCTATGCAACCTTAGAGATAAGCATATTAAAAATGAACTATAGAAAGTTTGAACAAACAAAATTAGTCAATAATCCTAACTACCGTGAGTAATAAAAAAATATTCAAATAAATTTATTTCAAACGATGAAGCTAAACCTAATATTCCCCCCTTAATTCAACATTATCTCAAGTGAGCAAGAGAGATTATCTAAATGCCTCAATTTTTTCCCATGTAAGTTCTTTAGTAAAAACATTTGTACTTTGTTGATCTATCGGGAAATACTAGAACTAGATGTTGTTGTTCTAAACATGTTCACAAATGAAATGAACTTACACCTCAATGTGTTTAGGGCATTCATAAAATATTGGATTGTGAACAAACTTCACTACTCTTTCATTTTCTACATGAAGAATTATTGGCTAATTTTGTGGTAATCTAAATCCTTAAATTATAAATCTAAGCCAAATTGCTTCATAGATAGCTTGTCCTATGGCATGATATTCAAATTCTATGGAGGATCTAAAAACAAAAGTTTGCTTCTTGCTCCCCCATGATATTCGTACACATCCCAAAAAGAATACAAATCATGAGGTATATTTCCTATCATCAATGTTCCCTACATGATATGAATATGAAAATCATGTTAAAAATAAATTATAATTTTTATTTTAATCTAGGCCAAAATCCATGGTTCCTCTTATGTATCTTAATACCTGCTTTGCTGCTTTCCAGTGAGAGACTTTAGGATCTTGCATGAACCAAGATAGATAACTGATAACATAACTAATTTCTAGCCTAGTATAAGTTAGGTAAATGAGACTCCCTATCAAATTTAAATATAGAGTTGCATTTACCTATGGTGATGGATCTTATCGAGATAGCTAAAGTTTTATCTTCATAAGTGTGGAAATTGCTTTACTATCCATTATGTGAAACTTCTCGAGCATTATCCTGGCATATTTGAGCTAAGATATAAATATGTGATTTTCTCTTTGCCAAAATTCTAAACCAAGATAATAATATATAAACTTGAGATTTGTCATGTCGAATGATCAATTTATATCTTTCTTTGTTGACTCAATCATCTTCATTGAATTACCAATGATGACTAGATCGTTGATATATACAAAAATAATTACCATCTCCACCCTTGTTATTTGAGGTAGAGATTTGAATCATATGGACTCATTTTGAATCCATTTTTTAAGAGATTCTCATTAATTTTGATGTACCATGCCTTGGGATCTTGTTTAAGACCATACAATGTTTTGACAAGTCTATAAAATTTATCTTCTTTTCCTGGTTTGACAAAACCTTTCGATTGAGTAATGTAGACTTCTTCCTATAAGTCTCCATTAAGGAAGGCACTTTTCAGATCCATTTGATGGAATTTCCATCCAAACTATGCATTTAGATAAAAAATCATCCTAATAGTTTTGATCTTTGATGTGGGAGCAAATGTTTCCTCATAATCAATGTCTTCTTTCTGAGCATATCCCTTTATAACCATCATTGCCTTGTGCTTGTCGAGATTACCATATGCTTTGTATTTTGTCTAAAAAATTCATTTTCATCCAATTTGATTCTTCCCTAGTGGAAGGCCTACAAGATACAATGCTTTTTTATTCATTAGTGAATTATATTTTGCATTCATGGCATCTTTCTAAGGTTTAGATTGTAGGTCTTATTGAATTATAGAGGGCTCAACAAATTCAATAACTATACTCATTAATCTAAATCAACTTATCCTTGAGCCATACTATGAGTCATTGGTCTATTGGTAGATGTATCTAGAACATCATTCATTTTAGCATCTCTTAGTGAACTTATATACCATTTAGTCATACATTGAGTGGTTCTTGTGGGTGGTGGAGCTACACATTAACATTGTCTTCATCTGAGAGATTTCCATCTTTTGCATTATCTATGGGACTGATTTATTTATTAAGTGAGCCTATATAAGGATCTTCTAATTATTTTTTATCAAATAAATCAACATCCTTAATATTGTATATTTGTTTAGTTTTTGGTCCATGAGTCTATAGGTAAGTGCTTCTTCATTGAACCCTAATAACACATACTTTTTTGATTTTATATCAAGTTTAGTCCATTTTGCTTTAGGAATGTGCATACTTGCTTTGAATATAAAAACTTGAAGATGTGTTATAGATTTATTTTTCCTTGACCAAACTTCATGTGGATTTATTCCATCAAGAGCTAAAATGGGAACCCTATTGAGTAGATATACAATAGTTTTTACTACTTCTACCCAAAATACCTTTGTCAAGCCTAAATCATGTAACATAGATCACTCCATTTATATAATAGTACAATTCCTCCATTCAACAACTATATGTTTTTATGGTGTATACAAATGTGCCATTTGATGATGAATGTTGCTTTCTTACAAAAATTGTTTAAACTCATTACTAGTGAATTCCCCCATGATCTAAGTAGAGGGTCTTGATTTTTTACTAGATTTTGTTTCAACAACCACTTTGAATTTCATGAAAGTTTCAAAGTATCGACTCTTTTTTTTCACATAGTAGACCCTCAATTTTCTATAATAATCATCAACAAAGAGCATTAATTACTTAAACCTAACATGACTAGTTGTCATCAGTCCACACATATCAGTATACACCAAATCAAGTTTTCTATGGGCCTGATATGTACTTTTCTAAAATGGAGTTCTATGTTGTTTGCTTACTAAGAAATATTAGCATTTATGTGTACCCTTTTTAAGAGGTGGCAATCCTCTTACCATGTTTTAGTATTGGAATGTGTCTAGATATCAAAAATTGATGTGGCCAAATCTTCTATGCCACAATTATGTTGAGTCTATGTTATTTTCTATGAGTGCTTGATTATTTTTCTGAATGAAATCAAGATGAAACATACGGTTCACATAATTTTTGAATTTTTAGATTTATCTCTAATCAAACACATTATATTTTGACTTTTACAGTCAACTTCAATCTTTAAATTGTGGTTTAAGAGTTGACTAACTAATAATTTATTTTTTGTTAAACTAGGTACATAGAGAACATCTATGATTTTGTATTTTTGTATGACTAGGGGTAAGGCAATGTTTCCAATGCCTTGCACATTTTATGAGGTATCATCACCTAAAGAAACATTATTTTTTTTGGGTGTGTCCTTCAAAGTGAAAAAACAATCTTTTCTACTTGTCATGTGTCAGGTTGCACCTAAATCAACATACTAGATGTCAGTTTGTAAAGTGGATTTTTTATGTAAATTGGAAAAATATAGGAATTATTTATCTTCATCATGTTCTTCCTATTTACTAATGTTTCTTTTTTACTTTAATTTCTTATACCAAATGCCTTTTTTATGTCCATGTGTTATACTTTGAGATGATGGGGATGATTGTTAGGTAGTGCATTTTTGGCCACTAAAAGATCCCTTGTAGAATGTATTATACCAATAATATTTTAACTCATGTCCCTTACGACCATAAATGAGACATTATTTTTTTATTTACCCCCTTGTGGATTCTATAGAGTACTCTATTTTGATGATGGCTTCGAAGACTTGATGGCTTTCTTGTCTTTCTGTGAAGTGAGAACATGTTCTTTTCCTTCTTCTTGGGTATTGAAAGAGTCTTATTATTGCAAAATGTTCACCTATTTTTCAAAACTTTGTTTTTATTCTATGATATTCAAAGTGATCACAAAAATGTTATATGAGGGTGGTAGATCTTTCAATACAATGGGTACAAGAGAGTCATATGAAACTATCTCACCTAAGGATTGTAGTGATGCCCTTAGTGTTTTAACACGTCTAAAAAAGCCTCAACCTTTTCACTTGATCTTAATTTTAGAGAGTGAAGTTGACTCTATAGGTTTAGAATAGTGATCTCATTTTTGGACTCATATATTTTTTGGAGCTTGTCTCAAGCTTCCTTGGTAGTTTCAGCATCATGGATGTGTGTTTGCACTTCATCTAATACCCCAAACATTATGATCAAATTCACATTTTGATTGGCTTTGTCATATTTACATTGTTGGTTAATGTATGTTGTATGTCAAGTGTAGGTGCCATATATAATAGGCCAAATTTTCTCAAATTTTAGTTGAGTTCTAATCTTTGTCTTCAAAGTAGAATAATTATTGTCTTTGAGTAACTGAGAATCCAACAAAAAGAATTTTTGAGATTGTGCAACCATTATTAAGGCTATGGGTGATGGAATGGTTCCTTATCAATCTAGGTATATAGGTATCCCTTTATATATACTATCAGACCAATATAAAAGACCTTTTTATATACACGCCCTTCTTATATAGCCATTGGTATGTAGAAGAAGCTCACCCTTTCTATATACTTGTTAGTACGTGAAAGAGGCATTAACATATGTGAAAGAGGTTTATACATGGTACCTAGATACTATTGAAAATGGTTCAATCAAACATTAACATTTACTTAGATTTAATTCCTCATATGTGCATGTAACTTTGTTATATACTTAAATTTTCCACCTATTAGGATTTACAGTGATCGATTGTAACGAACGAGTATGGAGGGATAGAAATGAGTGTTGAGTGCCTTATTTATCCCCAAATATTTAAATTTTTGATACCTAAACATCATTTTTGTAGCTATATTAGGCTATAAATGTAGTAGTTCAAAGAGTGATGGCATTACCCATAAACGTGAACTAGAGGCATCGTTTAAATTGAATACTATGATTAAGTATAAAACTTATGATTTGTGTAATACAAATTATGATTTTCAATTTTAAATTACATAAAATATAAAATTATATTAGGATAAATATATGATATAATCCCTTTAATTTTTTCCATTTTCTTGTTTTGTCTTTTTTTGCTTTTATCTTTTTACAAACTATAAAATTGGCAAAAAAATGCTTTTAGAGATTTGAACATTAGACCTCTTGTGCCTAGGTTTTAGAAAAAAAGTATTTGAATAGTCCTTATATGCATTAATTAAAGTATATAAAGGATAAAAATTATATAAAAATAGTAAACTCTCAGCTTAAAATGTGAAAACCCATGTGGATCAGACATGTCTTTTTTGCTCCACTTTGCATGCTTTAACCGATCTACCAACTTGGACACCACCCAATATCTATATGATAATTATTTAAGGCGTGTGTAAATTTTAAAGGTTGAATTACATGAAGTAAAAAACATGATCCAACAATTAGATCTAAAAATTTTATTTCGTAAGGCCAAGAATTGAGAAAAACTAGTCTATAGGTACATATTCACAATAGATAGCTTGAAGGCATAAATAGAGTGGTAAAACATATTCCAAAAATGTAAAAATAGTTATGGATGGTTTTAGGGAGGATTTATAGACATGTGGTAAAAAATTTAGGTCCTAAGATTTATGTAATTCAATAGATGGAAAAAAATGACCTATAGGTCATTATGTAGGTGAAGCAAGACAAAGAAAAACCAATCAGTTTGTAGAGACTCAAAGGGTTGTACAGCCTACATGAAATTAAGCCAAAAAAATTATATATGGTGCAAAAAATAGTATAAAATATTCTACAACAAGAATTACCTCTTACACATGAATGTATGATGTGAACAAGTAGAAAACCTATATGGCCAAGAGGGAAAATGGAACTTTTGTGCACCCAAACGAGCCAAAAATCACCTAAAATTGAACTCTAACTTACACAATGAAATTACAAAGTGTGAATACATAAATGGATTCTTAAATGATAGGCTCTGATACCAATATTATGGATAAATAATGTTATTATTATTTTATACCAATGGGAAATGTTTACAAATATAGATTTATACAAATATTAATGTCAAAAATATTCCCTATTTAATAGGGTAGGAATTATCTTTTCCCAATGCAAAAGTTATGCAACCTCGAAGATAATCATATTACAAACAAACTATATAAAGTTCAAACAAAAAAACTTATTTAATAATCCCAACTACCATGAGTAATAAAATATTACTCAATGATACTTATTTTAAATGGTGAATTCATCACCCCTTAGGCTAAACCTAATAGTTTGGGTATTTACAATCCTCAACTCACCATTTTATAAGTACATCTCCTTGGATCATGTTCACCCCATGATACTCTCCAATTAAATTCAAGATGTGGTAGCTTGGTTTGCATACAATTAAATGAATTCATTCCTTATATTTATAATTCAAACTCTTTCAATTACTCGTGTTATTTTAGATTAATTATCATGAGAGGACATTAATCTACACATGTTTTCTTGAAGGTTTCACATGGAGAAAATGGTATATTCTAGCTACAACTACCAACACCAAGTGCAATTATCTAGGTAATAAATTTATTTATTTGATCTTATTAATTTAGCATTTTTAATGCTATATTATAAGGGGATGAATCTATAGAAACCTAAATTTGGTATGTTTCACTTTGGAAACATCAATTTGTACATACTTTGGCATACTTTGATAATGCACATATATTTAACTCTTGAGAAAATATTTCTTATATCAATTTACCCATCCACTATCTTAGCCAACTCTATCTACTAGACATTTTTTTCAGGATCAACTTGATCTATACATGAATACCTTTGGAATCATAGATAAACATTATCCATACCTCAAATCATCATTTTCACTCCAAGGACACTTCTAGTAAAGCTTAAAAAAATGGTTATTTTAGGTGTCTCCCTCTACTGTCAATGTCAGAGGCCCTCAACATCTATTTTCCAAATTGGGAAAATCTCCATAAGGTCAATGTAGACACATTTTATGGATTGATTATGGTGGTAAATTAATAAAGAGTCACATATATATACAAATTATCCCTAAGGTTATTATGGATAAGACCTTGGATCATATCTACATAACTTAGATATCTCTCTCTCTTTGAATATTATTCAAAATACATATACACATCTCAAATATTAAAGGAATATCCTTAGAAAAATCCACAGAGACACATTTAAATATAAATAGGTCAAAGATGCATGGTGCCAAAGTTTAAATATCAAATATGGGACTACATTCTAGATTGTTTATGATTTTGGACACATTCACCTATGTGGGAGAACTATGTAAGGTTTGAACCCTCTTTAGAGTATTGGAATATAGGAAACATTCATCCATTCAATGGGGATTGGTTGGGGTTAGTCCAACCCAAAATGTTATCCCATTTTAAATGTATCTTGTGATCAAGTAAGTACAATTAGGGTTTTGGACAAAGGAGACAACAACCAAGTATCATCGCAAGGATCAAAGATATTTCACATACATGAGAAAATTGTAGGTACAAGCAAAGAGCTCCCAATGTTTTAAATCCCCATAGTGTGTAGGGACACTACTACTAAACCCCAATAATGTAAGTTGTCATAAATGTCTAACCTTGTCGAAAACATACAAACATATTGGTATCCCTTGTTTTAGACCTAAGCACCTAATAAAGCATTTATCTAGCATTTCCATATCCTATGACATCTTTTATAAATGATAGACACTTAGAACTAGCTCAGTAAATCATTTTTATATTGCCTTGACAATTATAAATCTAGTAATTACAATATCTATTATCCCAATTAAATTTATATTATTGTATTTGTTGTATTATTTCTATAATATGATTTAGTGCATACTTTCATTTATTTATATCTCTTTGTTGCAAAATATTCAAAACAATCTAAGTATAAATGGATATTCAACAAGTAATTTAGTGTATGTAGGGACTAGTCCTACATGAATTTTTGTGATAGAATGAATGCATGACAAATAAATAAATGATTCATATCTACTTTAATTTTACTCTAAATGTTTGAATTAACTACTCTTTCACTTTTATAATTTATGTATGCATGTCTTACTCATTCATATCATATCTTATATACATTAACACACCTATGTATTTATAAACTTTAAAAATTTAAATTAGGACACCATTGGTGTGCAAGCTGACATATATTTTTTGGGAAACATTGACAAATTGGAAACACAAGGCATTTGAGACACAAAATAAGGATCACAAGGGCATGGTCTAGAACCATACACCATACAGATTTGATCAAAATCCCATAAACCAAGGAAAATAGGGAGAGGATGGTAGATAAATAAGAGAAAGATGAGGAGGAAAAAGATTGAGGAACAACCAAAAACATAAGAAAATGTGTCAATTAGAGCCTAATAAGAACCGATAATTAACAAACACATAATAACCCTATAAAAATGCAAATCGACAATTAATGACTACACCCATACAAAAAATATGTGTCTACACAATGCCCCAATTTGGTGTGTGCGTGCATGAATAATAAATTAAAAAACACAATGGGGGGATAGAATAAAGCTTCCATTCTCCTAAAACAACTCCAATTCTCCCACATCAATTCCAAGTTCCAACATTTCTAGATCAACTATGATGCTCCTGTAGACCCACACAAGGGCATGTATGTGTGGATAAGTGCCCAAATAATTAGTGGCTCATTGAAATTAATAAAATAAAAGAATGACCTTTTTAAGATCTAAGACGCCAAGTGACTTATTTATGGTATGCAAGGTAGCTTATATCATAATATTCATAATAGAGAAATAATGTATAATATAACATAAATAAAATGCACAAGATATTTTTGGTGGGCCAATTCACTCTAATATTAAATATACTAAAAAATAAATTAATTACCCTTAAGGTACGATAAAATCATATAATATTATTTAAGGAAGGAATCAATTCCCAAGATCTTCCAATAATAAAATGTTACTTTAAGGGGAACAACCTCCAATATGATATCCACTCCTAATACAAAAAATGATCATTATTGTTTACCTTAAAATAAATGATATGACTCCTTATTTATAATATCTAATATAATAACATAAGGGTAGGGCCAAAGCCCAAAACCACACATTATCCAATACAAGTGACCCTTATATCCCAATGCAATGAACTATTAGTTTTGTCTTCTATATTCATGAGTCCCATGATTTTTATCATCTTCCAGATTGTAGTTGAATTCCAAGGTTTCAATTTGCCCAATCTCATAATCTATTTTCTAGTGCTCAAGAAGTTAAATGCATGACCCAAGTGTGTTCATTTTAATCATTTATCTCTCTTATTCTATTTTTATTGATCATTTACAATTTCATAGTACTTTCATTTCTTATTTTAGACCCTAAGTATATTTGAATTACTGTAGTTTACTATATTAGACTCAATTTTCCAAGTGCCCCTTATTTTATAATTTACATAGTGGACTTAGCCTCCGCTATGTCATTATTTAGTAAAAATAGTTATAACCAAAAAATATATTTTTAATTCCTCACAAGCCTAAAAGGTAAAAAAGTACAAGTTATAGAATTGAAACACTCTTTAGGGATCAAAGGCATTGTATATACAAACTTGCAATTTTTATAACTAGCTCTTATCAAGATTGTACCTTACTAACATGCCTCGAGAATGTATGGTTAGGGATACTTGTCAGTATTTTATAATATACAAATTCTTTGTCTACATGAAGTTAAAATCTATGTAGTTGTACTTCATTCTTCATCCATATCTATCTAGCCAAGAGATGTTTACCAAATGTCCAATCATAAGAGCAGACATAGGGAAGTGGTGATAATTATTATACCAATGTTATCTCCTCACATTATTAGTTGGAGGTTTGACCCCATGCATCAGTTAGTGTGGACTCTTTTATATTTTTATGGTTTCTCCTTCTATATTAATACCATTTATGCCTCTAACAATTTTTTTCAAAGGGAAGCATTTTGGCGGTTAATTACACTCACACTTCCAAATTCTAATCAGATTTTTTGTGAAGATTTTAATATGATTGAATTTAGGGAAGACAAAGACGGGCTCATCTTGATGTGTCATTGCATTGACTAAAGAGGCATGGTTTTATATGCACAAAATACTCAGGTTCTTATCCCCAATCACCACCAGTGGCTCCCTTCGACCACCCCTTCATCTACTTGGTCTAACTTTAGACATGGAAAAAATAAGGTGGTGAAAAAATTGGGAATTTAAAAAAAAAAAAAAAACATAACCTCTTCACCTATTTTGGAAATCTTTATCACCATGTTAGTGTCATTATAGGAGTAATCCTTTCATATCACTCCCCCATTAAGTTTGACATTGAATGGATTTCTCCTCAAGTCAAGAAAACCAAATATTAATTTTATTTTAATACTCCCCACCTCCATCATGAGTGGACTTGAGTTCATATCATTAGAATATGGAATGTTCCCCCTTGCCTAGTGGTGACTCTGGTTGGATTCAATGGTATGAGGTTACCATCTCTATAATTTCCAAATTCCTTTGGGTCTTTAGTAATCATGTGTCTAATTTTCATCATAAAGCTCATAATGTAAATATATGTGAGCTTCACATGAACTTGATATGTCTCCTCTCAATGAGGACCTTAGAAGGGTTTTGCCTCATGGTGGCATAAGTTCAAGGTTGAATATACCTATCAAGCTCTAAGTGCCCCAATGTGTTCCCTATGCACTGGTTAAAATTAGGAAACTATGTCACTAAGGATTTTTTCTCCCTCATTCATTTTAGGCAAGCAATGGATAGGATGAAAGCATTTATGAGGCCAATCAAAAATTGACACTTTATTTTGATAAATTGAAAGCCTTTGCTTCTCACTATCATGGAGTCTTTGATGCTCAACCATCTTCCCCAGCCCATGAAGAGGCACTTATCAAGTATTTGAAAGTTATTACTTGCAAATGTTTTGAAATGAAAAGAGTGAGTTGTGATCAATTTCTATCTTTTTAAGATATCCATGATGTAGTTAAACATATGGTAGTAGATAAGGCCATTGGAATATATGGATTTGATTGTGAGTTCTATAAAATATTATGGGATATTATAGGCCAAGACTTATACAATGTTTATTTAGTGTTTTTCCACACGTACTCTCTTGGTACTTTTATTAATCAAGGTATCATCAAGTTTTTTCCTAAGAGTAGGGACCTAGATCTTATTATGAACTGGTGCCCAATTACCCTTTTAAATGTATATGTTTTACTTATTCTATATATAATAGATATAAAATAATATGAAATTATGAAATAATAAGATTATGTAAAATATTAAAATAAATGTACTAATATTAATTGAAAATTTCTATTTAAATTTGACAAAACAAGAGAGAGTTATTGTACTTACTAAATTTTATTTTCCATCACTCATAATAGGTGTCTTTGTACCTATAAATTCTCCTTACTAGTTCATCAACTACTTAGACTTGAAATAGAGTTTGAAGGCCTCTTTGGATGCTATTGATAGAGGTAAATTCCTATGGTAGCCAATATTGTCCAAACATTACCTGTAGCTTCCTAGAAGTGTAAATTAGTGATTTGAGATATGGAAAAGGTCTATTTGGGATTTTGAGATGTTCCTATATAGACTAAGGTGATCCTAAATAGGTTTATCTAAAGAATAAATATGGCTATGTGTTCAAACCTAAATTTAGATATGTTTGGTTATCTAGGGTTAAGGGATATCATATTTGCCTTTACAAAAGGATGGTGAACTAACCTAATGAACAGGCCAATTAATAGAAAACTCAAAAAAATAGTATTCTAAATTTATATAATTGAGATTGATAAAAATAGTAAATTATATTTATTGATAGATATTGTAATGAATTGAAATTAAATGATAAATAATTGGTTAACTATGCTTATACATGTCTAATCTAGAATGGACTAGAAGGTGCTACCAAAACATTCATTAGATTCTGGAAATATTATTTTTGTGGCCTTAGACACTTGCATCAAATCTATACAATTCGATTGATGTGTCTAACCCTACCACAAGTGTCATATACAAAATACTAAGTGGATTAAGATGTAATTAACTAGATCCTTTTGAGTTTTTTCACCTTTATTTTAACATATACAAATCATGTGCACAAGTTGTCACTCTTTGTCAAATGATCAATCCCTAGCTTCCTCACCCTTGGAGTGATTGTGTTAAAAATGGGTTAGTGGGCTCATGATGTCAAGCTTCCTCAGGGGCCATTCTATAAATTATCATTACCTACATATATAATACTTTGAAGAGGGCATTAGACTTATGTAGTTATCTCCTACATGTTGGCTTGTGTGTGTACAAGGATGCAATGTGTGACAAGCAAAGACATGAAGTGACCTAGCCTGTAGCTTGAAAAATATGCTTCATAAACTACTCTTCAAATGCTTTAGACCTATGAGAATATTTCTCCTATGATTGGTATAACAAATGGATGTATAGGGTAGGTGAGCTCACTTGAATACTTAATTGAGTGGTTCTTTGAATGTTTCCTTATGAGTTATTGGTGTTTGTTAGGTGAATAATGAATGAGAGTTGTTCTTGTATATATATACTAATCCCTTTTAGAAATATCTCACACTAAATCACTTAGGCTGACCTTTAGGATATGTTTCATTTGTAAATTAGATGAATTTTGGGTGCAAGTTACTTTGTAGGAAAAGTTGACACTTGTGTAGATGCAAGTGTTTGTCTGGGATGCAAGTGTCCAAGAAGCTAAAAAATAAGTACATGTCCAAAACTAGAAATGAAGGTTAATAATTAGGTTTTGATATTTTTAAACAATATAAAAGGCTTGGTCATTAGAATAACAATGGTCAGACTAAGATATAAGTGATTTAGGTACAAATAAATAGTGAACATGAGACTTTGGTAGCGGGTAGGTATATAACTAAAAGGTACAATCATGATAGGTATTTTCCAAGTGTACAAGATTAAGGTATCACATGAACAATATTTTAGAATCTACATTCCCCCCCCCTTTAATTTAGTGATGAAATTGCTAATTGAAAGGAAAGAAATGTGTACCTGGGTGTGTATAAACACCTTGTATTTGTGTGAATCCAACTTGAGTGCTTTACTAGTGACTGATCTACAACCAAGATCATGTTACATATATAATTAGAGTATTAAATTTGAAATGAAAATAATTTTAAATAATTAAAAGTTAGAAGATCAAGTTTATGAGTATAATTGTGTGTTGATGCAATAATATTGCCTTTTGGAAATTTGATTTGAAAGGATGCCTCATTATATATACCCAACCTTAGTTTAAAGATAAATTGTAACACACCCATTGAATATGTACCATAGGACTTTGTAATATTGGTATAAGGAATAGGAGTTTTCTCATTGGTAACTTTGATCTTGTAATATGGTATATCAAATCGGTGGTACTATCAAGGAGCATGTATAGGTGTAATATTTGGCATTGTAGGCTCTATGATGCTCTACATATGTACCATAGGACTTTGTGATCTTGAAGAGGTAATAGGAGTAGGAGTTCGTGGACCACATTATTTTATGCTCTATGGTTTATTGGAAGTATCCATAATATGAACATGTTTAGTATCTCTAGGGTATTTGAAGATGCACAAGTTATATAATGATCTCAAGATGAGGATGATAATCTATGAGAGTGGTAGGTGAATAACATTTATTGAATGAAATGTGCCATATGCATGCATATAAGAATCAAAAAGTGTATCATTCTCTTTTGGTAAGTTTTTACTTAGTATATTTAGTTTTCCTTTATCTATAGTTGGTTTCATATCTAATATTAATAGATTCAACCAATATGAACCAGGTCTTGTAGGAAGGAATATATTATGTGATAAGTTACTGACTGGATTAGAACATATTTTGTTAAACTGTTCATCTAGAAATTGTTTACCATCTATATGAGTAGTGAATTTGGCCTAATTTGAAGGAAGGCATGTAGTTGTCCCCTTTATATCCATACTTGAAACATTGTATTTGTCAAGTCTCTCTTAATTTTTGACCTCTCTTGTTATAAATCCTATTTTAAATATTTTATGTGCCCATCACTCTTTTTGTAATGTTACTTTTTCATTTGTGCTTTATTCTTTGACTTGTTCTCATTTGTAGGTTGTTGCTCTTTTGAATTGAAAAATGTATCTTCGAATGATGTGCATTAGTATTGTCACTACATCCTAAGCCTTATTGATCATTATGATCAAATGTAGAGATAGGACAAGTGATGCCTTGTGCATATTTTCCCAATCCTTGACCATTCTAACCAAAGTGTTGTATATATTATTGTCCAAAACTATATTGCTTAGAAATCTTAATATCGTTATGGAGAGGTAGATTTTATTATTTTCTTGGTCTAACTATTTCATTTTCAATTGATCTTAGTCAGAATTATCTTTAGGTACACATATTTGTTATTTTTTTACTTGTGCTTTTGGAGAGGTACTCATAGCATGAGTGGGTTTCTTAATGGATGTATCAATGATATGATCACCACTATCATTTATTTTGTTGTATTTTATTCTTCAATATAAAACAATAATATATATGATGACCATACATTCTATGATATACACATTAGTATTTTGATCTCATTATAAGATGTTGAGGAGGTAGTTGAATCACTTTGTTGTGAAGCATTCTCTTGGGATTTTCACTTGGAATCTTATTAACCTTTTATTAACTTTAATTATTTTAGATGCATTATATTGTATCTTGTCATTTGGATATGAAACCTTGTTAGATGAAGATGAAAACACATGATTAACACTAGCATATTTTAGATTCTACATGTATGTAATCTAATTTTGTAACTCTTTTATTAACTTACTCATAGTGGTGATTTGATATTTTAGGGATTCAAAAGCACAAACCCTAGGTGATTCAAATTAAACATGCATACACATACCATATAAGGTTTTAGGAAGGGTTTATTGGTTATCTTCTTTTGGCATTATAGGATGGCCCACCTTTCCCCTTAAATAAGTGATAACATGGCCCTGGTTAAAGGGATAGTAGTTATCACCCTCCATAAGGTAAGGAGGAGGAAGAAGTTATTTTTTATCCATTATAAATGTTATAAGAACTAAAATGAGAATAGGATAAGAGACACACACAAATTTTAGGGAAAAATCAATCATGACATTGAAATTCATAACCGGATAATTATAGTAATCATGAAAATTAGAAGACCCTAGGGCAAGCTAGGCTTTGGAGACCAAAGGTCAGGTTCACCAAAAATTTAATCATAAATTTAGATGTGTGGATATCTAGGGTTAAGGGGTATTATATTAGCTTTTACATAAGGATGGTGAACTAACCTAATGATTAGGCCAATTAATATAAAACTTAGATAATATTTTGAATTTATACAATTGAGATTGCTAAAAATAAGAAAGTATAATTATTGATAGTTATTGAAATGAATTGGAATAAAATTACACTTATATGGTTTATTGTGCTCATGTATGTCTCATTTAGAACAAGCTAGAACTATACTAGAAGGTGATCTCACCAAATTTTGTAAATATTCTTTCTATGGCCTCAAACACTTGTTTCAAATTTGGATAGTTGCATCGACATAGGTGTCTAACCCTTTTGTAGGTGTATATATGGAATAATAAATAGATAATTATGTGATCAACTAGAGCCTTCAATGTTTTTGGTCACCTTTCTTCTAATTTATATAGATCATTTGCACAAGTTATCGCTTTTTATCAAATTATCAAACCCTAGCTTTCTTACCCTTAAAGTGAATATGGGAAAATGGGTTAGTGGGATCATGGTGTTGAGCTTCTCTAAGTACCCCTCTATTATGGGTACTACCTACATAGCTAATACTCTGAAGAAGGTCTTAGACTTATGTAGGTTTCCCCTACATGTTGGCTTGTGTGTGCAAAAAGATGTAATGTGTGATAAACAAAAACATATAGTGACCTATCTTTTGACTTGGCAAATATGAATCATGAAATACTCTTCAAATGATTTAGACTTGTGTGAATACTATTCCTATTACTGATATAACAATAGGGATGTATAGGGTAGGTTTTCTCACTTGAATGCTTGATTGAGTGCTTCTTGGTATGTTTCCTTATGAGTTCTTGATGTTTACTAGGTGAGGAATGAATAAAGGTACCAATCGATTTTAGAAATATCTCACACCAAATCACTTAGTTTGACCTTTAGGATAAGTTTCATTTAAAAATTGGATGAATTTTGGGTAATTGACACTTTGTAGGAAAAGTGGACTCTTTTGCCAATGTAGGTACTTGTCTAGGATGCAAGTGTCTAGGAAGCTAAAAAATAGGTACAAGTCCAATACTAGTAGTGAAGGATAATAATCAATGTTTGAGATTTTTTCATAGTATAAAAGGCTTAGTCATCAAAATAACAATGGTTAGATAAAGAGATAAGTAATTTAGGCATAAAGAAGGAGTAAATGCAATCCTTCTGGTAGTGGGTAGGTCTATAACTGAAAGTTATAACCATGATAGGTATTTTCCAAGTGTATAAGACTAAGGTAATACATGAATTACATTTTAGTATCTACACCAAAATAATATTTGGGTAGACGAATAGAAAAAAAGTGTGTTAAAGATTCAAAAGTATGTGCATTGTCCATGTATGTTAAATTTGATGTTGTAAAAGTGTTTAATACCAAATTTAGGTGTCTATATATGCCCCCAATAATACAGTATTACAAATGATTAATTAAAAGAATAAAATAAGAAATTGGGTACTTGTGATAACCACACTCGGTGTTGACATGAATGACTAGAATGTAGAATTTATTCCATAAAAATATACAAGAAAGCATGTGTAGATCAATGTCTTCTCATGATAAAAAAATTATGAAATATTCTTAATCATTGAATCAAATATAATAAAAAAATACACATGATGGCATGCAAATGAAGATACCACTTATTAAATTTGTTTAGAGAATATTAAGGGGTTATCATGCCCTAAGGAGATGAAACTGTTAAAACTGTGAGTTGAGGAGTGTAAATGCCCTAAATTCCACAAGAGAAAGAGTGTTAAAATTTCAATGATCCAATAACCTCATCCACACTACTTTGAATATCATAGTAACTCTTTTGTGGAGTGAAATGTTTGTTTGTCATGGTCTGAACAAGCTCCTAGTATGCCCTCTTTTTAATGGGAGGGATGAAGCCTAAAAACCACTCATCTCAAAAGAAAGAGTTATGCACATCATGTGATATATATAAAATTATAATCATGTAAATTATATACACAAACATGATAAGATATGTCTTAATAGAATAATTTTGATTATTTAAACATGTATGAAACATATAATCTAAAGCAATGGTCATACAAGAATCAATGTCAAGTAGATACATCAATTAATCTTGCAGTGATAATAATTGTAGTAAATGCATGATATAAATCATGGAAATATCAATATATCATACACAATATAAGTATGCATGATATAAATAATGACACCAAGCTCATAATAGCAATCAAGTTATTCCATATAAAATATATCTAACCATGTAAGCACACAATATCATGATCAATAAACACATAAGCATATAAGATATACATAACTTTGACACAACTTGAACATACAATGGCTATGACACATACTAGATATTCTTATAACACAACTGATAGGTGATGGGACATGACACAATCAATATACTCATAAATTAATTAGTATAACACACATTAATGATCAAGAAATGTCACAATAATCAATATGAAGCACATGAAGACTAAGAAATATTAGTATACATAATTAATGTTATAATATAGTATAGCAATGTAAAATATCCATAGGAAATAAAACTTTAGAAAGTATGAGCGAGAACAAGTCATGTACAATCATCTAATATGAACAATGGTCTTGTATAGAAAGATATGACTTGAAAAATGTATTAATACTCCCCCAATATAATCATGCCATGAATTTATAAAGGTTTCCCATAGGTGTGAACAAGTGTCATGCATATGTATGTCCATGTATCATATGTAACTTTTATGTCCTACATCCAACTCATATACATTATGAAAATCATGAGCATATAAAATGGGTATGTAACTCACCACATATATGAAAAATAACATCAATTAACTATGTATCAAAAAAACATGTCATGCATACACCTTGATTTTATATTTTTGAATATTTGTTTTTTGGTATTTTTGAATATTTCAATGATTTATGTCCAACTAACCTATGATCCCATCAAGGGGATGCTCAGGTGTAGGTCTTGGATAAATCAATGCAAATGCCACATGTTTTTGGTAAGGAGTAACACATGAATCATTGTATAAATTTGAGAAATACTCATGAGCTATAACATATCTAGTATCGTCATCATAGTCAATATGATCATGTTTATGTTGCATAGTTATAGTAGTCATAGTAACCTGTGGACTCTATAGTACGTCAAGATAATGCACTAACATTATTTTTGGAATGGATTCACTAGGATTATTTGAAACTATCATATAAAATTAATGAGTAGGAAACATATATTAAAATTGAATAGATCATTGATGTAAATACCATTGGAGAATCAATTGTTGAGGAAAAATAATCAATTTTCTATGTTTTTATTTCAAAGGTTGAAATTGTGTAGGTTATATAATATGTTGTTGTGGAATTTCACGAGGAAATGACTTAGGATAGATGGGATATTCATATCAAACACCTAAAATTATAACTAATATGATGGTATGGATATAATTCAATCATCAATGTACTAAAATGAGAATGCATGTACCTTATGTATCCATGTTCATCCTAATAGCATGTCAAACACACTAAGATCCAAGTAGTGATAGTTATATGCCCTACCATAAGTGGTAAAACAATGCCCTTAAGAGTTTTTTTTTAGTTTTCCATCAAATCCTTTAACTATATTTTTTGTACCAATCAAGTCTCTATGTGTATGCCCAAGATTATTAAGTAATGTTATAGTGCATATGTTTTCATTTCACCCATTATCCACCATAAAAGTGTGCATAGGATCTGAATCAATGAAAACATGTGTGAATAAAGGATGTTGGTAGAATCATCATAAATAATTACATGGTCATTTAATGTGATCATAGGTCATTATACCTATGTATTTGTAATTACACTGTAATGAAATTAATTATATGATTCACAACAATAGAATAATATATCATAAAATTATGAGCAGAATAAGCAAATCCACACTAGTAATTGACAAAATAGCATAATACTTGATAAATATGAAATAACCACTTCAAGGAGGAAACATACACAACAATGCAATAAGAGAAGAATTCACAATATCATCCTCAAAGACTAACCACTATATCCTATATAAACTCTACTCAGGCTATGGTTATTCCATAAACTGACCCTTCTAACAACATGAGAACATAGAGAAATGTGATAAGATAATATGAAAGTTTATGTATGCCATAAGTTATCTACATATATCCATATAAACTATATAGGTTAAGGGTGTAACACACCCTTCCCCTTCAAAATAATGTTTCCATCAATGCTGAATGAACTCTAGATGTTGTTGCAGAAAATATTAATCCTCCCATGTGGCACTTCATAGTTCAAATTCTTCTACTTGATCAAATACTCTAGAAGCTCTCTTGTTCTCAAACTTTTAGTGCATCTATGAAGGATATCCTCAAGTTCTAGAATGATTTGACCTTTTTCATCCAATTATAATAAATTAGTTAGAAACTCATTGTCTAACTACCTTGTTTAGGCAAGATACATGAAATACATGATAAATTTGAGTGGACTAGGGTAGCTCCAAATTGTATGAAACATTTCCAATTTCATACAAGATCTTATAAGGTTCATAATACATAGGAAAAAGTTTGTTATCCTTTTTATACTATTTCAGATACATATGCTTATATGGATATAAGTGCATAAATACCTAGGTACCCATGTAGTAATGCCTCTCACTATAGTGTTGATCTTATTGCTACTTCAATCTAATATATACCATTACCAAATTCTCTCTCAAAATATCTAACACCTCCTATTGATGTTCAATGTGTATTTTAATAGCTCAAACTTTGGGTTTCACCCTCATGGATGATATGATGGATTGGGGCTAATAATAATACAATGCCAAAATAGAGACATTTTGGAAGAGGTATGGAAAGAAGTGGTGTACCACTATTCTACTAGTGGAAGCTAATGAACCCAACATTCTTGTTTATCTAAGGTAAAATAATGAAGATGCACTTCTAGGTATTTGTTAACCACCTTAGTTTTCCCATCAAATTGAGGATGATATGATGAGATATGAGCCAACTAAGTACCCAAACATGTGAATAAATAAATCTAATTTTTTTTGGTAAATATGTGATCATGATCACTTATAATGACCTTGAGAGTACCATGAATTTTTTAAAATGTATTTAGAAAGCAACATCTCTCATACTAGCTACAAATGGTTGTGATAAGGATAAAAATGAGCATATTTTGTGATCTTATCCACAATTATAATGTCAACATTTTTACCTTCAGACCTCAACAACCCTGTAATGAAATCCATGTAAATTTCCTCACACCTCTATCTAGGGATGGATAAAGGCTAGAGAACACCTGGTGTCTTAATTATTTCACCCTTCTTCTATTGAGGTTATTGAGAATTTTTTGCACTTTCCACTCCATCATAGCTTTAATATTCTTAGGGTCTACTTTAAATCCTTCATGTGAAATAGTATGACCCAATTAGTCCATCTCTTGGAATCCAAAAGCCCATTTTGAAGGTTTTAAATAAAACTAATGTTGTTACAAAACTAAAAATACCTATTTCACATCTTGTAAAAGTTCTTCCCAAGTTTTTATATGTATGAGGATGTTATAAAAAAACACCAGCACAAATATCTTCAAATTTTTTTGAAAACAATGTTCATCAAACTTTGAAATGTAAAGGGTGCATTTGTGAGACTAAAAGGCATGACCATAAACTCATAATTTCCCTCATGAGTTTTGAAATTTGTTTTAGGGATATCCTCATCTCTAATATGAATTTGATGATACCCAGAATGAATATCTAGTTTTGTAAAATAAACAACATGTAACTCATCTAGTAAATCATTAATTATTAGAATAGGGAAATTATCTTTAATGATGTACTTGTTGAGTTATTTTTAGTTTAGTAACATTATCCAAGTTGCATCCTTATCATTCACCATAAACACTGGGAATGAATATTCACTTTGGATATGTCTGATAATACCAACCTCCAACATCTCTTGTACCATATTTTCAATTTCACTCTTTTGAGCATATGGATATCTACACGGGTTGATGTTTGGTGGTTGATTCCTTGGAAGTGGTTATATGGCATGATAATGTTCTCTTCTTGGTGGTAATCCTTTTGGTATGGCACCAAAAATATTTGCGCGTTCATCAATAATCATTTTTAGATCAAGATGTGTAGACACCTTTGTTGTTTGAACTTATATGGAAAATAATCATGCTATAAATTCTTTAATCCATTTTTTAAAAATCTTCATCATCTAATGTGAATTAATCAATTATGGATATTTTCACCATAATCCACTTAGTTCAAATGTCTTGCCTTCAAAATTAAATCACATGAATAGTTCCTTAAAATTCATCTCTATTATGCCTAAAGTTGTGAGCCAGTGGACTCCCAAAATAATGTCATCCCCACCCATGAAAATAAAAAACATAGGAGAATATAGCATGTAGTTTCCCATAGCAATATTAACATTATGGAATTTTATAGAACAATTGACTATGCCACCATATGTAATCATGACCTAAAATTTTGGAATTGGGTAAATGAAATGGTTAAAATGAGAAATCAACTTACTACTGATGAAGTTTTGTGTACTCTTTGAGTCAATCAACACTATCACTTTCTATTTATTGATAAAACCCACAACCTTAAGGGTTTGAGGAGTGTTAATACCTGAAAATGCATCACAAGAGATAGTAGGGTAGGGATCTTCAAATTCTTCCTCTATCCCTTCCATACCCTCACTTGAAGCCCCATCATCTTCTTCCTCTTCATTGGTTCCTTCAATGTATAAAACTTATTCTCATAACATTTATGTCCTTTTATCCACTTTCTATAATAGCCAAAACATAAGCATTTTGCATGCTTCTCTTAAATTTGATGAGGGGTAAATCTTGTAGGTTGAGTAATTGAAAGTGATAGGAAATTACTTTCATGGTCATTAGGGAAAGCCATTTATTTGACCAAATCTTTTTCCTCTACCTGGTGTGCTGGTTTTATGGATTTAGGTATTAAACTTGGATTAAACATGTGAATGAAAAGTTGGATGTTAACCTTGTTCCCACCTAAGAACAATTCATTCATTTTGTCCCAATTAATGTCATACATACATAATAATATATTATATAATTATTGAATATAATCATTGACAAGCCATATTTATCCTAACTTTGTTAACTAACTGAAGTAAATTTTTGAGATGTTGTGATAGTGCATCTACAACTCCTCAATAAAAATTGACCAGATAACAAGAAGGCCCTTTTTATTTTGAACGCATAACCACCTATACCAAATGAATTGCTTAGGTTCCAAATACAAAGATGCCATTACCACATTTTGTGCACATGGGGTCTAATGTACATCAAATAAAACTTCTATTTGATTGATCCATATGAGTGGATACTTACCATTAAACATGAGCATTTCCACTTTTGGCATCATGTTATTTGAATAGATATTTGAGTTTTAAGTGTTCTGGTTGGGAGAATTTGAATGGAACAGTGGAGGATTATTTGGCTATGGGATACTAGTTGTAAGAGTGTTCAATTGACTACTGATAGTTTCCAATTAAAACTTCACATCACTCATGTCCTTTTTAACCACATTAATTTCTCCTATTATTGCATAAAGATATTATTTATTCATTATGCTTTACATATCCATTTAACCCTAAATTTGGATGTGGATTCTCTTGGGTAGATAAGGCTAAGAACATAGAAATGATAGAGCACAATAGTGAATATCATATCTATAGTAGGCCAATTAAATGCTAAACTCAGATATACCATATACTAAATTTATTAAATTTAGATAAGTGATTAATGGAAAGTATAACTATGAAAGATATAGAAATGACATAAAACAAGGTACTTAGCTAGCTCTAATGCTAATTTAGATTTGGATCTATAACAAGATAAAATCAGGTAGAAAGATAGTTCTAGAATAGTTTTTAGATTCTATATCTGGTGCCTTTGGCTATCTAGACAGTTGTGTCAACCTTGAATGGTTTTATTGATGATACTTTATGGGTTTGACACTAGTGTTGTATACAAAATATTTATTAAAATAGGATGTAACCACCTAGATGCTTATGGGTTTTTCTTCAACTTCACTCTAATGTATTTAGATTTAGGTCATGGATTGTCATTCTTTGTAAAATGGAAAAAACCCTAGTTTTCCATCTTTAATGTGTCCTTGGGGGAAAATGGATTAGTGGGCACATAGTGTTGAGTTTAATCCATTGTCAAAGGGTACTGCCTACATATCCAATACTATAGAAGAGGGCCTAAAATTCATGTAGTTATCCCCTATGTGTTGGCTTGTGTGTGAATCATGCAATGTGTGTAAAGTAAGTACAAGAGTGACCTAGATTATAACTTAGAAAATAATAATTTATGACTAATAATTTAGTACTTCAAACCTATATATGTGTTATACCTATGATTGGTATGGAAATAAGGAAGCTTTGATCATTTAAATGTTTGATAGAGTTCTTTTTATAAGTGTCTTGGTCTCTATGGTCTGATTGCTAGGTAATAAATGAATGAGGGTTGATATTATATTTATATCAATCTTATCAGGATATAATTTGAATTTAATATCTTAGGTCAACCATTGGAATACATTTCATTTTCAAATTGGATGACTTTAGGGAATTAGAGACTTGTGTCAGGGCATGACAATAACATCAACACTATTATCTATTTTGAACATTAGTGTCCAGGGAGTAACAAAAGATGTATAGGATTAGAACTTATAAAAGTGTAAGATAAGTATATTTTAAGAATTTTGGGTAAGATAGGATGTATATTTCATCAATATAATATTTTTTGGACTAAGAGATAGGCCAAGTGGCACAAGATAAAGCATATGCAAGGCTTGTGAAAGCAAGGCATGTATATAACTAATAGGAACAACCAAGACCTAAGTTTTCTAAGTGTATAAGATTGAGGTACTACGTAATCAAAAAATATCATTTATATCCCCCCCTTTAATCTAGTAATGAAATTGATAGTTTAAAGGAAAGGAATAAGTACTTAGGTATGTATGCATACCTTGTCTTTACTTTAGTTGAATTTGAGTGCTTTGTTGGTGACTAACCTACAACCAAGATCATGTTACAGTGTAAAGTTAGTGCATATAATTTGGGTTAATAATAATTTAAATAGATTTAAATTGAAAGAACAAAGTTTAGGAGTACACGTGTGTGTCGATGTAACCACCTTGTTGATTGGCAAGTTATTTTGTAAAAGATATATAATTGTAAAGCTCTAAAATTGAGATTAGGATAAATATAGATCAAATATTTAAAGTGCATATATCCAAGGAGATAGAGAGAGAGAGAGAGAGAGAGAGATTTTAAGTCACATTCCCCCAAATTTGGAGTAAAATTGCATTTCCATTTGGCAGTTGAGATTAACTCAACCATGCAACCCAATGATACTTATAACCTAGTGAAGTTAGTTGATACAATCATATCCAACACAAAAACTTGGTAATATTGATATATATTTTATCACCTTGACTATACCAAAAATTAAACCAACTACTAAAATAGATTGGTTTGATAGAGTCCATAAAAGTTTGTAGGGTATTAGTATGTGTAATGGTTTTAGAATATAAAATTGATTTGGATTTTACAATATTAGGCACATGTTTCATAGCATATGCACATTATATATGTCTCATGATGAACTATGTCTAAAAATGGTACCAATGTATAGAATTATTCCAAAACTATGAATCATAATCATATAACTATGTGCTTTGGCCAATTCAGATAATTGTGTGAGGAGAACATACTTCTAAAGCATGCCCTCAGTATATATGGAGAAATATAAAATTAATATAAGTACCAATGTGGAGGATATGTTTCCAAAACATGCACCCACTATAAAATAGAGATACTAAATACCGAATAAGTGTGGATAACATGCTTCTAAAGCATGCCCTCACTGAATCTATGAATTGATATAAGTACCATATACTGAATGAGTGTGGAGAGCATGCTTCCAAAGCATGCCCCCACTAAATCTAAAAAATGTGAATGTGTGGAAGCCATGTCCATATGACATGCCCCCACTAATATGCCCCCCCATTTTAGGTGAGGGAAACATGGTACATGGTATTATCTCACCTCGAAGGAAGAAGATAACAATATAATTATATATTATGTGACTGAACCATGTATCATGTAGAAAAATGTGCATAGGTAAATATATCATTGAATTGCATAAAATTAATGTGATCACATGTAATCATAAGATTCATGATAAATATCATAGAAATGTCTAGATAGTAACAATACAAGCTCAACAAGCACACACATAAGAGCACTCAAAATCAAGTCAAAATACAAAAGTTTTAGGAGACCACAAACAAGGTGTATGTTCAAATGTCATACTATTGAATAGACATGACTTATTAAAATGTCCAAAAATCAAGTAATGGCATATTCAAATGCCCATACAAAAATAAATGACATATTCAAATGTCTAATAAGGTAAACATAGGCATAGGGGCTGTATACAATGGAGCATATTCAAAAACTTGAACAAGCAAGATAATAACAAGGTAAAAAACTCAAAGAAGCGTATAAAGGAAAAACATAAAAAACCAGCATAAACATATCATAATATCTCATGGATCAAATGTGTTAGTAAAAACATCAAGTGCATGGCATATTGAGTACCATATGAAAGAAATAAGCATGGATAAGGAATGTTTAAGTACATAAGATACCAATCATGATAATGTGATGTGACCATAAAATGATATAACTTGGAAGTATCAAGATCATAGAATATGGATTCCCCCAACATATTGGCAATATGAGTAGAGGGAAATCCCAACACCCATAAGTGTATAGAATCATGTATTTGTGTATGCCTATATATGTGCATGTATAAGTATTTGATATGTTAGCCCTCAACATGGAACTAACACATGGATTCTAAGGATCCTATAAAACATTTAGGTGCCAAAAATGCTTTTTGTTTTTTAATGTTTTTTTATTTTTTTGGTATTTTTGAAGAGACAAGATCATCCTATGATCTCATCTAAAATATGATCATAGGTATCTCACCATTCAAAACCTAGTGTAAGAAATAGGTGGTACTACCAAGGAGCATGTATAGGTGAAATATTTATCATTATAGTATCTGTGATGTTTGATTTATGTATAATAAGACTCTAAGGTGGTAAAGTACCAATAAAAGGAATGGGGGTTTATGGAACCCATCTTTGTGTACTCTATGGTTTCTTTGGAATAATAATAGTAGGAACATGTTTAGGTGCTCTAAACATATGAACATGGTGCATAGAAGATGACAATTCTATGGAACCCATTGTCTATCTCTGATATAAAGGTCTCTCAAGTATCAGTTGCTTAGTAAATGGGATTACATATTGGCTACCCTTATATAGTGGATTAGCCTTAATAGGCTTGATAATTAACTACTTGGGTATGAATTTCTCTTGTTTAAGAGGATGCTCATATGGAACACTAAAAACTATAATTACCCAATTGGCATGAATTTAATTAACACACCCATGTACTATAGAAGGTACCACTCAAAGAGTATGTATCCAAGGTCATCCCAATAACATGTCAAAGACACCTATAGAAGGTATATCTAAGAAATTAGTAACCACATGTGCAGGGCTGCCCTGTAAAGGTAGATAAATTTTGATAAGAACCTTTTGGGAGTTCCCATCAAATCCTCTAATTGATGTAGTATACGGGTTTAAATCATGATGAGTATAACCCAAAATCATAAGTAACATCATGGTGCAAACATTTTCACTTACACCATTATCAATTATAAAATTATGTATGGGTTTTTTTATCAAGGTATGCTTGAATGAATAGAGAATGAATATCATAATCATCATCCTTAATTTCATTTTCATCAAAGGAAATTCTAGGTTTCTGAACCATAGGAGTTATATGTCATGTGTAAGTCCTAATAACCCCATATAGTGGGTGTCCATAATGTGATGAAGGAGGATGTGCATTATATTCCATTTGGACTTCTAGTTCCTTCTTGGAATGGTATTGCAAATGATTGTTAAATATCTTCTACTTATGGTGATCACCATGTTGTGAGCCTGATTCCTTTGGAGGACCATCAAATGTAATTTTTTGGTCATCAACAAGGTCTTAGATCTTATGCTTCAAGGTAAAACATCTATTTTTAAAATGCCTTGGGCCTTAGTGACAGTCACAATAAGCATTTGCATCATATCCTTTGGGTACAGGTCTATTCATATCAACCTCTATAGGAGGTTGGGGAGATATAAGATGACGACACTCTATCAACCACATGAGTAATAAAGTAGGAGGCTTAGGTAAATGTGAAAATTATCTCCTTGGTGCATTAGATAAAACAAGTCGATTAGGTTGTTGTGAAATTGCATTCACCATGATGGTTGTTTCCTTTTTAGGCTTAGGAGGTTTTACCTTATAACTTGGCTTGATCATAAATTTGAAACTAAATGTAGATATAGCTAGTGTGTTTGCCACATATTTGAGCTTATTCAATGAAATAAGCATCATTTCATAGTCCCATACAACATGGCATAAGCCATCAAAAGATTGAAACTTCTCAAAAATAATATAAAGGAGCAATCACATTTTGCTTGAATATGTATTACAACTCTTTATCAGCCATAAGATTTGTCATTTTAGCCAACATTGTCTTGTACCTCAAGACATATTCATTTATAGGTACATCGGTTCCTTGTTTGATCTTTGCAATTTGAGCATAGGGAACCTTTTCGATAATGTTAATAGAAAAATGTTCTAAAAACTGATATGCAAGAGGTTTAAATGCTTTCATGAATTATAGAGGTAAATCATAAAATAATCTCAAAGCATAGTCCTTGAGGCTCCTTAGAATTAATTTGGTCAAAATTTTATCATTAGAGGCATAATCAAGGCATGCTACAATGAAAATCAAAGATACTACTCTAGATCACCCTTGCCATCATAGAATGTGAACTTAGGTGAAATAAAACCTCTTAACAAAGGGTGTAAAGACATCTCTAGTGTAAGAGGTTTTTATAACACATCTTGAGAATCAATGGCATTTTAAGACTTTAAAGCCTTTTGTTCAATGTATGTAACCTTATCCCTCAATTTTATGCTAACATGGAGAAGATATTAAACTATAGACCCATTGGGATTTAGATTAATCATCTGAGTAGTTACCAAAGGGGATGTAAACATGGTTTGAATAGGCATTGAAACTAGTATTTGATTTGAAACCATTAGTAATTCCATGGTAAATGCAACAATAGTAGTTTCAAGGAATAAAGGTTTAAAAACTTAACCCATGTCCCCATTAGATGTAGTTGGATTGATAAGTATGGGATGAGCTATAGTACCTTCTAAGGATTTACCATTACTAGGTGAGGCAACCTTGGTTTTATCTTGCTTACTTATTTCATCTCTTGTAACATACAAAAATGCATCTATTAAGCCCTTATTAATATTGAGATGAGTAATCAATGCTTCTTGATCTTCCATTTGAAATGTGTTTTTACACTAACATTTTCCATTGCTTCACAAATTTAAAATTTGAAGCAAAGTAAAACAATCATAAAACCTTAATTTATCCTAGGGTTTTATGTTCAAAGGTCAGTTCACCAAATATTCAACCCTAAATTTGGATGTGGATCCTCTTGGGTAAATGGGGTTAAGAATATATAAATTATAGAACACAAGAGTGAATATCAAATCTATAGTAGGCTAATTAAATTCTAAACTCAAATATACCATATACTAAATTTATTAAATTGAGATAAGTTATTAATGAAAAGTACAACTATGCTAGATATATAAATGACATAAAATAAGGTACTTAGTTGGCTCTGATGATAATGCAAATCTAGATTCTAAATAGACTAAAAGAAAGTGGGAAGATAATTTTGGAATAATTATCAAATTTTGGATTTAATGCCTCTAGCTATTTAGATAGTTGCATCAGCCTTGGATGGTTGCATATATGTTATTTTCTAGGTTTGATGCTAGTGTCCTATATAGAACATATAATGAAATAAGATGCAACCACTTAGATGTTTATGAGTTTGCATTCACCTTCATTGTGGTGTATTCAGATCTAGGTCATAGACTGTCACTCCTTGTGAAATAGCAAAACCCTAGCTTTCCATCTTCAATGTGACCTTGAAGAAAAATGGTTTAGTGGGCACATGGTGTCAAGCTAACCCCAATGGCCCCATTATTAAATGGCCTACATATTCAATACTCTAGAAGAGGGCCTCAAACTCATGTAGTTTTCCCCTATGTGTTGGCTTGTGTGTGAATCATATAATGTGTGTAAAGTAAGTACAATAGTGATCTAGCTTGTAAATTGGTAAATAAGACCTTATGACTACTCCTTTAGTACTTCAGACCTATAGATGTGTTGTACTTATGACTGGTAAGGAAATAGGGAAGTTTTGATCATTTTAAATGCTTGATAGAGTGCTTTTGACAAATACCTTGGTTTCTTTGGTTTGATTGCTAAGTGAGGAATGAATGAGAGTTGATATTACATTTATATCAATCTTATTAGGAGATAACTTGCATTAAAACACTTAGGCTGACCATTGGAGTACATTTCATTTTCAAATTAGATGACTTTAGGGTGCTAGAAACTTATGTCAGGGTAGGAAAGTAATGTTGATGCTACTTCTTGTCCTGAACATTAATGTTTAGGGACTAGCAAAATGGGTATAAGATCAAAACTTGTAGAGGTGTAAGATAAGTACATTTTACTTATTTTGGGTGAGATAAGATTTTTGTGTCATCAATATAAGACTATTCAAACTAAGATCTAGGCCAAGCAACACAAGATAGAGCATATGTGAGGCTTATAAAAGCAAAGCATGAGTAGAACTAAGAGGAACAAACAAGACTTGAGTTTACCAAGTGTACAAGATTGAGGTGCTACATAATTACAAAATATCCTCTACAATATCTAATTGAAGTTGGTTAACCATCTTAGAAACCTTAGGATCAATAATTTTAGATTCCATGTCATCTTAATTATACCATTTTGATCATCTCACCAAGGCAAATCCAATGATTGATAATTTGCACAAGGGTGAAAAAAATTCCATATTTTTTAACAAAAAAGGTTTCAAATAATAATAAGATGATAAAAAATATAAATTCTTCGTAGATCACAAGTTATGTTTTTTTATCCTTCAACTCTTAGGACAATAGCTACCACTAAAATTTAAAAACTATACCATAAAACCTTGCACAAATCAAAGCTCTAATATCATTTATAATGACATTACGAAGATGATTTACAACAATGAAATAAAATATCACATAATTATGAGCATAATAATAATATCCAAAACAATAATGATGAAAGAGTAGAATACTTTATAAATATGACTGAACCACTTTAAGGGGTAACCTACACAATAATATAATAAGATCATAATTCACAATATCATCCTAAAAAACTAACCTCTATCTTCTATATTTATTCTACTTAGGCCATGGTTATTCCATAAGCTAGTCATACTAATAATATAACAACATAGATAAATTTGATAAGATAATATGAAAGGTTATGTAATCCACAAGTCGGCCACACATATCCATAGACAATCTATAGGTTAAGGGTGTAACATGCACCAATAAGATTGTCTATAGGATAAGCCCCATCAACTTTAAGAGTATAAAAACTTGGAGGAGGATGTGCATTATAAGTCATATGTACCTCAAGTTTAACTTTAGTTTCTTATGCCACACATTTTAGAACTAGATCATATAATATCTTAAGCTTCCCATTAGGTTATGCAACAGAATCATTAGTAGGTGTGATAGCATCATTGAGCTCAATAGTGTTATCTTAAATTAAGTTTTTTATCTTATTTATTAAACCAAAGCATATATTAGTTATATGTCTCATATATCCATGCCAATTGTAATATGCATTAATATCAAACCCCTTAGGTTGTGTCTTTTTCATATCAACCTCTATAGGTGTAGGGAGAGATATGAGATTTAACTTAACTAAATTCTATAACACCATATGAAGAGGTTATAATATTAGTACACCTTGCTTTGTTGATGAGTCAAAAGGACAACCTTATTAGTAGGTTATGAAACTGCATTGAACGCTATTTTTTACCCATTCTTAGTATCATTATCCTTGGATGTGAAAGGTGGTTTGATTTAAAAATTCACATTAGAGGATTTGGGAGGGTTGGTCTCATAATTTAAATTGTTCAAGCGGATTAGCTTAACCTCATGGTATTTCACTATATGACATGTCATGAATAGATTGAAAGCACTTGAGCATAATACACTCATGGATAACCAGAAGAATTTTTGCTTTAATATATCTCATAATTTTTTATTAGCCATAGGATTTGTCTTTTTTGAAAGCATAGTCTTATATCAAACCACATTGTTATTAATGGGTTCATTAGGTCCTTGCTTGAGTTTCTAAATTTGATCATAAGAGATATTGTCACTAATGTTGATAAATAAGTGAGTTGATAATTACTCATCCAAAGGATTGAAATCATGTATTGATTGAAGAGGAAGGTCATAAAACCATCACAAGGCATAGTCCTTAATAATCTTGGGAAAACCCTTTATTAGTAACTTATCATTATATGTATAGTCTAAACATGCTACATTGAAGGATATAAGATGTTGTTGTGGATCACATTTAACATCAAATGGTATAAAATTAGGCATGATAAATCTTATAGGTAATGGATAATTTGAAAAAATTTAGGGCCAAAGGGTTGTGTAATAATGCTTGAGATTTTTTCAAATGACCCACTCTATGAGAACCTTGTTCCATGTGAGTAACTTTGGCTTGAAGATAAAAAAAAAGTTGTAAAAGTATTTTATTGGTAGTCATATTAGATTGATTATAAATAAGTGGTGTCACATGATTTATAAGCCTAGGAGGAAAAAATTACATATGATATCCATATATGATCTATAAACTAGGTATATATTCCACACTAAGTTTCACCAACATGAATCCTACATATTATTAACAATTCCGTGATTGAATAATCATTATTTGCTTGAGAAATAATAATTAAATATTATTATGAATGAATTTAAAGTGTTTCATACTAAAAGTAATATTAAAAAATGAAAATAGAGTAAAGGAACTTTAGTAAAACATAATTGAAAGAGATACAAGATTACCCTAGAGAAACTTAAATAAACAAAATGCCAGTAAAAGCAAGGTATCTACTCCTTGTTCCACTTTTTCACATTGTACTTATAAGTTTACTACCTTCTTGAGGCCTTCATGAACATACTTTTCATTAAAATACAATCAAACACTCGCATGCTCTATAACTTGCTCACTTCCTTCTCTTTTACACACTCCAACTCAGAAAACCACATACAATAAAGAAGAAAATTACTAAGAACATCTCCCTGCTTATAAAGACTCTCTCCATACATTTATATATAACTTAGGCACTAAAGGGAGCTTGAAATAAAGGCCCAAAAGACTCCAAGAGGAACTATCTATATCTATTTCTTGCATCATTCTTTGTCTCCTTACACAACCACCATAATTTATAGTGTATAACTATCAGGGTATTACATAATTATTGAGGTAGTGATAAAATCATTAGGGAAGTTACATAACAACCAATAAATCTGATGCAAGAGCATCTAATAAGTAAATATCAATTTTAGTTGTTAAGGATTCATATGTTATTTATAGGTCAAATTTGGTCTATTTTGGGTGTAGATTAGTGTGAAGGATCCTCTAGGGTCCCTATGTTATCTTAGAGTTGTAGACACCTAAATGTGGCCATCGGTGACCTCTAATAAGGATTTTGATCAATTTCCACCAAAATGCACAATTTGGCTTTAAAATACTAAAGAACATTAAATGAGTTGAAATTGACATATTCAAGTGCCAATTTTGGCTAGGGTATCACTAAATGGGGCAATGTAATTTATGGGCCAACTAACTTTGATCAGATCATTTCGAGTCAAAATGCCAATTTTGTACTTGGGTTCTCTAGATTGCTCTTTTCTATAAAATTTCTTGTAAGAGATGCATGTCTTTGTTATTTGGTGTTGGCAACATCCTAAATGGGATAACGGATCCAATGCATTTGACATTGACTTCCAATTCTAATCCAATCAAATTTTGGACCAATAACAAGGCATTTTGATCAATTTGAGTAATTTGTACACAAAGTGCTTAATCATGATTAAGAGCTAATTAATCCAAATCAAGACCTAATTAATAATTCCATGGAAACTTGTTAATTACTTGTTTTTAGAAATGAATATTGAATATCTACATCATCAGGGGACTTCATTTCTTAGGAAGACATCCCTAGGCCATAATGCCACAAATATTAGGATTATAGGTCTCCCATGCCTCTTTATTACCTCCCATGCCTCATTAATGACCCTTCTTCCAAATTTACAATGAGGATAATTATGGATTTTAATTACGTAATTCAATTAATCCATGACCACACATCTCAATCTTGAGATGGATGGTCATGGTTGATTCTGGTCATTCTTGAAAATCTATAAATAGAGAGGCCATGAACATCATTTTTAAGCTTAATTTCTGCAAAGTTACCATGTCAAATTGATTTCAAGAGCTCTCACATGCCAAAGTTATGATGCCAAAATATTGAGCCAAGCCAAGCCAAAACCACAAGGTGCCAAGGAGAAGAGGAGATAGCCAAGCCTCCTTTGATGAAGACTTCATGAGCACAAGCTGAGCAAGCCACAACAACAAGAATTTGGAGCATCCAAGGAAGGTGAAGGATTCTTGTTTTTCTTTACTTTTTAGTTGTGCTTTTCATTTTTTTTTGTTATTAATCTCAACCTAGTAACTAAGCCTAGAGATGTATTCTAATTAGTGTATTTTTATCAATTTATTTGCATTTTTTGACTAACACAATAATAATCACCTCTCTTGAGTCAAATTATTAGACCCCATAATGGCATGCCTAGTAGGACTGCATCCCATAAATTTGATCAAATAGCACCTACAAGTAACATACCAACCATTATCATGTAGGATTTTGGAGTGTATAAGCAAAAAAGTTAAAGATCTGAGCAAAAAGCTTATTCTTTGGAGCTCACGATTTTGTTCTCGATTCCCAACTCACCCTGACTTGGATCCTAAATCACCCCAACTTAGATCCCTACTCATCCTAACTCAGATCTCATCTCACCCTAACTCAAATCCCAACTCACCCCAACTCAGATCCCAACTTGCCCTGACTCAAATCCCAACTCACCTTAATTCGAATCCCAACTCACCCTGACTCAGATCCCAACTCACCCCAACTCAGATCCCAACTTGACTATGTCAACCTGAGAGTTCATTTTCCTAACTTAATTTTTTCATCTTTAAAAATTCTTCAAAGTTAAACCACTTACTAACATTTTTCTCGTAGTACCAACTTGGAAAATTGCTAAAATGTGTTTAAATCATCTTTTATATGCTTTAAAATGAACTAAGAACATTATTTTGGTGCTTAATATAACATGTAGGTGCTTAAGTAATTTTTTAGCATTAGTTTTCAAAGTTTACAATTTTAAGACCAAGGGGTCAAATGAACACCACCAAATCTTTCATTTGGGCTTAAAATTGAATACACTTGTCAATTTTGTTTTCATTATTTCAATTAGCACTTTGTTTTTGCAAAATACAAGGATGTTGTGTGTATGCTCTTTCATTTGTCCCCTTTAGGGAACCCTTGGAATCAAAAGCACTTTACTTATTTTTAAATTGCCTATTCTAAGGCATAGAAAGAATGTTAACTAAAGCACTCCCCAAAAACTTGCAAAAGTATTGGGTGACCTTGACGATGACCCTAAAGTCTTTCTATTTTATGCTTTCCTTATTTCATGTAAACTTGGCTTATGAGGGAGACGTCATTACCTCCTATGAGTTCTTTAAAGAAGCTTTGACCCAAGGTTTCATCTCATAGCATTGACTTCATTTGGCTCTATATTAGAGTTATATATAGGATGTAGTGGAACTTTGGACATCGCACTACACTGAGCGAACAATAGGATGTAGTGATTGAAAAAAAGATTAGACCTTATTGCAATAATCCAAGTGATATAGACCCAAAATCCACGATTTTATTTTACATTATTTGATGTGAAATTCATTATATAATTGATTCCCTTATAACATTCAGAAACTTGTAGATCTTAGAAAAATCCCCACTTGTCGTGAAAGTATTGTTGGTACAAGGTGTGCCTCAAGGTCCATGTCATAGTAGTGTCATTTGAGAGAAAGGGGGTGTAAAAACCCTACTATATAATATGCATTTACTTTTGGATGAACACTTAAAATCCTCTCAAATGACATATATTGATGGATTCCAACAATACCAAGAAACCTTGTTAGTTTAGGATCTAAGAGTGATTAATTAGTTGGTTTTGTCCTAGATTAAAGTCTTGTTTGGAGTCAAAAATTGGTGTAAACAAATGATGCAAACCAAACACATGGTCCTCATTTTCCTTTAAACAAAGAGGCATTATGTTGCCCATGTGAAATCATAAATTTGCCTTGTTCAAAGTTTATCAAAACTTGGAGTCATATCATCCATTTTGGCACAGTTATGATACCTAATTGAGTCTAGACCTTTGCCAAAGTTGTTTAAGTCCTTCATTTATAATATAAATTCAAAATTGCACCTTTATAAGTTCATACGGTTGATGTGTTAAGTTGGTTCACCATTTTCACTAAACTTGAGGGAACTTAGGTTCAATTTCCAATTTGGGTTGAAGGTCATTAAAGACTCATGATCATTATCACCACTTGATAGACTTAAGTCATTTCATGCTAAACACTTTCACTATGAGTCTATGCACCACAACATTTTGAGTTAAGAAAGGTATTGTTATGCTATCAAATTTGTGAGAAATTATCTTTGCCTTAGAGAGTTTTTGAAACAAGCATTCTGTCACATCTTTTGAGTAGTCTAGTACTATTACACTACCCAAAACATTTTAGATGTTATTTCATAGGCCCTGTTGCATAGAGTTCAAATTTGTTCCTACATTTTTTAAACCAATCTGAGTATACTTTTTTGAACTTTTTTCTAGCACAGTTACACCGTTCACTTTAGTCTAGCTTATTTGTCAAAAGAACCAAGTTTTATACCATTATTTGTGAGAAAATAAACTATCTCTAAAGTGTCTTTTGTTTCATACATTATACCTATTTGATCGAGTCCATGTCCAAGAATCAAATGCCTAATGTTTGTTATAAGTGTTTCAAATCTGTTAGATTAAAATTTTCATTTATTTTCAAACTCTAGCTTTTGACACTGTTTGGCCAAGAGTCCTAGCGCATGCCTTGTTTGAGCCTAGCTTTTGACATTGTATTTAGCCAAAAGACCTAGTAACTTTTAATTTCCTATATTATACTAATTTGAAACACTTTGACCTTACCATTTGGCATTTCAATTTTTGGTTCATTTACTTAATCTTTTTGTGTAAGATGTGTAGCGTTAGACACTTAATGTTGGCTTGTGTTATCACAAATATTTGCATAAACCTTTTGATCTTTTTTACAAATCTAGACCAAGTTTGAACATCATATTTTTAAACATTGTCCTTTAAGAGTTTGTATAACTCTCTTCCCTTTCTATCACAAAGCATTGACTATGGATCCCAACATGTATTCCTACACTCGTAGTGGACTCATGTACAATTCAAGGATTAGTAATGTGGTCACGTAAGAAAAAATGGTGCAAGACCCCTACATAGATAATATTGATTATGAGATGGATCTTTACCCCTCTTATAATACTCAATTAGGGGTGAAAATTCAAGATCCATTGGCTAACTATTTGGTTAATACACCACCTTATTCAAAATAAGACCAAGAACAAACCACATAATACCTAGCTACAATACTCACAACTAATGAACCAGTTTCTCAACAGTCATGTTCTACTAATATTCCTTTCACATATGATCTATTTTTGTTTAAGCATCATTTGTTGGAGAACAAAGATGAGATTTTGGTTCGAACCATAGAGGTAGGGGCCAAGTTTCTAGTAGACTTCCCCCATGAGAATTTACCAAGCCTAGTAAGAATTCCCCATAACATAATTTATGATCAACAAGCTTCTTCTAGTAATCCTTTAGCTCTATTCCAAATAATATATCAGGACCCTAATATGCCTAATAAAGGCAAAACCCTCATGGAAGACCACTTTAACCAAATGCAGATGGCATATCAAACCTACCTGAATCTAACATGTAATTTCAATCAGTTGACCATGCTGAGAAAACCTCTTATTGACTTAGTTCCTTCAATAGGAGTTTTGATAGAGTTAACTGGTCAAGACAATCAAAGTTTAGACGCATTTATGTAAAACACTTTGGTAGAAAAATTGCTGCATATGCCCATTATTGAAGAACTTTCTTCTACTTCTATGCAAAATAATGAGCAAAATATAGTGGATAATGTGCAAACAACATCCAATCCAAATTAAAGTGGTACTAACGCATAAACAACTAGTCAACAACATGTGCTTGTAGTTAATATCATGAGTGGACTATCATACTAGGTAGTCAGAGTTTCTACATCCCAACCTCAACTAGTTGTTTCATCAAGTGTGAAACCAATAGGATTAGGTAGTTAACCAATAACCAATGTCATGCCTCAATAGTTGAATGTGATGAATCCTACTCCTCAACAAGTGATGAGTAGTATTCTACAATAGTAGGCACAATTTAGTGTACCAAAGCAATAAAAGACAAATATATTTCCACCTCAACAAGGGGAAACTAATATTCTACCTCATCAGGTAGTGGAAAATATACCTCCTCAGTCACAAACTAGTATACCAATCCAAAACAAAATAATGACTAGCCAACAACATGTAAATATTGGTCAGTGACAAATGTCAAATCTTCAGCATGCTTTTGCTTTCCAACAAGGATTTATGCAATAAGAAGGCTCACATGTTTCTCAAGTAACTACTATACAATAATCAATTTAAAATGTGCCACAAGTTCAGAGACAAGGTCTTAGTCCACAAGTTTCCACTCAATAGCAAGGTTTGATTAGTCAACAACATGTCCCTTTTCAACCACAGTAAGCATAGTATAGTTATATCCCTCCATCCTAACCACAAAATCCTCCAAGTTAAACCTTCATAGCCAACCCAAACTAGAATATTGCACAACTAAATGTGCAATTTCAAGTACATCCTAATCCATGTATGCATGTTCTTGGTCCATTTCCAACCAAACCAATATACCCCAATAGATATCTCCATCATACCCTAGTCAAAGTTTCCCACTTATGACCTCCCAACCAACTACCCAAACAAATATTCTCCCTCAAACCAATGTTCCTTCCAATTTCCTATCCCAAGAATTACAACAGATGAAGGATGCAATTGCTACCATTTAGGCTAAGAAATAGAGTAAAAAGTTTAATTTGCATGATGTGTGTTCTTATCCATTCAAAATGGATTACTTGCATATATTATTTCCTCTAGGATATGAACCACCAAAATTTGACAAATACAAAGGGAAAGGTGACCCTAAGGCCCATTTAATCAAGTTCTTTGTTACATGTCAACTAGTGGAATATAGTGATGTATACCTTTTGTTGTTGTTTCCAAGGAGCTTGGTTGGACAATCCTTAGAGTGGTTTTTAAAGTTGCCCAAGAATTTAGTAACATATTTTGATAATCTTTGTAATAAGTTTGTGTAGTACTTTTCCTATAATCTCAAACATGAGATTTCATTGGTTGACTTAACACAAACAAAATAAAAGGTTGGTGAGAGTTTTACAAGTTCTCTACAGTGTTGGAGAGCCCTTGCAAGCTGATTCACCCATAGTTTACTAGATGAAAAATTAGCTGTTGGTTTATTAAAAATTTGCATAGTGAGATAGCTTATCATCTGGAACTACAATGTGCACATACTTTCAAGGAGATCATCCACAAAGGCTTGTTGATTGAGTGAGCCTTTATTAATAAAGGTATCATCAAGCTTACGTCAACTAATTAGAATCAAGGTACCAATCAAGGAAGTGGCCAAAACTAATATCCAATCCAAGTGCAAGCATCACAACTAGCACAGGCCAATAACCAAGATAGACCAAAGCAATTCAATGGCAATAGGAATGTTGTGGGTAATGGAGTAACTACATCACATCATGTCCAAACAATGCAAATATCATCTTCACCATCTTTTTAGCTTACTTCTACCCAACAACCTCTATAAACAATGTTGCAAGCACAACAATCAAGACCCACACAATAAATGTAGCAACCTTTACCATTACAAGCCCCTCCTCCAAGGAGAACTATACCTAAATATCATGTCTTTAGTGACCTAAGAGAGCCTATTGAGTCTATATTTTTTAAACTTGCCACTGTTAATCTAATTAGTTGGCCTATACCAAAGCATTATCCACGAGGCATTTCTTATCCTGATTGGTACCATGAAAATGAATTCTATGAATATCATCGGGTCAATGGGCATAATCTATGAAGATGTGTGTAAACCAATCATTTGATTAACAATATATTAGAGAATGGGGAGATAACATTGGATAATGGTGCTTCTACCTCCAATCAAACTCTTGGGATTTATCAAAACCCCTTTCCCCAACATAACACACAATAATAACATAATAATTAGCAAAAATAAAAACAACAACACCACCAATAAGTGTAACAACAAAATCAAGAGTATCAAAATCAAAGGCTGAAATAGTAGAATTAACAACAAAACCAATAACATCAGAACAATGGATAAAACCAAGGTTAGAATGGTAATAACCAACAAACTTACCATGCAGTTGCACATGACTATAACAAGGCTGTACATCATATTGTAGGGGGCAGCATTAATACCATCTCCGTTAATCCTAAACCAAGCGCTAATCAATCTAGACCATTTCTAAACAATACCACTCAACCAAATTACATGGATAATCTTTCTTTAACCTGGGACTGCACATAGGCAAACCAGTAAATCGAGACTCCCACTTTTGGACCATATATCAATAACTCACCCTTGCCACATTACCACATACAAGTATACCAACAACTAAGACTTATCTTATCTAGTCCCAAACCATTCCTATCATTTGATAGAATTTATGGTCTAACATCTAATCTCGATTGTGCAATCATAACTTGAAGGTCAAAGATTATTATCCCAAGTCCACAACCATCTACCACTTTGCCTATTATCTAACCAACCATTCAGCCTCAAAATAAACCATTCACCATTGACCGAGACAAGAATTTTGATATTATGGAATAATTAAAAAAGACACCATCACAAATCTCTATTTTAGATTTTCTGTGAATGTCAACAATCCACAAGAAAATTTTGAATGAGTTTTTAACCCAATCCATTATTGTCAGTGACATATCCCCTGATAAATTTCAAGTTTTGGCTGGACACCCAGCTTCAACCCAACAAGTCACATTCAACCAAAGTGATATGTCTTCTCTTGAACCACTCCATAATAATCCATTATACATATTAGTTTATATAAAGTGGTATAAAGTGAAGCGTGTCCTTAGAAATAATGGATCAGCCTTCAATATAGTGTCTCTAAAGCTCATCAAACTTCTTGGGTACATAATGGTAAATCTCTAGCCAGAAATGATAACTATCAAATCCTATGATAATCAAGAAAGAGAATCACAAGGCACCATTAGCTTACCAGTTATCATTAGGCCTTTGACCCATAATACACTTTTCCATATGCTTGATCTTGAGTTATCATATAATATTCTTTTAGGTAGGCCTTGGTTACATGAGATTCATGTAGTCTCATCAATACTGCACCAATGTATCAAGTTCTCCCACTCAGGGATGGAAGTGAATATTTTAGGAGATTTACACCCATATGAACACTGAAAACATCTTGAGGTCGAGTTTCAAAGCTATAATCACCAATACGACACGAATCCAAGTTCCAAGTAGGATAATGAAAAGGCCATACTTATTGATCCTCCACAAGATAATTGCATAGATCTTAATACCTTAGATTCCCTTTCCAATATGCTACCTCCTGAAGCTTCCAATCATTTCACCATTTTAGATAATGGCCTAGGGGAGTATGTGACCCATGATACCTTCCATATTGCCAATCTTCCTTAGAATCCAAAGACCTTTGGGCAACTTAAAAATACCCCACATATGCATTGACAACAAAAGAACAAAGATAAGGGACCTATCATGTTTGTACCAGCATCTAGACTAAAACTAGAGCCTCATGAAGGGAATGAATCATGGTTGTAAAATGACAACCAAACTGATTGTTATAAAAGTGCAAAGTATCATATTCCTAATAGGATCATGGAGCATCAATATTATAAAGGAAAAGGCCTCAAACTGTATCAACAAAGAATCATTGAGCCAATTTCCATGACTAAGTACAAAAGACCCTATAGACTTGGATTTAAACTACTTGGGGGTGACCCCACATATCTTATTCGAGTTCTATCACTGGTGGCTAGTGATGATGATGCTGACAGTGAAGCAAATTTTGATCATAGCCTTACCTTTGATGACCTAGCTGAGACTAACTTGTTCGATAACAATGTCATATGTACTCTTCCCCAATCATTTGTCACAACCCATTGCCATTATACTATCCCCAACTAATAGATTGGGACCAACAAAAATCATTTATTGATTGATGAGTTTTAGAATGATGAGGCATTCTATGAATTTTTAGGCCTTAGAGAAAATATTTAGTTGAGAGATCATAAATAAGGATTCTCAATTACATTAAATTTTGAAGCCTATTTTGGAGAGTAGGTGAACACCCTTAGCCAAAAACAAATAAATAAAACATTGAGTTACTTGAGTGAAAACATCTTTGAGGTGTTATTTAACTAGGGTAAAAGTAAAGATAAAGGCTAGTCTAGTGGTGAAAACCTATTTTAGGTATTGTTAGATGGGGGTGTTCATTCTTCTTTAAATTTAAACCAAGAAACTACCAATGATGAACTTGCCTATGGATTTGAGTTTATTTTTGTACAAGTATTTGATCAAATTATTCAAGAATTTTTTACTATTTTTGTCACATGGCCAGATCTCTCATTGGGGGACTCAGATTCATCATGCCTAGGAGACATTGAAGAGTAAGTCCTAACAGATGACCCTGATATAGTCCAACATTTCAAGTCTTTGCCTACTATCCTAGAAGATGGTTCAACCCTTGTATTCAAACATATAATAGAGGTAAACATCAGGACTCCATCGGATCCAAAATAGATAAAATTAGGTGTGTCCCTCACTGAGGAAGAACATGAAGTCTTTACATCTTTATTGAGAGAATTTGTAGATATCTTTGCATGTGCTTATTCTAACATGCCAAGTTTGGACCCTACTTTGGTTCTGCACCACCTTGTGGTCGATCCTAATGCCAAACTAGTGAAACAAAATATACGTAAGATGCATCTTTGCATTGCTATCTTGGTAAAGAAAGAGTTGGAAAAACTCTTAGAAGTAGGATATATTCAGTCCATTGACTACTCAAAATGGATATATAATGTTTTACCTATTAGTAAAAAGCCTAAAGGAATTAGAATCTATACTAATTTTTGAGACATAAACAAAGCTTGTCATAAGGATGACTTTCCATTTCCTAATATTGACATTATCATTGATTCCACAATAGGTTATGAAATTCTTTCACTCATGGATGGCTTTTTAGGATACAACCAGATCAAAATTGCAGAAGAAGATCAACATAAAATAACATTCACCACTCCATGGGGAACATTTTGTTATTAGATAATGTTATTTTGTCTTAAGAATGTTGGAGCTTCATATCAAAGGGACATGACTATCATATTCCATGATATGATTCATAATATTATTGAAGACTATGTCAATGACATATTAGAAAAATCCAAAACCAGGGCTAACCATCCAGTAGTGTTACGTAGGATATTTAAAAGATTATAGGAGTATAAAGTTAGAATCAATCCAAAAAAAATGTGTGTTTGGAGTAACCTCAATAATTCTACTTGGCTTCATTGTGTCTCATAGGAGCATTGAAGTCAATCTGGCCAAAGTCTATGTTATAATCGAGATGCCACCACCAACCAATTTGAAGTAACTCTACAGTTTGTAGGGCAAGATCTAGTCAATATGATACTTCATCTCTCAGTTAGTATACAAGTGTCATCCATTTACACATTATAAATAAGGAGTTACATTTCACTAGGATGACCACTACCAAATAGTTTTTCAACAACTCAAGGACTATCTAGTTAATCCACCTATTTTGTTGCCTTTTATGCCAGGAAGGTCACTCCTATTATATCTATCAGCTACTGACAATGTCTTGGGGGCACTTTTGCCTCAACATGATAACAATGGAAAAGAGCATGCAATATACTACTTAAGTTGTACCTTGGTCACATATGAACACAACTATGCACCTATTGAAAAAGCTTGTCTAGCCATGGTCTTCACAACTCAAAAATTATGCCATTACATGTTGAATAATAAGACCATGGTCATTTCAAAAGTAGATCCACTCAAGTATCTACTATATAAAATAGATTTATAAGGTAGAATGACCAAATGGATCATGATTCTTAGTGAGTTTGATATAAAGTATGTCAATCAAAAGGCAATCAAAGGATAGGTCCTTGTAGATCAACTTGTTAAAGTACCCCTTATCGACATAAAGCCACTCACATTTCATTTTCCTAATGAATCCATAATAATCGCCATTGACACACCTCTTGGGGAGTAGCACTGGAAGCTATATTTTAATGGTTCATTTACTACACATGGATTGGGTTTAGGTCTCTTATTTATTACACCACAGGGGGATCTAATCCCTAAATCATTCAGAATCAATTTTCCTTGTACAAACAACATGGCCAAGTATGAAGCACTTATCATAGGACTTCAATAAGTAGTACAATTGAATATACCTCATCTAAAGGTTCATGGTGATTCTCAATCAATCATCAATCAAGTCACATACCATTTTAAGACCAAAGATGACAAATTGGTTCCATATAAGGCTATGGTCAATACCCTAAAGCAACAAATTGTAAATATCCAATTTAAGCATATACCAAGGGCTAGTAATAGAACTATAGATGCCATGGCTACTATCGGCTCTCTGATTTGACAAATAGACAAATCTAGACAATATCAATTCCTTATTGATATTTTATTCACACTAGCTCATGAACCTTCAACCATTACAATGATTTATGATATTGTTGGTCCTAATTCTATTTGGTACTCAGACCTCGACAAGTACCTTCATGACCAAGTTCTACCACCTAACCTATCTCAAAAACAAACCAAATCCTTTATTCATCATTCCAATCGCTATACTCTACTTGGATCCACCCTTTACCACCACAGTTTTGATGGAACTCTACTTCACTATTTAACTTCGATAGAGTCTACACTAAATTTAAGAGAAGTTCATGAAGGAGTATGTGGAGCTCATTCTAGCAGGGTAGTCCTATCCAAAAATATCTTACTTACTAGTTATTATTGGCCCACAATGGATATAAATGTAGCTGCATATTTCAAGAAGTGTGATAAATGTCAATGGCATGCTAATCTAATTCATGCCCTAACAAAAACTCTAAAACTAATGTTGACACCATGGCCATTTGCTACATGGGGACTTGACCTCATTGGGAAGATCAACCCCACTTCATCTGATGACCATAAACATATCCTTACCACCACTGAGTATTTCACTAAGTGGGTTGAAGATCTACCCCTCACTTACGTGACTAGAAAGAAAATTTCCAAATTTATCTTCAACCATCTCATTTGCTTCTATGGTATCCCCTTTGACATTATATCTGATAATGGAGGATCATTCAATAACAAGGATGTAGACTAGTTATGTACCAAATATAACATCACACAACATTTTTATATAACATATTACCCTCAAGGTAATGGCCAGGCTGAAGCATCAAATAAAACCATTGTTAATATTCTCAAAAAGATTGTTAATGATGTTGATTGTGATTGGCACTTACAGATATTCCTTACCCTTTGGGCATATCGTACCAATCATCATACTCCCACAGGAGTCAATCCATACTCACTTATTTATGGTACTGAAGCTAGCTTTCCTATTGAGGTCGAGTTACCTTCACTACTCATATCTTTTAACCATGTCTTAGATGATCACAACTATCGAGTAGCTCGCTTGCATGAGCTAGACCTACTTTATGAAAAATGCACAGTTGTGCTCAATAATCTTTAGGCACATTAGAACTAATTCAAAGGCCACTACAATTGGCATGTCAAGTATAGAATATTTGAACTTGGTGATCCTATTCTTAAAGAAAACCAAAAGAATACCATGGATAAGAAGAAGCATAAAGGTAAATTCAAACTAAACTAGATAGGTCCTCTCATCATTACTATAGATTATGGATCAGGTACATACAGGCTTGCCACACTAGATGGAAATGAACTTCTAGAGCCAATGAATATTATTCACCTCAAACAATACTATGCTTGAGAACTAAGGTGTATTATCTATAAAGTTCATTTTAGTGGTGCCATTTTATCACTATTTTTCTTTGTACAAATATCATTCTTATCCATCCTCTTAGCCTTATTCATTTTACCATTTTGTTCTATCAACCAAATGTGTTCTAAATCCTAGCCCATTTTACCTTGGTTTTTGCCATTTGTTATGCATTTTTAGCATCAAAGAATCTGATCAATTTCATCAATTATTTCAAGTACTTCAGACAAAGATCATATTTTGGAGCAGTATGATAGAAGTTTCGATAGTTACATCCTTTGTTTATTATTCCTTTCTTATCACCAGTCTTACCACTAATTATAACTACCTTTGAAAAAATTAGTACCATTGATCTATGACGTTGTGTCCTAGTTATAACCACCTATGGGAAAACTAGGAGCAACATTTGTTTCTTAAGTCTTGATGTACCAAATTGCCACTTCTAATGCCATATTATGCCTTTTACACATGTGCCTATTTTTTTTGAATTAACTGCTACACTAGTCAAATTCATTCATTGTAGGGTAGAACTATAGTGACTTGAGGTCCTACTCTAAGACTATGTAGGTAGCACTTGATACTTGTTGAGTTAGTTTAGTGAACCCCTTGTCATGCTCTTGCCATTTTACGAGCAACCTAAGTTTGAACGCTCTCACTATTTTATGAGCAACCTAAGTTTGAACACTCTCACCATTTTGTGAGCTTGAACCATTTAGTGTCTTGTCATTCTTGATTGAGTTGAGATACTTCAACAAAATTCCAAAAACATTTATAAAATCATTAGAAAAACCAAAAACATTGACCATTTCTTTGCATAAGGATTCTAGGAACCGTTACTAAGTTGTAAGCAAATCACTTGTCACTTAATTTCCCCATCCTTTTTGGCCTTTTCTCTTATGCACTTGCCATTTTACAAGACCATTCCTATTCTTTTGTCACATCCATTATGTTTGTTTTTATTAGTTATCATATTTTTTCCATTCCCTAGGAGAACTACATTTAGCCTAAAGTTTTTTATTGGATATTACATCCATGGAACTATGTAGGTAGCATCCAATTTCCTAGTGCATATGGAGATAGGGCGGCCACCCCATTCCTTTTTCTGCTATTTCCCTATTTTATTCATTTGTTAAGTTGTTGCCTAGTTCATATGGTTTTTATTTTATTATTTTATTATTTGTTTTCACTTATTTTGTTTGTTTGTCTACCTATTTATTTGCTTTTAGCACTGGTGCCTTGATTTAGTTTATGTGTGTTTATTAGGTGATTTCTTTCCCAGACGTATACTCGAATCCATCCATATTCATATGTTTACATTGTCATCATGGTTTCTATCATTGGTGCATTATTTTCTATTGAGTATTAGATTATGGGAGTCAATCCTTATGCATATTTTGGTCAAGTCTTCATGATATTATACCATGATGCCTACTGACATGTGTTACAACAAACCTCAGCTTCAAGAAGTCTATTCAGTAATGGTGGCATCAACATCTCTTTGGCACTGACATATTGATTAAATCCAAATCATATCCCAAACAGAGTAATTAACCACAAAAGAATTTCAACCTTTATTAGTTTGAATGAGCATATATCTACTAGTAGGTTATTCCAATTCATCATTATCCTTTGTGTTAGTTATCATCATCCTCGACCAAGTTTATCATATTTTCCATAATCAAGGTCCAATAATTATAACCACCTATAGACAAATCATTATACACCATCCCACCTGCATTTCTCAATTATTATAATTATATTTCGTTAAATCATTGTGTTCTCACCATTTTACTTTTGCTACCCATACAGGGGCACATTGTTATCTTATTTATCTATCCTAACTGGGGCAGCTCCATCTTCTTAATGATTATAACTGTCTTTGGGCAAATCATTATGTTATCATACCACATTGCCACTATCAGGGTACAATGTTTATAACTACCTTTGGGCAAACCATTATACACTATCCCACTTGCATTCTCAATGATTTTGACTACTTTTTAAAAATCATTATGTTTTCACCCCATCATCTTTCATTTCTTTGGTCCCCTCATTTTACTTCTTATCGAGGGACCATTTATCAACCTACTTGTGCCAACCATTCCCTCAATGGGGGTGAACCATCATTTAGTTAGTTTGTCATAATTGTAATTGTATGCATACATGGCCTTTTCATTCTTTGAGAAGATGTTATTGTGCTTATAGCTTACAATGCCTTCCCACACAAGAGCAAACTATAGATACCTAAATTTGGCCACTGATGATAATCAAGGTTTTAACCAATTTCTACCAAAATGCATAATTTGGCCTAAAAACACTACAGCACATTAAATGATTTGAAATTAACATATTCAAGTGCCAATTTTGGCTAGCGTATCACTAAATGGGGCAATGAAATTTATGGGCTAGCTAACTTTGATCAGCATTTCAATTCAAAATGCCAATTGTACACTTGGGTGCTCTGGATTGCTCTTTTATATCAAATTTATTATACAAGATGCATGTCTTTCTTATTTGGTGTTAACATCCTAAATGGGATAACGGATCTCGTGCATCTGACATTGACTTCCAATACCAATCCAATCAAATTTTGGACCAATAATAAGGCATTCTAATCAATTTGAATAATTTGTGCACAAAGTATTTAATCATGCTTAAGAGCTAATTAATCCAAATCAAGGCCTAATTAATAATTTCATGAAAACTTGTTGAAAACTTGTTTTTAGAAATGAATATTGAATATCTGCATCATCAAGTGACCTCATTTCTTGAGAAGACATCCCTAGGCCACAAATATCAAGATTATGGGTCTCCCATGCCTCTTTATTACCTCTCATACCTCATTAATTTCCATTATTCCAAATTCATGATGATGATAATTGATCCTAACAATAATTCAAGTGATAATTTAGGTGACAAGTCCACCCCAATTGATGACGAAACTTTTGGGAGCCATAACTTTTGGACTGTAGCTCTAATTGACTTGCCATTTAAACAATTGGAAAGCTAAGAATGAGAGCATGGTGAGATGTAATTTATCTTTTCTCGATGAATTTTGACCATTGAAAACCCAACGAAAGCACCCCAAATTTCAATTTTAGTAGTGCAGTCTAAAAATAGTAAGTTTCTAAAAATAGTAATTCCTCGAATTATGTGTTGTTGTAAATCATAGAAGTCAAACCACTTAATCTCTCTTGATATTGGTGACCTCCAACATCCTCCTCATACCTTCAAAACATGTATAAATGAAGATGTAAACCAAAATAGAAATTAGACATATTTTTTCAGAGATAGGCATATGATTGGGTCTACAAATTTGATCAATAAAACATCTCTTCTCAGAGATAGCATTATTTGAATTATGTTGTTTTTGTTTCTTAAATTATATTTCAACTAAATATTTTGAGTTTTGGATCAATAATTATGGATTTTAATTACATAATTCAATTAATCCATGACCACACATCTCAATCTTGAGATGGACTATCATGGTTGATTCTAGTCATTCTTGAAAATATATAAATAGAGAGGCTATGAACATCATTTTTAAGCTTAATTTGTGAAAAGTTAACATGTCAAATTGATTCCAAGATCTATCACATGATAAATTTATGATGCCAAAATATTGATCCAAACCAAGCCAAAGCCACAAGGTGCCAAAGAGAAGAGGAGAAAGTCAAGCCTCATTTGATGAAGACTTCATGAGCACAAGCCGAGTAAACCACTACAACAAGCATTTGGAGCATCCAAGGAAGGTGAAATATTCTTGTTTTTCTTTACTTTTTAGTTGTGCTTTTCATTTTTTTTTATCAAGCTCACCCTAGTAACTAGGCCTAGAGATGTATGCTAATTGGTGTGTTTTTATCAATTTGTTTACATGTTTTAACTAACACAATACTAATCACCTCTCTTGAGTCAAATTCTTAGTCCCCAAGAGTCATAAGAGTGAGTTTTATGTGTGTTTGGATTTTTCCCTCCAAAAGCATAAATTTAAAAATTTGAATGATGGAACTAAGCCTAGAAGAACCATGGACATGGTAGGAAGTGAGTAAGAGAGGGAATGTTCGTTCAAGCTTCCAAGGAGTCATTTCAAGAGTGTTGGAAGTCATTTTAACTTTAAATCCTTAAAAAATTGGAAATCAATAATTATGCTAAAAAGAGAGTAACTATTGATTCTCACGTTGAGTTGGCATGTAAGTGTTTTATTTTATGGCTACCTAAACCAACATATAAGTTGGATGAGTAGAGATTTGAAGGTATTTGTCTGATGAGAGGATAGTAGGACAAGAGAGGAGATATATATGAGAATGAGAGAGAGGGAGTAAAGAACATAAGATTGTATACTTCTCAAGAAAGGTGGTAGAGTCAAAGAAAGGACTGTATGTGTAATAGATGAGGGTTCATATGAATAAATACAAGTAATTTTATTGTGTTCAATCTCTCTTTAATGGTATATTGATTATTTTTATTCATACATTGTATCATAAAATCTCTGGTGGAAGAGTTATTCTTATATGTGGTTACAGGTTGGAGAATGGATTGTATGTTGTAGTCATGAAAGCAAAGAATGAAATGGAGTTGATGAAACTTGTGAAGGAAGAAAATTATATCGTATATTAGTCCCAAAGACTTTGGAGATATTATAGACCCTGTTGTTATTGAATATATTCTTTCGAAAGTGAAAAGATTCAAGAAAGATTGGTATCTACCTAAAACCCTACAGACATCTATGACAATCAAGTATTGAAGGTAAGTTGAGGATGTTTATTGAAAAATAGAATGTGGTATTTATTTGAGAAGAGTCTATAGGTAAATTAGCCTTGATGTTATAGTATTCTATATAGTTATAATGCTATTCTAATGTAAATTTTACAATGCATAATTAACTTGAAAGTAAACCCATGTTGCAAGGCAGGACCTGTAGACATCCAATTCCTAACACCATTTGTGTTGAAATTTTCAATCTTACTTGAATTACACTCAAATACACATTTTAGGCCAAAATCCATAAAATGCCCTAAATGGTTTGAACTTGTCCCTTACAAGTGCCAATTTAGGTCAAAATATCCCTAAATAGGGCAATGCATTTTATGCGCCAACTAACTTTGATTAGACCATTTTGAGTCAAAATGACTATTTCACCATTTAGTGCTCTAGATTACTCTTTTCTTCTAAATTCATTAGTACACATCATGTACCTTTATTTTTTGTTGTTGAAAACATCCTAAATGGGAATACAATTCCAACACATCTAGTGTCACCTTCTAATTCTTCTCGAGTCAAATTATGACTCAGTAATATGACTTTCTAACCATTTTGATTAGTTGAGGGTCAATTTTCAAATAATTGCACAAATGTTGATTAAACTTGCTTAAGGCTAATTAGTCCAAATCAAGGGCTTAAGTGGATTTTTCATGAGAGTTGTTTTAATATTTCTTTTTTAAAATTGATTCTTATTATCTCCATCACCTAGTGACATCATCTATGGGGTGGCATCCATCAAGCCATAAGTGCATAAAATATCAAGATTATGGGTACCCCATGCCTAGTTAATGCCTCCCATGCCTCTTCAATGCCCCTTTTTTCAAGGCCATCTTGAGGATAATTATGGATTTAATTCCAAATATTAGGATTATCTTCAACCACACATCTCAATCTTGAGATGGATGGTTTAGGTTGATCCTAACCAATCTCAAAAATATATAAATAGAGAGGCCATGGACATCATTTCTAAGCTATTTTGGTGCAAGGTTATTATGATCAAATATCTTCAAAGCTTTAACATTACAAAGTTATAATGCTAAATTATTTCTACAAATCTTCATTGATAGGCTAGTTTAGTGATTCCACATCAAGATCTTAGGTTTTAAGAGTGTTCTCGAGGCATTGGAGGAGCTTACCACGATTGTTGACAAAGACAAGGATGCTTGATCAAGGGAGAACATGTTTTAGAGCCACATGGGCATGGTGAATCCATTTGGGAAGGTAATATGGTGTTGATTTCTTTCATTTTTTTCTTTCTATCCTTTTTAATTCCCATAGGAAGAGATAGGCTTGGTTACTTAGTTCTTTATGCATGTTTCATTGTTTATGGACTAATGCTTGACTAACTTACTTTGTAATCCTCTCTACATGACCCCTATCATTACACAACCATATATTAAGAAAGATAAGAAATGTGTTGAGAAATGTGAATGATCACTGGATTAGTGAAGTTTTAATGTGTGTAGATGGAGTAAAGGTCTTTATAATAACCCTTTTTAAGTGTAGGAACTTCTTTGAGTACAAACAATTTGTTGAAAACCCTTACACAATCAATCAAAGATGGTAGAATTTTGAGTTTTACCCATTAGGAGCCTTAACATGATTGAGTAATGAGTATAATATATTTGGGAAGATAAAAAAATTCATAATATATTTTGGTAAGGCCTCAGGTTGATTTGAAATAACCTCAAACTAAAGAAAAATCATGTTGAGTCTTCTCGGCCTATACAATCAAACAACTAGGGTTTCCAAACCAAAAACCCTTTAACTTGAACTCCAACTAGTGGAAAATATTTAAAATTTTAAATCATGTATGTTTTGATGTGTAGATAAGTATTCAAGAGTTTTTGAGTGGGTCTCAGGTTTGTACAGTATGGAACTAGTATTGTGGGTGTGTTGTAGGACTAAAAAGGCCTAATTATGAAGGATCTCATAAAGGAAGTGGTAGTTAGACAAAGAGTTAGACCTTGAATATTTATGAGGAATTGTAAAAATGTAGAGGGTATCAAAATATGGCATTATACCCTCAAGGGAACTTACATATTATTCAAACAAAGGGAAAAGTGAAAAAAAGGCTACAAGGGAATGGTGGGACTAATGAGGTTGAAGAGTATAAGGGAAAGATAAAGAATTGATGAAAAGACAAAAAGGGATTGAGGTAAGTATAAGAAGCACAAAATATATCATCCAAGAAGTCAGGTTGTGTTCATGAGGCCAATATCAAATTTTGGTGTGATAAGCCAAGAGAAGAGTGACTAGTGAGAGAGCAAAGTGAGTGAAGATGAAATAGTGCATGGATCTAGTGAGTTGTTGAGAAATAAGGTTTTAAAAGGGTCTAATGAAAACAAATAATTACTTTAAGATACTTATAAATAGGATAAACAAAGGAGAGGTTGTTATCAATCTAGTAAAAAGATCAAAGTTATTATGCATTGAATTTTATGCCCAAAGCAAAGTATTTGAAGCTCAAATCAAAGATTCAAGATCAGAGCCAGAATGGTGATTTTAAGGATTTTCCCATGTACCTATGAATAATTTAGTATCAGAGCATAGTAAGCTCTTGGATCATTTTGTTTTGAGTTATTTATTTAGGATTTTCCATTTGAGATTGGTAAAGTATGCTATGAGGATTATATGAGATGACATTGCAGGGTATTGCGGGAAAAAAAGGTGTTGCAGGTGTGACCTATTGAGGTTATTCCAAGTAAATTGAAGAGTGATAAAGAGAGGAACTAAAGCCCCTAAGTCTAGTGGAAGGACTTGAACTAGTTAAGAGAACTAGAGAAGGTAGAATGAAGAGAGCATTGAAGTTCACGTACTATATGGAGGATTATAGAAATAAAATAAGATCCAAGAGATATCTAATAGACAAGTAGACATATTGCTAAGAGATTGGTCTAAGTAGGCCTATAAAGTGAAGAGAAAGAGAGAAGATGGATGTATAAGAAGAGTTGAAATATATGATAAGAGATTTGGGGTAGAGTTTAGAGAAGATAGAGCTCATGGTGAAGTTCATGAAAGATCAAGGAAGCCAATGGATTGGCTGCAATGTAAAGAAGAAAGTGAAGTTTCCACTAGAACTAATTAAGAGAGAGAAAAGGCACAAGATGAGTGTCTTGAAGGAAAAGAAGAAAAGGGAGGGTACAACCCATAGAGGCATGATGGATGAAGAGTTGCCAAGAGATAAACATGACAAAAAATTTTAGAAAAGAGTTTTCATTGAGGATAATAAGGAGAGAGAAGTGACAAAATAAGCACTTGAAAGAGAAGATAAGGAAAAGAGAAGAGTGTCTAAGAAAGAGGCATTCATGGAGATTATGTGGTCTCTTATTTTATGTTATAATATTGCATTTGAGTTTGTGTATGCAGGTGTCAAGCAAAGTTTGATGAAGGATAAACATAAGGCCTTAAGGCTTATGAAGAATGGGTCTATCACATCACCCAACATGATGAAAGAAGATGACACATAAATAAAATATACTGTACAAGTAAACACAATCAAGAATGAAGAATCTCAACATGCTAAGGATGAGATGGAAGAGGAGTTTTATGATGCCTTGCCAAGCATTGCAGCTGAAGCAAGCGAATAGGTAGACAAGGAAGAAAAGATAGAAAAACATGAAGACATGAGAGAGAAGATGAGATTTCAATATTACTATATGGATGTAAATGAATACTTGAGCATTGATTTTGATTACAAATTTTAAAATAAATAAGCTAATATGTAGATTGGAAGAAATAAGAACAAGATACAATCCTAAAAAATGGTACAAGGGCATGGGTATGTGGTACCTAAGTGGCTCAAGCAATTGGTTGGTGAAATAGAGAAGGTAAAACTCAATCAAGAGGTCATGCAATGGGAGAATTCAAGTTAAAAACAAGAGAAAACAAGGAGAAAAGAAACAAAGGGCAGCTTGCATCAAGGTGGCATGACAAGTTACCAAACCAAGAAGAATGAAAAAGGTGAGTTAGGAAGAAAAATTCAATCCAAGAGAGTAAAAGTCATAAAATTGGTGGTGAATAACATGGAAAGAGAATAAAAATATAGTCTTATGGGTACTTTTCAAGAGAGGATAAATAAAGAGGCAAGTTACAAGTCAAAGAACCAAATAGAAGACATGGTAGAGGCTAACCAAGACAAAGGGAAGAAGATGCAGCTGAGTGAACAAGATGAAAAGTGTGAAGAGGTTAATTATTCTCAAAATTTGAATTCTATCATTATTTTTGATGATGTATGGGAAGATGACTCAAATAGTGAAGATGTTTTGTATAAAGACACAATGACATTGTTAGAGAAGGTTGTAAAAAGATAAGAAAAAGGTGAAGCACCTCATAGAGTGATTAACAAACTTGATATGCAATATAATGAGATTGATTTGACTCTCATGAATGAGGGATTCTAAATACAAGTTGTGAATCAATATGCCCAAGAAGATGAAGAATAATATGGTCTAATATTTGATGAAGATTGTGGAGAGATAGATGTTGTCATGTTGGAGGAGGAATTGAAGGTTATAAAAAATATGTTCAATCCATTGAAAGGGATACATACATATGAAGAATACAAATATAAGATCATGTACTAGCTCAAAGAAGAATTAGAAATGGATCAATATAGGGAAGCACAAAAAGTTATGCAAGCAGAGCCACAAGCAAGTACACTAGCAAGCAAGCAATGGGAGCATAACTAAGCTGACAAGGTAATATATTCCATGGGTAAAGTTTCATCTGAGTTGTTAGTTGATTTTCATAATGATAACAAGTCAAGAATATGGAAAATCACATTGTATTATGAATAAGATGAAATGGTTGAGAGGTTGTTCTTTCAAGATGAGCAAGGTCATAGAAAGAGGCATCAAGAGATGGTAAAGTGTAAGGAAGAGGTATCAAAAGAGAGTCTATTTGAGAAAGTGACAAATATTAAGATGCCTATGAGGCCATTATAAGAATAAACTAACAATGCCAAGAAGCCAAGACACCTAAATAATCAAGCACCAAGTGAGATCCATGAAGAAGGCAGCCATGGAGCAAGACTAAGAATGAAGGATGAGAACCATTTATTAGTAATAGAGTAAGATGAAATACAAATTGAGTTTGAAAATGTATAAAATGTAGACAACACAAAGTTGTAGTAGCTGATACACCTCATAGAGGTAGAGGAAGAGTGGTCAAAGAAGATAAACAAGGCAAAAAAGTAGAAATACAATATTCTCATGAAGAGAAAGGAGTAAGAAAGGAGGAGTAGTAGTAAGGTGAACATGGAGGATCCCCAAAATTTGAATTAAAATTCAAGAAAGAAGTTTTTAGCACAAAATTTTCTCCCTCTTGGGGAGTATGATGCAAGAGCATTAAACAAGCAAATATCAATTTCAGTTGTTAAGGAGTCATATGTTAGTTAGAGGTCAAAGTTGATCTATTTTGGGTGTAGATGAGTTTGAAGAATCCTCTAAGGTCCCTATATTGTCTTAAAGTCATCAAGAGTCATAAGAGTCACTTTTATGTGTGTTTGGATTTTTCCCTCCAAAAGTGCAAAATTGAAAATTTGAATGATGGAACTAAGCCTAGAAGAATCATGGACATGGTAGGAAGTGAATAAGAGAGGGAATGTTGGTTCAAGGGTTCAAGGATTCATGTCAGGATTGTTGGAAGTCATTTTAATTCTAAATCCTTAAAGACTTGGAAATCAATAATTATTTTAAAAAGAGAGTAACTAATGATTCTCATGTTGAGTTGGCATGTAAGTGTTTTGTTTTGTAACTACCAAAACCAACATAGAATTTGTATGAGTAGATATTTTAGGGTAGTTTTATGATGAGAGGAGAGTAGGAGGAGATAGGAGAGACCTTAAAAAAGGAGAGAGAGGGAGAAAATAATAAAATATTGTATACTTCTCAAAAAAGGTGGTAGAGTCCAAGAAAGGATTGTATTTGTAATAGATGAGGGTTTATATGAATAAAGACAAGTCATTTTGTTATTTTCACTCTCTATTTAATGGTATATATATATATATCATTCTTATTCATAAATTATTTCATTAAATCTCTGGAGGCTGTGGAAGTGTTATTCTTGTATGTGGTTGTAGGTTGGAGAATGGACTATATGTTACAGTTATGAAAGCAATGAATGAAATGGAGTTGATGAAACTTGTGAATGGAATTTTGTGGTATATTAGTTCCAAAGACTTTGGAGATCTTATATAACTTATTTTTATTGAATATAGTGGTTTTAAAGTGAAGAGATTCAAGAAAGATTGGTCTTTGCCTGAAACCCTATAGACATCTATGACAGTCAAGTATTGAAGGTGAGTTGAGAATGTTTTTTGAAGTATAGAGTGTGGTATTTGTTTGAGAAGAGTCTATAGGTAAAGAAACCTTGATGGTATATTTTTATATATAGTTACAATGATAGTCTAATGGAAATTTTACAATGCATAATTAACTTAAAAATAAACCCCTGTTGTACAGGCAGGACCCCTATCATTACACAGTCATGTATTGAGAAAGATCATAAATGTGTTGAGAAGTGTGAATGAGCATTGGATTATTTACATTTGAATGTGTGTAGAGGGAGGAAATGTCTTGAAAATAACCCTTTTAAATTTTATGAACTTCTTTGAGTACAGATGATCTATTGAAAACCCTTACATAGTCAATTAAAGATGGCATAATTATGAGTTTTTCCCATTAGGAGCCTTAATAGGATTGAGTAATGTTTCTAATCTATTTAGGAAGATTTAAAATGTCATAATAGACCTTAGGAAGGTCTTAGGTTGATTTTAAACAACTTCAAACTAAACAAAATAAATTTTGAGTCTTCTCAGCCTATACAGTCAACCAACGAAGGTGTCCAAACCAAAAACCCTATAACTTGAATACCAACTAGTGGAAAATATTGAAAAATTGTAATCATGCATGTTTTCATGTGTAGATAAGAATTCAATATTTTTTGAGTGGGTCCTAGGTCTATATAATAGGAAACTTGTACTGTGTGTGTGTTGTAGGGTTAGAAAGGCCTAATTGTGAAGGAGACTATAAAGGAAGTGGTAATTAGACAAAGAGTTAGATCTTAAAATTTTTTGGGGACTTGTAAAAAGATAGAGGGTATCAAAATATGGAATTAGACCCTCAAAGGAACTTACATAATGTTTAAATAAAGGGAAAAGGTGAAAAAAAGGCTACAAGGGAATGGTGGCACTAATGAGGTTGAAGAGTGAAAGGGAAAGATGGAGAGTTAATCAGAAGACAAAAAGGGGTTGAGGTAAGTATATGAAACACATAATAGATCATCTAAGAAGGTAGGTCATGTTCATGAGGCCAATATCAATATGTGGTGTGATAAGCCAAGAGCAGAGTGACTAGTGAGTGAGCAAAGTGAGTGAACCTGAAATAGTGAATGGAACTAGTGAGTGGTTGATAAATGAGGTTTTAAAAGGTTCTAATGATAAAAAATAATGACTTTAAGTTGCTTAGAAATAGGGTGAAAAAATGAGAGGTTGTTATCAAGTTAAGAGGAAGATAAAAGTTGTTATGCATTGAAGCTTATGCCCAAAGCAAAGTATTTGAAATTCAAATTAAAGATTTAAGATGAGAGCCATGATGGTGATTTTGAGGATTTTCCCATGTACCTCTACATCAAAATATTACAAAACCACCAAGTAAGTTTTGTCATTAGGCAAAATACACAAACTTCTAGAGGTCGTTACTTTCACATACAAACTCAGATTGACATACCATTTTTTAAATTTCATATTTTTTGAGAGGAACAAAAATACGTAATCAAATTGTATTTTTTATGACATCTTAATATTATTTTATCATTTTATTTCTAAATTTTTTTGGTTGTGACTTTCTCCCTTTTACAACAACTGCCTACATCTTAGCTACGTGCTTAATCTTGCGGCCACCTTGGCTTCATCATTTTTTTGGATCTTATGTGGTTCTTCCTCTTTCATTCATGGTAGGAAGATGTTAGTTTATAAATTATCTGTGTCTAATGGGATGGTGCCCAAAGAATTTTGGGCTAGGTAGACAAAGAGAAAAGCATGGAGCCATTAAAGGGAGAGGTTTTCAGTCCTCTTATGCAGCCACTGCTTATAGTTTCTGAGGAAGATGGGAGTTTTGGTAAAAAGATTTTAAAATTCTTAAATTTGCCCCCTCTTAGGTCAATTTTGGAGGTTAGGGCATCTTCAAAAAATGTCATTTTGGATCAATCTAAGGTTTTGAATCTTTTAGTGGTAAATTTTGAGGGTAAAAAATTGAAGGAGGTTGTTGAATGCAAAGCTCGGTTTATGAAAAGGGCCCTAATTTGCTATTTTGATAGGTTTTAGCTATCACTCTCAATTTTTCATAAATTTATTTCACTATCTTGGCATTCATTGTTGACAGGTGATATGGAAATTTACCCCTATGCTAGAGGATTTTTTATTGTAGCTTTTGATGATTTAATTGATTGGAATAAAATCCTTCAAGCTAAATCATGGAATCTTGATAATCACATTCTTTTATTGAAACCATGGTTTCCTAATTTTAACCCTTTAATAGAAAATATTTCTATTTGACTAATCTGGATTAGGCTACTGTATCTCCCTCTCTAGTTTTAAAACAAACTTAGGCTTACATTTATCAATAAAGCTTTGGGGGAATTATTGGAAATTGATGCTTCTTCGCTTAATTTTTCCATGATGACTTTCACAAGATTATTGGTTTGTTTAGATTTCTATAAAGTTTTACCTAAGATAATCGAATTAAAAGAAAAGGAGAAGTATTAGTCTCAATCCATTGACTTTGAAGGTATACCTTTCAGATGCAGAAATTGTTTTCAAGTGGGTCACAATTTAGCTTTCTATCCTAAATCCAAGAGAAAATTAGTATCATCCTGGGGAAAGGAGAATAAATAAGAGCTTTTGAGAGTGCTTCTAGTTAGCAATCATAGATTGAATTCTTTTAGTATTGTTGAACCTTTTACTGAAAAGATTTTTGAAATTAGTAAAAAACCAATGTGTTATCCTCTAAGATTTCCAAGAACATTGGATCTATTAAAAAGAAATATAGGGATCTAAAATTTAAGAATAAAGTAAATAAAGGTAATATTGAAAATGTGGAGGATTTGGAAAGTGGGGTTTCATATAAGGTAAGTAATTTAGAAGAATGGAAAGTGGTAAGAAATAGAAATAAAGGTCATCTCTATCCAAATCCTTTTGTTAGGACCTTGAGTTCTAATGGATGATGGAAGAAGGCAAAGTATTAATTTGAGGATGTTTGGTTCTCAAGTCTATAATTAATATATGTCACTTTTGTTTTTTTTTACTTTATGCCTTGATGGTTACTCCACCAAGCCAGGCAATTTCGGATTTTTAAGTACTATGTTTATGGGCCCAAAGACCCATTATTTCCCTGAGTATCGATTTAAAAACAAATATTATTTTATCATTATATAAAAACATGCTTGTTTTAGGTCATATAATGTCTCAACATGTTCTTGAACTCTTTCAATGGTTACAACTAACAAAGAGCAATAGAAAGAAGGTTTCAAGCTACATTATTATACAGTGAGAATAGATAAAAAGTTAACCCATGTGACTAAAAAATTTTAATATTAAATTTGGATCATGTCTCCCTAATTTGGAGGTTTCTGGTCCCTAAAATTTTATGAAATCATACAATGAGTAAATTTATTTCCACACTTCTTGAACCTCTCTTATACTTGGAGGTGCATATGCTAAATGCTATTATCAACCTTGTGAATTTTTGTGTCCACCCTTTTGTGCACTTGTGTGGCTCACTTACTTTTTGAGGAAAACCTATATCTAAAAGTGAATATCCTATTAAAAAATTCATCTCATGCTCTTTTTTAGTAGACCTACTATGAGTATCCTTGAATTCTTGCTCATCTTTCAAAATCAAAAAAAAAAGAAACTTCCCACTAACATTAAGTAACCAATTACATTGAGTGGAACTTAACAAAGAAATCTTAGTTTTGCCTTCATAGCATTTTATGGTGTATATTTTACCATACTTAATCAAAAAATACTAATTAGACCTCCTTCTGAAAATAGCATCTCTAACATACATATAGGGGAAGACAAATACTATAACACCAATATCAAAATGTGCAACATCTACCACAACTTCATTAATGAAATATTAGTTTATTGTAAAATTGAATTTGAATTGTTTGGAACCCTTATTTCTACTATTTGTTTCACCCATCCCAAATCATAAGGAGTAGGATGATCATACATTTCCAACCCAAGTGTTTCTACTAGCTCTTTGTTAATCAAATTTCATTGTAAACAAGAATAAAAAAGAGAATCAACTTTTATGATCTTAACTTAAACTTTGATATGAAAGAGTTTAGATGATTCACCTCTATATTGATCACAATGACTATCCAAACATGCATATTTATACTAGTGGTAAAACACAACTCATCATTCACATTAGAGTTACATTCAATCTCTTCCCCTTGAAGTGATGACATGGCCTTTTACTTCTTTTTATTATTTTCTAAAAGATGTAATTCTAGATGTAACTTCTAACATTTATCCTCAAAGTGGCTATCAACATCACAATGCCCAAAATCTTGTTGAGTATCCACCTTGGAAACCGTATAAGTATCATTAACCCCAGCTTTCTTCTTTGGAATTTCATAAGAATTTGAAGAGGAGGGTGGACCCCTATTCTCATCCATCTCAAGATAGTGGGCTTGAGAACAAGCCTCATCTATGTCTTTTGGCTTGGAAAGTAAAATGGGCCTCTTTAAGTGACTATGCAACCCTCCAACATACTTTATGAGCATATCATGATCAATAAATGTATCTATTCCCATTTGGACTACCTTTTTTTTAAACTCACTTGTATAGACTTACACACTTTGGCCTTCTTTTTGGCTCAAAATTTGCCATTCAATAGACTTTTCCTCTTCACAACAAGTAAAATAAAATTTGCTTTTAATTAAAGTCTTAAATTCATCCCACTTATTAGTTGTCGATAGCTTTTTAATAACCAAAGAAATAAGATAACTCACAAACCAAGTTAGAGCATGACTAGCTAGCTTCAACCTTGCAAAATAAATTTGTTGTTCTTCACTAACTCGATGCAAATTAAAGTAAACTTATAACTGGGCTGACCAATGATCAAGTTTATCCACATTTATGTTACCTTCACAAGGTTGAATGTCAATATTTACCTCTACTTTAAATAGAGGTGGAGCTTGGTTGAATTGAGGCTTCTCTTTTTCATGGTTGGAAGTGTTAAGCTCCTCACTTACTTTAGAAGTATCCATGAAAACTCCTAGATTTTCCATGATCACCTTTCTAAGTTTCATAATCTCATTCATAAAATTGAAATATGCTTACAACATCCTCTTCTAATTTGAATTTGTGGAATATTCTTTCACCATCTTCAACTAACCTCTCATCTTCAGAAGCAATACTTCTCAAATCTCTCTTCCACTTTCTTGTGGATATTCCTTGTTGTAAAGAGACCAAATCACCTTTTACACTAGAAATTTCTCCTCTTATAATAAACATATATCTAAAAAATGATAACTAAATAAACCACACACTATATAACACTAACCAACTTTGATACCAATATGATCTGTAAACTAGGTGGATATTCCACACTATGTTTCACCAATACATATCCTATGCATTCTTAACAATTATTTGATTGATAAATCATTGTTTGCATGAGAAATAATCATTAAATGATATTAAGAATGAATTTCAATTATTTCATACTGAAAGGAAGATTGAGCAATGAAAATAGATCAAGGAAATTTAACAAAACAAAATTGAAAGAGACACAAGATTACCCTAGAGAAACTCAAATCAAGAAAATTTTGGAAAAAGTGAGGTATCTCCTCCTTGTTCCCCTATCTCATGCTAAAATTAAAATTTTATTTCCTTCTTGAGGCCTTTGTGAACATACTTTGAATTACAATATGTTCAAACACTCACATGTTGTGTAACTTACTCACCTCCTCCTTTCCACACTCCAACTCAGAAAACCACATACAACCAAAAAGAAAATTTTCTAAGAACATCTCCCTACTTACAAAGACTCTCTCCATACATTTATATACAACTCGAAAGACATAATGAATTGAATTAACAAAATCACTACAAGAGGTGCTTATTTATACAATATTAAGTGAGATTAGATCTCCTAATCTGTAGGAAATTATGACTCACAACATAACTAACCACACATAGGAAATACCCCATCTAACTAACCTATGTCAATTAAAGGTGTAAATCACCTTAAGCCATTTATTACAAATAGCTAGGATAAATTAATTATTCTAACATTCCCCCCTTAATTGATCATAGCCTGAAGAGAAGAAGAGAGAGAATTACTGAATGCCTCAAACTTATAATGTGAAAGTGACTTCATGAAGACATTTACACACTGATCTTGAATGGGGTAATACTAGAGTTGTATTTTGTGTTGCTAAACATGTTCATGTATGAAATGAATATGAACCTCTATGTGCTTGTTTCTCTCATGAAACACTGGATTGAGAACAAGATGTAGAACACCCTAATTGTCATAATTCAGAACTGTAGGCTGAGTCTATAGAACTCCAAGTCCTAAAAGAATATGACATATCCATATCACTTCGCAGATAGATCCTATTATAGTGTGATATTATGCTTTTATGGAATATCTAGAAACACAATTTTGCTTCTTACTTCCACATGAAATCAGACCAGATCCTAGAAAGAACACAAATCTAGAAGTGGATTTCCTATCATCAATAGAAGCTACATGATCTACATCTATGTATATTGTCAATAAGAATTTACCATTCTTATTGTACTATAGGTTATACTCAATTGCACCTCTAATGTATCTCAATACTCTCTTTATTGCTTTCCAATGTGTCACCTTAGGTTTCTATATGAATCAAGAAAAATAGCTGACAATATAGCTAATATATGGCCTGATATATGTCAAGTAAATGAGACTCCCAATAAACTGTTGATAGAGAGTTAGAGAGTTTTATTTACTTTTGGTGATGGATCTGTATGAGACAATTGAAGTCTTGTCTCTATAGGTGTTGTAATAGACTTACAGTCCATCATCTTGAAATTCTCAAGCAATATCTTGGTATACTTCATATATGAAACAAAAATTTAATGTTCCTTCTACCATACCTCCAAACCAAAATAATAGTGAATCATCCCAAGATGTATCATGTTGAAATATCACTTGAGATCATTCTTAGTTGCATTGATCATCTTCACTATGTTGCAAGTGTTGACTAGTTCATCAACATAAACAATCACTATAACAACCTCCCCCCCCCATGTTATTTGAGTTATAGGTTAGGATCATATGGAATCTTATTGAATCCATGTTGTATGAGATGCTTATCAATCTTAGTGTATAAGGCTCGAGGAGCGTGTTTTATCCCATAGAGAGACTTGATAAGCCTCCACACTTTGTGTTCCTGATTAGGTGCCACAAATCCTTTAGTTTGAGTCATGTAGACTTCCTATTTCAAATCTCCATTGATAAAGGAAATTTTTATGTCCATTTGATGTATTTTCCATCCAAACTATATAGCCATATCAAAAACCATTCTGATAGTATTTATCTTAGTTGTGGGAGCAAAAATCTCCTCATGTTCAATCCCTTTTTTTGAGCATACCCTTTTACAACAAGCCTTACCTTGTACTTATCAATACTGCCATTTGCTTTGTACTTGGTCTTAAATACCCATTTGCATCTAATATGTTTCTTTCTTAATGGAATATTAACAAGTTTCCAAGTGTTATTCTTCATCAGTGATTGATATTCTGCATCCATGGAATCTTTCTAAGGTTTAGACTATAGGGATTCTATTATTGTAGAGGGCTCATATGTTTCTTGCAAAAAATCATAAGGGCCATATTAATCTCTTCTCAAGCCATGCTTTGAGACCTCAGTCTTGAAGTGGATGTATATGGTACTCCATTCAAGTTAGCATAGTGTATAGCACTTGTATACCACTTGGGCATATGTTGAACTATAGGTGGTGGTGCTAGAGGTCTTGTTTGACTATCTTCCTTTTCACTTTCACCATCACTATCTAAAAAGATTACAGGATTTTTGCCTATATCATTTTCTTGTGTAGAAGGTGGATTGACTCCACTCTTTTCATCAAACACTACATCTCTATTGATTAGTACCTTCTTTGTTTCTGGATCAAGGAGCCTATATGCCTTTGATTATGCACTATATCCCACAAAAATACATTCCTTTATTTTCTTATCTAACTTATTTCTTTTCTTATTAAGAACATGCATATATGCCTTGCAACCAAAACATTGAAGGTGAGTTACCTTTGGTTTATTCCCTATCCAATCTTTATGAGGTGTGATTCCATCAAGAGCTTTGGTGGGTGACCTATTCAACAAGTAGACTATAGTGTGACAAGCTTATGCCAATATGTATTAGGCAATTTTGCATCCACAACCATGTTGTGAAACATTTCCATGATGACTCTATTATGTTATTTTGCAACTCCATTATGTTGGGGTGAATATGGATCTTTCAATTGCCAATTGATTCTATTCACACTAAGATAGGTTGAGAATTCTTTACTAGTGTATTCCACCCCATGATATGAGTAGAGAATCTTAATTTTATTACCAGTTTCATTTTCAATCGTGGCCTTGAATTCTTTGAAGACTTGAAAAGTTTGATCCTTAGTCTTCACTAAATATACCCATATTTTTTGTGAGTAATCATCAACAAAAAGATGAAAGTATTTGTAACCTTTGATATTGGAGCAAAATGTTTTAAAAGATTGGTATGTACCAAATCCAACATACCAAGTGAATGATTCCAAAGGGGACTCTACTTTGTTTTCCTACTAAGTAATTGGTACATATTATTAACATTATGGATTGTACTCTATGAAGGGAGGCTCAGCTCTTTTCCTCCATGCGGCATAATGGAGACATTCCTCTTGCTGTGGGTTACAAACTTGACAGATGAATCTATAGATTGGGGGCTAGCTCCCCTTGATGCACCTTGAGGCCCTAGATTTCCTACTGCTAATAATGGGGGGGGATGAAAAGTGAGAGAAATACTGAAAATAGAACCTAACTAATGTGGTGATGCACCAAACTGGTTGGTCTCCTCAAATTTGACATACACTTTACACTAGAGAGAAGCAAACATACACTTCATTCAAATGAGAACCTTTCCTACATCAGTGTTTTAATAAGGGATCTTATGGAGATATAGGGAGGAAGAACTACTGGAGGTGTTCTAAGACACACTATGGATACCCTGCTCACATGTGCCTATACTCTGAGCTGGACACTTCTTGTTGACCTGAAAGAGAACTCACAATACACTAGATACGTTGGCATAAACTTATGAAATCATGAAAAGGAAATGACTTAACATAAGATAAAACCATAGACATATGCAAAAGTGTAAGCTCAAATGGAGGTAAAAATGCTTCTTTTGATTTAAGGTAAATTTCTTCAAGTCTTCACCATACAATGCTGAGAGAGATCCTTTCTCCAATGAGAAGTTACAAATATATAAAGAGCTTGGAAATAGATAGTTGACAAGTCAAGGGATGGAAACCCATGCTAAGTTAACACTTTTGTAGAGACCACAAGCCCATGCTACTGATGTATCCTATCAATTACATATGGGAGAGCCATGGTGTAAATGTCCAAGTCACTATCCTTGTTATCCTAGGCCTGCAAAAGCATGGGATACTCCTTCTAGAAACTGACAAGGCCATCCCCAAATTATTTTGACTGGGCCATGCTCTCTTCAATGTTGGGTGTGACTAGTTGTGCATTAATGGTGAAGTATGAAAACACACACTGCTCCCCTCTATAGTTTAAAAACTAGTCCTTTTATTGGTTTTTGATAGAGACTATTTCACCTAAGTGCATTTACTCTTCTTACTAATGACACTTGTGCCACCTACCTTGGTCTAGGTCATCATTGGGTCTACACTTTGACCTGTCACACCACTTGGAACATTTTGATATTTTTCTTTATTGCACTATGTGGTCATGTTTTGGGTTACCTACCTTGTTTTCTTTTGCTTTGTCATTTCCCTTTCCCTTGGCCTTTTGTCTTTAACTATTAAAGCCCTTAGGTTCTTTTTATTTCTTAAGCCTTCAAGTTTTTGGTAATGTGAATTCCTTCAGACATTTTGTCTGAAGGAATTCTCTTTTGGGCTTGCACTCTTCAACTTTCTTTTGGTGGGCCTTCAAGCTTTTCCAGCCTGATGTCTTCAAGTACTTCCCATTTGATTACTTCCCAACAACTAGTTTATCACCCCAAAGTTGATGTTCATGGGCCCGTCATTGGACATTTGAATCCCAATAGCTAGTCCTCCATCATATAATTGACGTTCATAAAATTGTCACTCACTACGATAATTCTTTAGGTTTTTAAAGTGTCTCTTCAAAATTTTGATAATGAACTTTCCCAAAGGGAAAAAGCCCTTCAAAAATTTTAAAATAATCCTTCAGCATTTTTGCAAATGAATTTTTTTGAAGGGAAAGTGACCCTTTAAAAAGATTGAAATGGTCCTTCGGCATTCGAAAATGACCCTTGCCTTTAGAAAAAATACCTTTGAAAACTCTGTAATGGTCCACTTTGAAAAGAAAGTGACCCTTGGGAAAAAATGGAAATGGTCCACTTTCATGACCAAGTGCCCGCCACAAAGACACCTACCCTTCAGACTTTCTATGACCAGCAAATTTCTTTAGACAAAATGTCCAAAGAAATTTCTTCAGACATTTTGTTTGAAGGAATTCGACCTTGGCTTTTCTTCTTTGGTTTTCCTTCGAATAAAATGTCTGAAGGAATTTCTTTGGACACTTTTTCTAAAGGAATTCTTTCCTCTTGTCACTTGTTTTGAAGGGCAAGTTCCCTTCGGGCTTCTTATCTTTTCCCCTTTGATTCAACCGACTTCCCTCCGCAAGGGCATTTTGAGATAAAAGTGCCCTTCAAAACTTTTGACTGGTCCTCACACTGATGAAAAGCCCTCTACAAGGTCCATTCTGTCTTCCAACATACCCTTCAAAAGTTTTATAAAGGTTCATTTTATCATTGAAGTGCCTCCTACAAGGGTACATACCCCTCAAGGAAATTTCAAATGACCCTATAGAATGCCCAGGTGCCTTTCATGGAAAACACTTGCCTTAAGAAGCATCTAAGACCAATTCAGCTTTTTCAAAAGACTTAATCAAAAATCTTTGAAGTAAATACATCTCAACACTTGATTGCTTCTTTCTTAACCTTTCGGGTTTATGAATGACTCCACCTCATGAAAATTGGCAAGTAAAGTACTCTACAAAACTTGACTTGCATTAGAACTAGCCATAGACCCCTTTGGGTTTGTCAAGTGTTCCTACTTCTTACTTGTAAAGCCTATAAGTAAAGATATTCTGATAACCCAATTTACTATGTGAGTACTGGAAAAGACCAATGCCTGATGAGACAACACTTGCACCTACACAAAAGCAACTTTTCCCTTGATTTTTGAAAGGTTTAAGACCTAGTTTTAGGGCAAAGGTCATGAAGAACAAGGATTCAAGGCAAAATAAGGGAGGGTACCCATTTTGGCATGTAGGATTCACAAAATGGTCAACAAATTGGTGACTCATAGGGGAAGCATGCCTGCTATGCTTGAGAAGAATGGTGGCCTAAAAGTACATTGGGTATGGAGTTAGGATGTAGCTTGAAAATTTGATGATAGCCTTTTAAGGACCTAATAACCAACAAATATTTTACCCCAAACAACAAGGAAAAAGAATACACACAAAGGCTAAAAAACACTACACACATGCATAACAACACTTAGGGAAAATGAGGAAAAATAAGGAAACTACGTACATGATAGAAGTGACCTAGTAATAATGCTTAAGATATATCCCATTGACTGGGATATGTAACTCTTCACCATCCAACTTGGAGAGTTGGAAAGGATTGTGTTGCTTATATTGGGTGATGACATATGGGCCACTCCACAAGGCATTAAACTTCATGTGTCTTACAGGATTGGCTCAGTCCTCATCCCACTTCAAGACAATGTCACTTTCTAAGAAGCTATTTGGTGTAAACCTCTTATCAAAATGCTTCTTTGTTTATTTTTGGTGGTTTTTCATTACATCCATGGCTTGGTCTCTCACTTCTTGAAGCTTCATTAGCTCACAGTACCTGACTTCTAGGCTATCACTATCCACCAATTACAGCTGATGGGCAAGATCCAAGGTTGGTAACTCAAGTTAGATAGGAATTCTAGCTTCCCTTCCATACACAAGTGTGTATGGTGAATTCCTGATCATCCTCTTTAGAGTGATCCTATCTGCCCAGAGTTGTCTTCAACTTGGCATGCCAAGTCCTTTGAATTTCCTCCATTGTCCTTTTTATGATCCTAATCAAATTTTTGTTTGTGGACTTGGCCAACACATTCCCTTATGGATAGTAGTTGGAAGAAGTGCTGATATAGATGCCATAATTTAATTCCCACTCACTTGTCTTCATTCCCAAGAAAGCTAATGCTTTGTCTAAAATGATTGTGGTTGGGACCCCAACCCTTGTCACTATGCCTTCATAGAAGTCTAAGATTACACTCTCATTAGCCTCTTTCAAAGCTATGGCCTCTACCCATCTTGTGAAATAATTTGTGGTAGTCAAAACCCACTTGTGGCCAACACTAGAAGGAGGATTGATCAACCCTATGAAGTCCAACCCCCATTGCATGAATGGTTGTTCCACCTAAATAAGATGAAGAGGCATATTACCCAACTATTACTTCCCATCAAAAAAGGCACATTTTTGACATTTCCTCACCCAAGCATGAGTGTCTCTAAACAAACCAGGCCAAAAGTAACCATCCCTCATAATCCTTGTAGTTCTGGCTTTGGGAGCAAAGTGGCCACTAGCTGGTCCATCATGGAACTCAGATAGTACCCTATCAACTTGGTTTGAATCAATGCATCTCAAGAGTACCCCTAAAAAGTCTTTATTGAATAGTAATCCATCAACTAGGACATAAGGAAGAGATTGGAGTCTAAAATACCTCCTCTTGGTCCTATCAAGACCTTGTGGACACTCACCAGTTCAAAGGAAATGAACCATGTCTTGTGCCCAACTCTTCATGACTGTAGGTATAGTTGTTGTAGGTTCATCATGGAGTAAAAAAACATCCTCCTTCATCTCTTTCAAGTGTATAGTGAGGTATTCACATAGCCCTCTTTCCCTTATCAGCTTAGTGGTCTTGATCTCTACATCATACTCCATTACTTTGGTGATCCAACCTGCCCTTTTTTCATTCAAGTCTCAACTCCACAATAAGTCTCTTACACTAGGATGTGACACCATGATGTGAATTTTTTTGTTAGAAAATATATGTCTAAACTTTTTCAAACTTCATATGACTATAAGCACCTACTTCTCAACCTACGTGTATCTAACCTCATAGCCTTCTAAACCTTGGCCAAAAAACGTGAGAGGTTGTTCTAAATTCTCACCATTTACTTGAGTGAGCATAGCAGAGATTACCTCTTATTTCCCAAAGGTGTATAGATTGAAGTCCTTGGAGAATTTTGGACTAATTAGGGTAGGAGCTTAGGTGATAGCTTGTTTGATGCCTTTGAATCTTTCTCTTCTTCTTGTTATCCATGTGAATGTCTCATCCTTCCTTAGCATGGAAGTTAGTGGCTTGACCAGCTCAACAAAGTTAGGAATGAATCTCCTAATGAAGTTTATTTTACCAAAGAAACTTTACCCTTCTTGTGTTTAGGCAAGGACAATGCTAACATGACATGCACCTTCTCTAGATCAATGGATAGGCCTTCTTTTGAAATGACATGGCCCAAGAGCTTGCCTTTGTGGATGAAAAACATGCATTTTTTTGGGTTGAGAGAGATGCCAAACTCTCTACACCTTTCAAAGATTTATCTTAGGTGCTTCAAATGTTCACTTGCCTCCTTGGAGAAGATTATCACATCATCAAGATAAACCAACACAATGCCATTGATCAAACCTTCGAAAGCCATATCCATAGCACATTATAAGGTAGCTCTAACATTTGACAATCTGAATGGCATCTTCATGTAGGTGTATGTTCCCCACTTGGTGTTGAAGTCTATCTTGTATTGGTCACATTCTTGTACCAAGATTTGATTGTACCCAGAGTAGCCATCTAGGAGGGAAAATATTTCACTACCTATCACCATCTAAAGAATTTGCTCCATACTTGGAATGGGATAATGATCTCTCAGTGAGACTCTATTTAGGTCTCTAAAATCCACACACAATCTGACCTCTCCATTCTTCTTCCTAACAGGGACCAAATTGGCTAGCTAAGAAGAGTGTTTGATAGGGAAGATAATCTTGGACTCGATTAGTTTGGTGAGTTACTTCCTCATGAGAAGCTTGATATTTTGATTGATTAGCCTTTGTTTTTGCTTGATGGGTTTGGTACCTTCCTCCAACCCAATGGTGTGTTGGGCCATGATTGGATCAAAGCCTTTCAAATCACCATACTCCCAAGCGAAGACATTAGTAAACTCTTGATATAACATAATGAAATCATGCTTTTCCTCATTGGGACACACCTTCCCAAGTGCAAGAAGCTTATCCTTGTAGATCTCTACACTTTCATAGGTTTCATTTTTGGTTGACATGCTTGCTTTGTCTCTCTTGAGTTGGTCATCTTCGTTTAAAATGCTCTCAAGAGTTACCAAACCTTTTAGAAGCTTTTCGGTCTTTAGTTGAATGATATACCCATCATACTGCTACTGTAACTTGGACTAATTTTTGGAAGTAAACTCAGCTTCTTCTTACAAGAAAAGTGTTATTTGTTAGTCACTTTCAAACACCTGCCAATTGGTGACATTATCTAGTATGGAGGGCCTCACAATCACCTTTAAATGATGATGATTCTTGCTTTGTCTCACCCACTTTGAAATATCAAACTGAGCACCAACTATTGTCAGCCTATCTATATGCTTGTTCTCCTCTCTTAGAATGGAAGTGATGTTGAAAGCAATGAAGTTCTCCATAAGGTCCCACACTCTATGCTTTTAAGACTTGAGTAAGGAGTTCTTAGTCAAGCTTTGACCTCTCACTTGGTTCACAATCAACTCACTATCTACAAACACCTATAATTCTTTGATTCCTCTCTTCCTAGCCCACTCTAGGCCATGAATAAGGGCCTCATACTCTACTATGTTGCAAGTGCAAGACAACTAAAATCTAAAAGTTGAGAAGTATTTATCCTTTGAAGGTGAAACCAACATTGACCCACCACCAGCTCCCAACTTGCTTCTAGATCCATCAAAGAATAACTACCATAAACCATAGTCCTCTTAGTCTATCTTCATCAATATTAGCATGAAATCTCTTTCTCATGTATGCAATAGACTCCAAGACTAGTTTCTTCAATGAATATGTAAGGATCATGCTCAAAATTGTCATTTCCTCATTCATCTAGGAGCAGGTTACCAACTCCTACAAGGGAAGATGATGGAGATTGGTCCACCTAGAACTTTTCTTCATCAATGATTATGTAGTTCATATTCATCACTTTGGGTGAGTATGGATCTAGGTGATCCTTGTAGATAGGCTTTGACTCAATCTTTACTTTAGTTCCATAGTTTGTCTTAAAAATAATGTAAGACCAATTGGCTACCAAGTATCCATTTATCTTGGATGTGAAATCCCTTGACAAACAAAGAATGAAGTAAGGAGGAACATCTACCACTACCACATCATGGGGAATTGAGAAGGTCAGATAGGCATGGAGAGTCAGATTCGAGCCTCTTACCACTCCTAAGGTCTTAGCTAGTGATTTATCCAACTTTAGAACTCCTTTGGTCATTTGCTCATACTTGAGGCCTAGCTTATCAGTGATGTATTTGGGCATAATTGAAGTGCTTGATCCACTATCAATAATGTAATTATGGACCAAGAAATCACTAATAATCAGGGACAAATAGAAGGGAGGGACCTTCTCATCTTTCTTTGCTTGACCTCCCATGGGAGGAGACCCATTTACTATCAACACATTATCATTTCTTGTTGGGGCAGCTTGTTCACCTAGCTTGTACAATTCTTTTTAGAGTATATCCTTTTGTCTTAACAGTGCTAAAGAATCCCATAATGAGATGTTCATGTGCAGCCTCTTCATTTGGTCCACTACATTGATTGAAGGATTGCCCCCTTTAGATTTCTCCTTGGGAACATTCGTAACCTATGGTGTAACTTGAGGAGCTGAAGCTGCAACTGATGACTTGCAATTGGGAAAATTTTGATTTACTTGTGGTGAAGGAGATGTTGTAGGTACTTTAGTGGTTATTTGAGTGGCTACTTGAACTTCATCAATGGCTCTCCTTTTAGACCTGGTGTTAGTTGCAACACAATCATTCTGGTTACTTGTGTTCCCCACAACTACGTAGAACTCTACTTCCAAGTGATTCATAAGAGTGGAATTAGATTGAGTTTGCCTATTGCCCATCCCAAGTTGTGTTGATATCTAAAAATTTGAGAATTTGGCTGCTTGATCACCTTGTGCAGTCATGCTTTGATTTGGTAGCTCATTGGCATAAGCAACATGTTCTTAGCCATGCCCCAAGCATGGATAATTGGGTTGTTCTTGCACCAAATTATTTTGAGTGGGGACAAGAGCCTTGGAAGATGAAGGGGCACTTGGATTATAGCTTTGGTAAGTCTTGACATGTGTAATTTGACCTTGCCCTTGATTATAATTCTAGAAGGGAGGTCTATTTGCTTACCCAAACTACTGGTAGCCTTGATTTGGCCTATAACCTTGAGCTTGTTGTCTCTTAAGGGCAACTAACTCATTGGTAACACTCTGCAACAGGCTCTTAACTTCATGGAGATCATTTTTAGGGGTAGAAGCTAGCTTCTCTTGATTAGGTAGAGAAGCTAGGGTGGGTGCAATAGGCTAGATTGAGGGCTATAAATCAAGAAAGAGTGGTATATGAGGTCTAGGATCCATCTTTCCTGCTTAAACAAGGCACTTTTCAATAGTTATAACTATCTCATAAGCCGAGCAGAGTGTTCCCACCCATAGACTATATCATGATAGCAATGTCACTATTCAGGGCCTTCAAGTAGTAAAAAAAAGCATAGCTTGGGGTTGGCCTCACAAGAATTGGGATTCTATCCCAAGTCTTTTGGAACCTAGTGTTAAAATCTTGCATAAACTCATGTGGGGCTCTTTTCATGGTGATCAATTGCTTAGCTAGAGATAAATGGTTATTTTTTCCCCAAACCTATTAGTCAAGAGGGTCCCTAACTCATTCCATGAGCCAACTAAGTTCATAGGTAAGGTCCTATACTAGTCCAAAACTTTCCCTTTGAAGGACAAGGCTAGCAATCTAATGGCTACATTTTCTTTAGTGATATTATAGATGTTGTAGAGGTTGGCTATGTTTCTAATATGCTCGACAGCAGTGATTAGGTCCTCTCCACTAAAGGGAGGAACACTTTTGAGAGTTGTCCTTAGAATTGGGTCATATTATTGAAGGTTCAAGGGACTTGGACCGTTGAAGGCCACAAAAGGGAAAGCCTCGAGGGCTGCCATGGCTATGAAAGGATTTAACTGGGGTCTCCTTGAGTAGGTGTATTTTATGGTTGGTTTAGGAAAGTGGCTTGCTAGGTAAGGGTGGGTATTTACAAACCTTAGCCTTTTTACTAAGTTCAAAGGCAACTCAATAAATTCAAAAGGGACACCCCTAGAATATCTTATAGTGACCTTTGGTGTGGGATGCCATGATGATCATTAACCAGAGACTGAGTTCCTGAATGGAGTCACCAGGAGCAAAATATAGCTCCTTCTTTTGGATTTTTAACAATATCAAAACTAGCACCAATCATAAAACTTGTAGGACATATAAATTTGTCCCACCAGGCATGCCAAAAACTATTAACATTGTGGATTTCACCTTATAAAGGGAGGCTCAGCTCTCTTCCTCCACATGGCACAATGGAGACATTCCTCTTGCCATGGGTTACAAACTCAAGGGCTGAATCTCTAGATTAGGGGCTAGCTCCCCTTGATGCACCTTGAGGCCCTAGATTTCCTACTACTAATAATGGGGGGGATGAAAATAAAGATAAATACTAAAAATATAACCTAACTAATGTGGTGATGCACCAAACTGGTTGGTGTACTCAGCTTTGACACACACTTTACACTAGATAGAAGCAAACATACACTTCATTCAAATGAGAACCTTTCCTACATCAATGGTTCAATAGGGGATCATATGGAGTTATAGGGAAGAATAACTACCAAAGGTGTTCTAAGACACACTATAGACAACCTATTCACATGCACCTATACTCTAAGTTGGACACATCTTGTTGACCTGCAAGAGAAGAACTCACAATACACTAGATACGTTGGCATAAACTTATGAAAACATGAAAAGGAAATGACTTAACATAAGATAAAACCATAGACATATGTAAAAGTGCATGCTCAAATAGAGGTAAAAATGCTTCTTTTGATTCAGGTAAATTTCATCAGGGCTTCGCCATACAATGCTGAGAGAGATCCTTTCTCCAATGAGAAGTTACAAATATATAGAGAGCTTAGAAATAGATAGTTGACAAGTCAAGGGATGGAAACCCATGTTGAGTTAACACTTATATAGACACCACAAGCCCATGTTGCTATCATATCCTATCAATTACATATGAGAGAGACATGTTGTTGATGTCCAAGTCATAGCCCTTGCTATTCTAGGCCTATAAAAGCATGGCATACTCTTTCTAGCAACTAATAAGGCCATCCCCAAATTATGTTCATTGCGCCATGCTCTCTTCAATTCTGGGTACGACTGGCTATGCATTAATGGTGAAGTGTGAAAATGTAAGTTGCTCCCCTCTATAGTTCAAAAACCAATCCTTTTAATGGTTTTTGGTAGAGACTATTTGACCTAAGTGCATTTACTCTTTCTATTGATGACACCTGTGCCACTTACCTTGGTCTGGTTCATCTTTGGGTTTGCGCTTTGACTTGTCATGCCACTTGGAATGTTTTGAGCTTTTACTTTATTATGTGTGGCTGCATTCTAGGTTACCCACCTTATTTTCTTTTGCTTTGTCATTTCCCTTTGCTTTGGCCATTTGTCTTTAACTATTCGGGCCCTTAGGTGTTTGTTATTTCTCAAGCCTTTAGGCTTTGGTAATGTGAATTCCTTCAGACAAAATGTCTGAAGGAATTCCTTTAGACATTTTGTTTAAAGTAATTCTCTTTTGGGCTTGCACTCTTTGGCTTTCTTTTGGTGGGCCTTTAGGCTTTTCTAGCTTGATATCTTCAAGTTCTTCCCACTTGATTACTTCCCAACGGCTAGTTTATCACCCTAAAGTTGAAATTAATGGACCCATCATTAGACATTTGAATCCCAATGGCTAGCCCTCCATCATATAATTGATATTCATACAATCGTCACTCACTAGGACAATTCCTTCGGGTTTTTAAAGTGTCTCTTCAGAATTTTGATAATGAACTTTCTCGAAGGGAAAGAACCTTTATGAAATTTTGAAATAATCCTTTGGCATTTTTGCAAATGAAATTTTTAAAAGGGAAAGTGACCCTTCAGAAAGATTGAAATGGTCCTTCGACATTCGAAAATGACCCTTGCCTTTAGAAACAATACCTTTAGAAAAGCTGCAATGGTCCACTTTGAAAAGAAAGTGACCCTTCAATAAAAATGGAAATGGTCCATTTTCATGACCAAGTGCCTCCTACAAAGACACCTATTCTTCAGAATTTCTATGATCATCAAATTTCTTCAGACATTTCATTCAAAGGAATTCAACCTTGGCTTTTCTTCTTTGGTTTTCCTTCAGAGAAAATGTCTGAAGGAATTTCTTTGAACATTTTGTCCGAAGGAATTCTTTTCGCTTCTCACTTTTTTTGAAGGGCTAGTTCCCTTTGGGATTCTTGTCTTTACCCCTTTACTTTAACCAATTTCCCTCTACAAGGGCATTTTAAGTCAAAAGTGCCCTTTAAAACTTTTGACTGGTCTTCATGCTGATGAAAATCCCTTCGCAAGGTCCATTCTTTCTTCTAATATACCCTTAAAAAGTTTTGTAAAGGTCCATTTTATCTTTGAAGTGCCTCCCACAAGGGCACATACCCTTTGAGGAAATTGAAAATGACCCTACAACATGCCCAGGTGCCTTCCACAGAAAACACTTGCCTTAAGAAGAGTCTAAGACCAATTCGGCTCTTTTGAAGGACTTACTCAAAAAGCTTTAAAGTAAAGGCATCTCAAAATCGAATTGCTTCTTCCTTACCCTTTCGGTTTTATGAATGACTCCAACTCATGAAAATTGTCAAGTAAAGTACTCTACAAAACCTAACTTGTACTGGAACTGGCCATAGACTCCTTTGGGTTTGTCAAGTGCTCCTGCTTCTTACTTGTAAAGCCTACAAGTAATGTTGTTCTAAAAACCCGATTTGCTCTGTGAGTGTTGGAAAATACCAATGCTTGATGAGACAACACTTGAACCTGCATGAAAGCAACTTTTACCTTGATTTTTAAAAGGTTTAAGACTTGGTTTTAGGGCAAAGGTCATGAAGAATAAGGCTTCAAGGCAAAAGAAGGGGGTTGCCCATTTTGGCATGCAGGATTCACAAAATGGTCAACACATATATCAAAATATTTCTTGGGTTTGGGAAGACCATGAACCATTTTTTGTTTGCTCAATTATACCAAATAACCATAAATCAAGTGACCATATCTTCTATGCCACAAATTGCCTAGTTCTATATCTTTATTCACAAGTGTTTGATGGCCATTTTAAACAAAATTAAGCTGAAACATTTTGCCAATGTTGGAAGCCTTGGTAATCACTTTAAAATTCTTAGACTTGTCTTTGGTGTGGCAAAAATTTTGACCATTTTGGTTATTAAATTCAACGATGACATTATGGTCAAGTAGTTGATTAACATACAATAGATTTTTTCTAAGTCCTGAAACATAAAGAACATTTGAAATGTTACAATTCTTGTTTCCAAGTTAAAGTTTGATGTCACCACTGCCTTGTACTATATATGATGTATCATCTCTAAGTGAAACATTTACCTTTGATTCTATTTTTGTCAAAATATAAAACCATTCTTTTCTTCTTGTCATGTGTTTGGTTTCCCCTGAATCAACATACCAAACTACACTTGGATAATTGGTAGACTCATGTGTTTGAGTAGTTAAACCATATTCCTCATTTAAAGAATCATTATCTTCAGCAACATTGCCATGTTGTTTAGGCTTGGAATTTTTCTATTTCCACCTATTTTGTTGTTGTGGTTACTTCTTTTCTATTTGTGATGACTTGTTGAAAGAGGGCTTCTTGCTTGATGAGCCCTATTAAAATGTGTTGTACCAACAATGTTTTAAGTCATGTCCATGCCTTCCATAAATTTGACATGCTTTAAAATAATGTGAATTATTCCCTTGTTAGTTTTGTTGTTTATTCTACTTTGGAGATTACTTTGGACCCTTCATGGGTTTCTTCCCCTTTTGATTTGATGCGGCTGTATGCTTATCATTTGCTTCCTCTAAATTATGCATAGCTTCCTCTTGTTGCAATAAATTTTCCAACACCTCAAAGATTGATTTTCATCATATGACATTCAAAGTGGTCACAAAGATACTATATGTGGGGGGTAGTGCTCTAAGGACTATAAGGACCAAAGAATCATCTGTCACCAATTCGTCTAAAGATTAAAGTGAAGCCCACAAAGTTACAACCCTTATAAAAAATGCTTATAGTTTTTCATCTGATTTGATCTTGAGAGTGTGCAATTGGCTTTGAAGATGCAATATTTGATTTTTATTATTAGCTTCATATACAATTTTAAGCTTATCCCAAGCATCTTTTGCAGTTGTAACACTACGGATATGAGGTTGTACCTCATCTAAAACTCTAAACATGATTATTAACTTAGCCTTTTAATTAGCCTTGTCAAATTTCTATTGTTGATCAACATCTGTTGCATGTCTAACCCATATGCCTTCTATTACTGACCAAATGTCTTCAAACTCAAAATGTGTTTGTACTTTTATTTTCTATGTTGTATAATTAACACCATAAAGTAATTATGTGTCAAGGAGCACAAAACATGGTCCAAAACCAAACATCATGAAAGTTATGATTGACAAATAAATATAAGTGTGTTTAAGTGTAGAAATGAAATGTGCATTTAAAAAATGTAAAGAAAATGAAAAAATGCATACACAAAGATGACAAATCACACACACACACACACAATGGATCAAGTTGGACTTTGCCAAAAATGCATCCAAAAATGCAATGGAAAACTGGACATTGGTTTTAACTAAAAATTCATCTAAAGAGTAAATGAGGTTACAATTTTCCCATTGTAAGAGAATTTGAGGTTTAGGTGAGAAAATAAACCTCCCTTCTTTCAATCTTTACAATTACGAAAAAATAGTAGCCTATTTTGGAAGTTTATAAGTGAAAAATAGCCTCTAAGGCTAAAAATGGCTTTTCACCTTTACAATTTGTACTCTTTGATTTCCTTTTGGGATTTTTGTACCACAAGTCACAAAATACACTATTTATATCCTCCATGTTTGACCTTCAAGGCAATAGAATTGGTCAAAATGCATGTAAATGCCTGACCACTCTCCCTATCATATAATTATTATATTGTTTTGATTTAATATCATAAACAATAATAACCAAAAAAATACTTTACAATGAAATATATTTTAGCCATACACCTCTCCCCTTTTTAATGATAATGCTTATCAATATTTTGTGAATAAAATATCATTAATTTTATCAAATCAACAAAATAATTAAAAAAACACAACCTGTAAAAAAATTATGACTTATATGAATTATTTGATGACCATGGATGAGCTAGAGGAGATAGTTTTTGATGTTTGGGAGGTAGAGAGGACCGTTGTCCTGCTTGTATGGAATAGGATGATGGTTAGGCATAGATCTGGATTTTGACTAAGTAGCAAGTCGATGCATATTTGTGTTTGGTGATGTAGAATTATTGTAGTAGAGGTTGATGCAGGAGTCACTACAATTCGAATGCTATTGATGGTAATTGGCTACTATGTAGGGTCCTTAGGCAACACAAATTTAATTTACAGATTTTTTCTTAGATGCTGGTAATTTTGTAGGTCAATGCAAAATAAATGGATGCTAAAAAGCTGAGGATTGAGTCATTTGATAATAGTTGGGTTTGTTGAAGGAAAATTTGATGCAAAAGGAGGATCAGTTGTGGAACACCAGATAAATGCTTATCTTGGGTGATGTAGTAGATATTGTTATATGCTGGGTAGATGAGGTTGATTCCAATTGAATCGATCTAAAACAATTACATGAAAATTTTGGTTGGTATGGTTTTCCTCTAGCAAGATCACTAAATGTCCAACTGAGTAGAGTCAATCTAAATGTTGATCTCTAATTGATTGGATGATACCAAATTTAGATCAATTAAAATACTTAGAAGTGTAAAAAATATTTGGATTAGATTTCAATCAAAACAAATAATTAGTTTTATTCCTCCATCAATTCAGAATTCGAGCTTGACCAAAAATAATAAAAGTAAATTCTAAGCTTTCAAACCTAATCTCAAATCTTCTCAAGCACATGAAAACTCAGATCTAAAAAAACCCTCTAAAAAAAGAATATTTTTAGCTTGAATTGATGCTAAAAATTACCAATATTTTGTAAAAACAAAAAAAATTATTGTATTGACAAGTATTTTACTTCCATAAAATTGGCCAAAATTTTGGAAGCATTTTGGCTTGGGATGGAAAAAATTAAAGCAACATGATGCATCCAAGGATCATATGTACTTGGCTCTTGATCTTCATCGAATCTCCAATGCTTCAAAAAAACTTCTCAAAATTTCCTGTTCTAATACCAAATGAAAGACGAAATGAATTAAATTAACAAAAGCACTACAAGAGGTGTTTATTTATACAATATTAAGTGATATTCGATCTCCTAATTTGTAGGATATTGTGACACATAACACAACTAACTACACAAGAAATACCCCATCTAACTAACCTATGTCAATCAAAAGTCTAAATCATGTCGAGACATTTATTACAAATAACTAGGATAAATTAATTATTCTAACATAACTTTGGCACTAAAGGGAGCTTGAAACTAAAGCCCAAAAGACTTAAAAGATCAAGAGGAACCCTCTACTATCATTTCTCACATCATTCTTTGTCTCCTTATACAACTACCAAAAATACGTAGTCCAAAATTACCATGGTGCTTATGAAATCATTGGGGTGGTGATGAAACCCCTTGAAGCCTACAAAACCATCGGGGTAGTTTTTTCACCAAGTAAAATACACAAAATTTTGAAGGCCATAAATTTCGCATATGAACTTGGATTGACATGCCATTTTTTTTGAAATTGCATAATTTTTAGAGAGGAACACAAATATGCATCCAAATTAATTTTTTTTTAATGAAACATTCATATTATTTTAGCTTTTGTAACAAAACTGATATGTTTTAGGTCATAGAGTGTCACAACTTCTTCTTGAGCTCTTTTAATGGTTACAAATAACAAATAGCAATAGAAAGAGGATTTAAAACTACAATTTTATGCAATGAGAATAGATAAATAGTTAACCCATAGTGCTAAAATTTATTGATTCAAAATTTAGATCAATAGATATTTGAGAAATAAACTATGGTGCACCCATAATATGTATACTAGGTGTAGGCATCACTTGTGTAGCCATCAATGTAGACACATGAATGGAATCCATAGGAATAGTTGTATGAACACCTATTCTATGATCTAAACCTATAAAATATGGATTAATATCATTCAAAACTTGTATGTGGTTTCTTTAGCAATCTTTTTCTTTTCATCTTTAGTTACATTTAATAATGTCTCGATCATATGGGGTTTAGCTCAAGATATTATTTAGGTTCATGTCAATCTCTGTCATCAACGATATCATGAAAATCATTATTATCTTATATGTTTTTATCTATATGTATATTCACATCATTGGTATCTTCCATTGTAGCCATGTTAGGTTTTTTGCTTATGTAACAAGGGGAAATAAAAAAATAGATTTGAAAATCAAACCCTAATAGGAGAAAAATATGAAACCCTAATATAGGATGAAACATAGGGTTTTTTGCGCTCATCTCAATGATGGGGTTTACCAAAATATTTTACTTATTATAGATGTAAGATATATAAAATAATGTAAAACTATGCACTAATAGGATAATGTAAAATAAGGCAATAAATATACCAATCTAAATTAAAATGGATAATAGACATTACAGTGTTTTGATTTAGAATTGATGAAGTAAGAGAGAAATATTATGTTTAGCTTATTATGACTGTTCATCACTCACATAAGGTGTATTTATACCTGAAAATGCTATGTAACTATTACATCATGATTCCTGACCAAGAAAACTATTTGACTATCTGTGGATATTTATAGTGGACAAATTTGATTTGGGTTATTTTTTATTAAAATTTGAGATATATTTTATTATATAACAGTAATATATTGCTTAATTTTCATGATTACATTGCTATGAGTTAGTTGTAGTGTATATGTTTACATTACAAACATATTGATTTGTTATTTCGGCTATATTTTATGATGTATGCATATCATGATATTATGATTTAACTACCTGCTTGTTATGAGGTTGATGCAGGAAAACTCATCCCTCAAAGCGTGATAGAGGGAGATCATCATCGAAAAGGGTGATGCAGATGGAGATGTCAGAAGATGACAGAAAAACTAGCTAGAACTCTGCACATACCACACTAAATAAGACATGTTAAATGCATAGTTGAATTGCTAACGTTAATATGTTTTTGATGATTATTTACATTTAGATAATTGTGTTAGTTCAATTTAATATCTGTATATGAAACTGAATCGGGTATGATTGCATTATATTGTCTAAATATTAGCCAAATAATATTATAAAGGATTATTTTTATAAAAAAAGAAGTGAAGAAAATAAAAAACAAAAGAGAATATTGGATAAAATAAAGATATTCATATGAAAGGAAAAGGAATAAAACTAATAAAACAAAAAGATAAAAAGTAAAAATAAGAAAGAAGTCAGCTTTAAAATTAAAAACACCATACTTTTTAGAGGGGAGAAAAAAATGTTGCATAAAAAAAGAAGAGATGCCCAATACAAAAGGGGGAGAAGGTGGAGTTTTTTTTTTAAATAACGCAACATGAAGGAGTATGAAGAGAGAGAAGAGTTGAGTGAGGCACATAAGGAAAGATCTAAGTGGAGGAAGGAGACTCTTCCAAGAAATTATGAGTCAAAGCTTTTGAGAGGTAGGTAATATGAATTCTAGTTTTATGAACTCTGAAGAATTATGCAAGTATACATGAGGTTCAAATCCCAAAATTTAATAAATCTGCAAACATAAATAAAACTACCTGTTTGTTATATACACATCATGATTTCAATAAATAATCATTAAAATCAAAGCTAAATATACATAAATAGCCACGCTTCAGTTTATGTTTGATTTACTGTTATTGAACATGGTATATGATCTATATAGTGATTTGGTAAGAAATTGTTTAATATTCTAGAGTATTATATCGATCGATATAGTTATTGAACTATTTTACTGATTTACTTAATCAAAGTAGTTGCTATATATATAAAAGTTGATTTCTCATTGCATTTATGAGATAAGAGCCAGGTTCTTGTTAATCTTTTATACCAATAGTTTTTGTTCAAGAGTAATGATATAAAAGCTCAAGATTAAGTTTATAGCTGTAAGTTCAAGATTATATAAGAGTAGTGATTAAGTAAGTGTAGGATTATAAAAAGCTGTTTATAGCTATCGCTAAAAAAGAAAAAGATTGACTATATAACGATTCACAAATATTTTATACAATGATCCACCATACTACTCTTTTGCAATGATCCACAACGTTGTATTATATATTTTATAACAATATACACCTCATCAGATAATTATTAAATAGATGGTCAGATGGTATAGTGATATTGTGTGAGTTAATCCACCAAATTATGGTGTACTAGATCTACTCATGAATATAGTAAACTCTTATGTGGGCAACGATTTTTTTAATATGTTATAGAGATTTGAATAATACTGATATTTTAAATATAATGATTTACTTAACATCAATAATTTACTTATAGAAACAATAATTTGTTTATATAGAATGTATACATGTTATACCAACTACATAATATTAATTACACATCGACCAGTTTCAAATAGATTAGAATATTTTGTTATATTGTTTGGCATTTAACTAATTATAATAGTTTCAAATAGTTCTTGAATCGACTAATAATTATACGTTTTATTTAGTAAGATGATAATTGAATGGATTATTTTGATCTGATAGATGCCAAGACCGGTTTGGATAAAAATGATTCCATAAAAATAATCCATACCCTATGTTATACTATACCTTGTGGTACAATTATTGATTTATAGGTCATACACATTTCCTGTGGTGCATAATTAGTTTATACATCCTTACCTATGGGTTATGATCTTGTAATCATTCACCTAGTAATGTGTAACTAATTGGAATTAGTTATATGGTTTTTTAATATGATAACCTACTTTATAAACATATGAAATGCAATGTGTCAGTGTGGATGAATGGTAGTATGCTTTAAGAGGATATATAAACTCCTAGTTATATATAAAGCCTATATATGTATTATGGGATGTGTGCCAATATGAATAGACTTGTGTGTGTGTGTGTGTGTGTGTGTGTACACGAGCATGGTTTATGAAATAAAGATCAATGAAATTGATCTTATAGGAAGATGTAAGGTAATATGCTAAACTAGATGTAAGAATATTAAGGATGTTTGGTAGACTTTACTAAAAGACAAATTTGACAAGGAAAATATATATAACCTCAAAATTGACTATGGAGAGTTGTTTGTTAATATTTTCTAAAAATAATGAGACTTGTAATCAATAGTCAATCTATTTGGTATAATGATTATTGAAAAACCTCACGAAAACCTTATTTAGAAATATTAATGACCATAGGTGTATATATATGTGACATTAGTATATCGAAATTCTTATAATTATTTTAATAAGGCATGTGAAGTATAAGGATCTCAATGTAGTCTTTCATTATGATATGCATGAGTTTACTTATCATATATAGCTTGTAAATCAAAACACATGGTGTGGATTTAACATTATAATAATCTACATATTTATGAACTAATAATGGTATGCTTAATGTGAAATATAGGTATACATGTGTCTATTAACATATATATGTACATAGGGGTGTGTACTTATGATTATAGTTACACAAGTGGTTATAAACTATACTTTAGATTTATGTGTAATAAAGCCTTATGTATGTGTGCATACAACCCCCTGAGAGTATAACAAATGCTATAATGAAATATTATGTGTTTCGTGTGAACTAAGACTTTTTTTTCTTATAATTGGTTGTTTGAACAGAAGTTTATGCTTTCATTGATTCATAGCTACTTTATTATGACTGGTTATGGGATTTAGTAGTTATACATATGAACACTAGACTATGATATTTTGGGTTATCATTGGATGTAGTGTAATTAAAAATCTATTTAGGAAGAGATAAAAACTATGCAATAGTATTAGATTACTGAATCCCTTATCTTATAAAGATCATCAATATATTTTGTGAACTGAGAAGTGTAACAATTGTTAAAATCATATAGAGTTCTTGACTTAGAAATATAGTTGACCATTGATATAGTATTTATATATTGTTAGTGTACTTATATACAATACATATTATATTGTATGATTATTAATATATGAGAAACATATTTATTCATGGACTTATGCAACCATATAAAAATATTTCTTACATAGGTGTATCAGGTCATATGCCTAAGCTTATAGCTAAATGGATGGTTATATTGAGTCATAAGGTACATCTAAGGGACTGAAACTATAATCATTTGAAATTAGTCTCTAGAAAGAGAATTAAGTTATTTAAATGAAAGTTATGGTATAACTTGACTATAGGTTATTCAACTCTTGAAAATAATATGACTGACTATTGATATATATATGCATGCGGCAATGAAAATCAATGAATGGTACACATGGTGAGTAGATCTAAAGATACAAGTGTTTAGACATATATAGCATATATTAGTGCATCATGATGTGTGCCTATAAATTAAGTTTTTTCTGATTACTAGTATGCAATTTAAACATAGGATATACCAGATTGGTATAACTATACTTGCTTACCTAATATTTAAAGTTATAAATATTTGATTCTTGAAATTATAAAATTGGTTGTTTGTGATTGAGTAGTGTGCTCATGTGAAATGAACTATGATATTATGGGATATCATAGAAGGTATTTTATTCGAAAAATATAATATAAACGTATGTTATACTTGGGTGACACAAACTGTAATTAATATGTCTAGATTCTTTTATATATTTGACAGATTAAATATATGCATGTTGGACATTTTTAATAATAACATGTTTTATGACAGTTAGTAGAGTATTGTATTGTGTCTAATTACAAAACATAAAATCTGTACCTTAATATATATTATACTCAAGTGGTACAATTTAAACTTATTTGCTTACTATTTCTATTATGAGATAGACATATTTATGAGATTCATTTATATGTTTAATGGAATAAATATATGCTTTTTGATTATTCCTATGTGTAGACACTGAAATCGTGTCTACTCCTTGGTCATCTCCCTCTTCTCTCCCCCTTGGTCCCTTTCCACTTCTAACCATGCCTAACCTATGTCTTATTAATTTAAAATGATTATCTATTTTAAATTAATAATTCCCTCTCTCTCCCTTGACACCTCACCCCTCCTAGGATACCCTTCCTTGGATGCCATCCACTACCCCTTGCCAAGTCTTAAATGATTTAAGACCCCATTTTCCTTATCCCACTCATTTCCCACGCTATTAATCCACCTTTGACCATTTCTTCCCTTGACCCGCTGACCCGGCAGTTGAGAAAATGGATAAAAGGCTATTTTTAGCCTTTTTCCTGCCTTCCAACCGCCGACGTCGGTCAACTGTCAACCGATGTCGGCAATTTTGCCAGCGTCGGTTGCCTTCAAAACTGTGTTCTTGACCCGAATGTAGGATCTGTTTTTCCAATCTTTCAATCTGACCTTTCGACCTTTAGCAATCTGATCTTTCACTCCTCAATCCGTCAATCCTTCCAATCATCAGACCTCTCACTCTCTCCCTCTCAGGCACACAGCAAGTAACAATAATAACAGGTCTTCCACACCAACAGCATCAGCAACAGGTGCAACCAGTCAGCAACACTCTTTCTTCAGCAGGTATGAGCTAAGAATGTTTCATTTATTTCATTTCAATAATCTAGAAATGTATTAGCTGTTAGCTCCCATTCAGCACTTCCTATCACCAGACCAGACCCAAATCCTTGTCTCCCTGTTGCCTCTGCTTTCCATCTGGTTCCCTTTTTTAGACCACACCCTCTGCCTTGCAGCCCTGCACAGAGCATTCAACCAGACTCTCAGACTACCTCCAACCAAACCATAAACCCGTCCAGACCCATCCACAGACCATAAACCCGTCCAGACCCGACCAAACCCTGTCCAAAGACTACTGCCCCGACTGACGCCGGCCATCAGGCCCCGTTGCCCCCACCGATGTCGGCAGACTAACCGACATCGGTGGACTTGACCAACCGATGCCAGCAGCTTAATCGATGTCAGTGAATGTGACTAGACCGACAGCAGCATTTAGGTAAGCATTTGCTTCTATTTTTGTTTCAATTTTTAATCATTTTAGTCTTTTATCATTCTGCCTTTTATTAGACATTATTTTTATCAATCAGTGGGTTGATATCCCTCAAGGAAGTCTTTGTACTTCTAAGATCAAGCTTTTGCTTGGCAGCCCACCATCTCCTCATCTAATGCCTTCTTTGTTTTAGTCTCTTTCTTCTACAGGTGTCATCCTCCACAACCAAAGAGGAGTTCGTGCTATCGTCTGAATCTGGTGTGCAAGACCTCATCTGGGTAACATCTAACCCTAGACCACTTTCTCTTAGTTTCTCGTTTCCTTTTTGAATGTGAAAGCGAAAATCGTATGGAAACATTTTGGCACGCCCGGTGGGACCCTAGGGTCTTCCTTGGGTTCTTTTCTTTCTTTTCATATAAGGTGCATTACGTTTCTCCTTTTCATCTCTTTCTTCTATCTTTCAAAAGACACTATCAAAAAAAATTAAAAAGAATCATTCTTGTTCTTTCTTTTCTTGCATCTTAGACTAGTCAAAAGTCATACTCTTCAACCCTTTCTCAACTTGTTTTCATCCGAACTCACATTTCGTTTTGGGCTTAAAATCTTTGGCATTTCATTTTTTCTTGCTTGCATTTTTAGTCCACACATCTAGTAATTAAAAACCACATCATGAATTAATCGTAGGCCACTTATGTTACACAACCAAATCACTTGTACAAATCAAACATCAAAACTTACCTGAGACAAGGTCCGACTGGGATTTCATCACCCAACAGATACCTTACCCGTCCCGGCAATCCCACTTGGACTTCACCACCAAAGGGAAAGCCCACTCTATTTTCTGGCAGAGGATAATCTCTAGGGGAAGTATATTCTGGCTAAGTAGACCCAGCTTATCATTGGGTTCGTGAAGTGAGGGGAGCTTGCTCCTTAGCACCAGGCCAAGTACATAACCTAACACAGACTCTTGAGCGCCTAAACTAAACCTGAAACCAGCTTTAGAGTACCTCTTCTAGGACCCATTCTACAAGCCAACCTACCAAACATCACTTTAAGGCATAAGCCAACAGGATTCTAAAAGTTGATTCTTAGGATTTAACGCTTAGGGTCTGCCTATCTCCATCTATTTTTATATTCCTATCTGGTTTTTTGAGCTAGTGAGGACGTTTTCTTCTTTTCCAAAAACTTTCAAATTTTTTGAGTTTCTAGAAAACATAGTAACCAACATCAGTTTTTCCACTGATGTCGGCCACCTTTCTTCATCGTCATCAGTTATCTAACCGACGTTGGCCATTTGTTCTCGCTGACATCAGTTTTTCAACCGACGTCGGTCATTGTCCAAACTTTTCTTCTCAAAACAACAAGCTTAAAACCTGACCCTTTTTCTGCCAAAACCACATTCTGAGTTTTTGAAACTGAAAAAACACAGTTTCTAAAACTTGACCCTTTTTTGCCTTGAATGGTTTTGACACGCAGTCAAACCAAGGCTCTTCTTGACCAAGCGAGGCATCAACCACTTCCACCTTCACCGTCCATAACCAGCCCCCTAATGGAGTTTCATTTAGAGGCCGAACGAACTCCTACTCGACTGACCCCAACTCAGTCTCCCATTGTCCCTGAAGGGGACCAAGACTTTGAAAGATTCTTGGACCTCAATGTCAAAGCCCTCCAAAACTATCTCGTAAGAAACCAAATGCGAGACCTTTCAGGTGAAGCGGCGATGATGTCAACACCATCCGCTACCCAGCCTTTTATGACTCAGACTATTGCCTCAACCATTTACTTGACCATGGCCAATACGCAAAGTTTGGCCTCCCCATCTATTTTTGGATCGATCTCCATCGGGGTTTCATTATCCCCTCAACCACACACAATTCAACCAAGTTCTACATCATACCAGAACTTGATTGTCTTGACTCCACACACTCTTGCACCCATAAATGCAGGAGTGTCTACCTCCCCTTTTGCCAATGCCACCATGCAACCACCTTTGGCGATATCTAGTCAACTTATGCCTTCTACCTTCACAACGCAACCACCCTTGGCCTCCACTTCTATCCCAACGACTAGTTATCAATACGTTGCACCCCTGCAAGTGCAACTGACTACATCGTATGCCCCTTCTAGCACCTTTCAAGCACCCTACAGCTTAGGGGGTGCCCCATCTGCCAATCTATCAGTAGATCTCATCAAAATGCTGATGGATAAAATGTCTAGTCTTGAAGCTTCCATTTCTGGTTCAAGCAATGTCCTTTCCTATGACCAAATTTGCAATGAACCCATCCATCCCTCCATCCCAATCTGGCCGTATCCTAATTAGTGGGAGATTCCTAAATTTTCTCATTTCCAGAGTAAGGAAGACCCGCAACAGCACCTATGAGCATTCAGACATGATTGTTATCTCATAGCCCATGACGATGCGTCACTTCTACGCACATTCCCCATGTCGCTTTCTGGCCCCACCCTTGACTGGTATAGCTCTCTTACCAGTCATTCTATCTTTTCATTCACTCAACTCGCCCAATTATTTCTCGACCATTTTTCTATCAATATCACTAAAAAACTCTCAATTACAGACCTCTACTCCATCAAACAGTTGACAACGAATCAATAGCCGATTTTGTCGCCTGTTGGAAAGGCTTGATCAACCAACTCTCCTTCTCTTTGCCTCAACCTGAGCTCATCGAGCTCTTTTCCTGAGCATGTGCCAAGCACATCTCCTCTACCTTGTGGGTTCAAACATTTCTCACTTTTGGCGATGCTTTCACCATGGCCCGAAAGCTTGAACTCTGTGCCATTGAAGAGAATAAGGTCAAATTGCATAATACCAATGCAAAAATTGATGACCCTTCTTCTTCCAGACCTTCTTCTACCAACTCCAAGTCCAAAGGAGTGGCCAACACTGTGGTCATTAGGTCACCATCCTCAACAACAACTAATCAATCTCAACCTTCAACATCTCAAAGCATCACCAAACAATTCCAACAATAGTACATCCAGCATTCATACACTCCACTTGGAGAATCATACGCTTTCATTTTGAAAAAACTCGTCAAGCAGGGGGTCCTCAATCTCCCTCCAATCCGATCACCTCAATTCGACTCCTCAAAAGCCATCCCTACATGGTATAGGGAAAATGACTTCTGTCACTATCACCGTGTCCAAGGCCATGACATCAACAATTGCCGAACCTTCAAGAACATCATTCAAGACATGCTAGATAAAGGGGATCTTGTCTTGGATAACCTGAACACCCCATTCAATCAAAACATCGACATCTTCAAACAACCTTTTCTTAACCATCCTCCTACTCAAAACAATATCTAGACCATGACTAATGACCCTCAAGACCATAATATACGCATGGTCAACACGGTCTCGCCTCTTGTCCCTAACCAACCTCCTTCACAGGTGGAAGACCCTTCTTCTCCTATTTCTCCTCCACAAGATGAAGAACTTTCTTCTCCTATTAGTTCTCCATCGACCTCTCTCATATTGGAGGACGCTTCAACCATGCCAACGCCATTAGCCCCACCTCCAATGGAGGATCCTACCTTGCCTACTCCTCAACCACAAGTCAAAGGCACAATCATCCCTGCCCTCTACCCTCTTGAGGAGCTGCACTTTCCTATTTCTTCTCCACCAAGAGAAGAACCAATCTCTTCACCTATTTCGACCGAGGAAGACCCAGTCACGGTTTCCTCTTGTCTTTTGCCTGAGATTTCTACATCTCACTCACCTCCGTCCACATCTGAACCCAAACCCGTATCTAACCTCGCCTCGCACAATGGTGGCCCTCAACCCAAACCAAAGAAGGCCACTAAACCACACCAGAGGACTCTTCCCCCACCTTCATCATTACCTTCAATTTTGGGCCCGCATTCGTCCACTTTAATAAGAGTGCTTCCTACTCCCATACTTCACAGAGGCAAGTCGCCTCCATTATCTCCTCAACCCATCATACATATATTTCCTCCCAAACATCCAACACCTTCCACCATAAAAGTGCCATCTACACATGTGGTTGCACCACCCACAAAAATGATGGTACAACCAACACCTCTTACGCCTCTCAAACCAAAGTCATCAACCCCCACTGCAACAAGACGCACAGACCCATTAACAGGTTCTTATGCCTTGCTGTTACGACAATTGTTACAGTCTTCTTGCATTAACCTCTCGCCTCTTAAACCATATCAATCTCTCAAACCAAAACCGCCTTGGTTTGATGACACTCAGATTTGTGCGTATCATCACACGCCTGGGCACGACACTGCGCATTGTTGTGCCCTCAAGGTTGTCGTTCACCAATGCTTGGAGACAAACACCCTTCTTCTTGACCATATTATCAACAAACCTTCAACACCGCCCCACTCATCAACTCTCAGATCAAGACCATCTTGGTTTGACAACTCTAAATTTTACCACTATCATCACACTCTGGGACATGACACTGAGCGTTGTTGTGCTCTTAAAGCTATCACTCATCAACATCGAAAAAAGGATACCCTTCTCATCAAGGATCCTCTTGACCTCCCCTTCGACAAATCATAAACACCGACCCATGCTTCTCAAACCTCATCACCTAATCAGGATCTCCATGCCAGACTATGGTCCCTTTACTGCCTTTAACCCCATTATTCGACATCAACACAGTCAATCTGGCCACCAAGCCTCAACCAACCTTGACCAATCTGTCAAACATTCTCCCTAGCCACTAGGGGAATTCAATGTTCATCCAAGCCTTGACCAACCTTTCAACCCAGTCTCGACCAAATATAAATCACTCTTTTAATCCTAAACCTCGACTAGGCCACAACCAAACCTCGACCAAACATCCAACCAGACATCCACCACACATTGACCAAGCCATTGACCCAAACATCAACCAACCTTTTCATCAAAATATTCAACCAAACCTCGACCAAACATCCAACCAGCCATTGACCAAGTCTTGACCAATTAATGACCAAACATCAATTGACCAAACCTCGACCAAACATTCAATTAACCATTGACCAAGCATCAACTGACCTCGACCAAGCCTCAACCCAGCCTCGACCAGATACTAGCCAAATAATATCCAAACATCAACGAACTTTTTAATCACGTCCTCAACCAAGCATCAACCAACATGTGACCAATTTGGAAAGAAGTAAACAAAGGCAAGTTTGCTCCTAATTGCCTCAGACCTTACATCATCACGCACAAGCATGGCCCAAGGACTTATCAAAACCTGAGTCCCTTTATGCCTTGCATCTGCGACCATTCTACTGTTAGTCAAGTACTCATCCACTTGACATTTAACTTGAAGCTCGTCCCTTGAGCAATCCCCGTCCTCTTAATCCTCATTCCTTTCAACCCTATTCCCCTTAACAAATCCTATATAACCCTTTTATAACGTATGGATGCTTTGTCCTAATAAAAGGGAGCCCTTCAACTTCTATAGTCTTGTCCATGACTCAAAATTCTGTCAAAAATAAATCAAAATGTCAAAATATCCAAGGTCATAAATATCAAAAAGCAGACTGCTCCCTCGAAGGATAGTTGTACTATCATTGATGTAGCTAATAGACTGCTCCCTCGAAGGACAACTATTCAAAGCCCTCATATATATAAAGCAAAAATACAAACCACTCCCTCGAAGGATGGCTATGACTAAATCTTGCTACAAATAGCACTCTCTCAAAAGCTTCCCACATCGATCAGCTTCACAACATGACCACAAAGCACAATGACATCTCTACGCAAACTTCCCGCATTGATCAATCTACACCCAAAAAAAACAAAAAAAAACAAAAAAGGTCATGGACTTGACTTGTAGTTGTCTCAGGGTCTCTTATATAAAGGGGCAAGGTTCTCTCTACTCTAAAATAGGTTACCCTCTCCTATCACATCACCTACTCAAGAGAATTTGAGCTCATTTTAATGTCAAAGCGATTTGATTACCTCTCTAACATAACCCATGGTCAATGACGTAATGCATGAATGGGGCTCTTGGTTCTAACAATCCCTATCTATGCTATCTTTCTAGTCCTTGTCAATGAAAAGGCAATTTGCCTTTCACCTTTTTTCACACTTTGGTCACATTCAACCACATCATTTATCAAACCAACCCAACCCAAACATTTTCAGACCACCAACATGACATCATGACATCATACATCATCATAGTCCATTTCACATAGTTTCTATGGACAACAATACACATGGAAACTATCGACCAGACACAATTTATGTTAAGCATAAACCAATACTTGCTGAAGCATAAATAGACCTCAATTCATTTTTAGCATACATCCATCACGAATATGGAAAATTGCTAGGGATAAAAGACCTCGACCAATGTTACAAAATACACCATTTGGAAAAGGCTGTAACATCTTTTTCTCCTCATCATTTCAACACATGACCAAAACCAATCATCGACCACTTTGACCTCCTATCTGAACTACATTGGTCTGAGGCCCTAAGACTGGGGCTATGTAGGCATCACTCAGTTGACACGACATCCTCTGGGGTTAGCTCGACCACCCTCATTTGTTCATCTACCTGATGGACAAACTATCCTCCTTTTGACCATGACTTGACCCCGACCACAACAATCCATAACATCGACCCTCTTCCTCCCTTTTAGGGAGAACTACATTGGCCTAAGGCCCTTCTAACAAGGGCTATGTAGGCAGCACTCAGATAACACGACGTCTTTTAGGGTTAGCGCAGCCACAATCTTTCATCCGTCCATCCAATGGACCATCCACCTCGACCAATGACCTTGGAGATCGCGACTATCTCCTCAGACCATGGAGATTGCACCTATCTCCACCGACTCCGACCACTTCCAAGACAACATTGCCTTGGTTGTTTTTGCATGTATGCTACCTCATGAATGGTTAGCAAAATTGTCTGCAACCCATATTTTGACCTTCACAAGTATAGGATCGCAAGCCGATTGATCCCCACTACTTTTGACATTTTCATGTTTCCAAGAGCACTTCCTGAGCTCGGGATACCTGGAACACGATGACCATTGGAGCTTCAGCTTAGATTGAATAACTCGATCAATTATGACCAAATGCTGGGGCCTGGTTATTTCAATTTTGGGACTCCTCGACCTTTGACCTGTGACAATTTGACCTGACCATCTCGTGAAGTGGTATGCGCGCAATCACAACTATTACAGCGTTCTCACTCCATCTTCACCATTTACATCCATCTTTCTGTCAAATCAGCACCCAATTTTAGGTTCCTTTCCCTCGACTCTCGCTTTGAGGGGGAATATCTCATCCATAATCGAGGCAACCAACCCTCTTGTTTTTGTCTTGCAGTTCACTTAAATAACCAACAAGATGAAATCAATCTTATCCCACACCTGGGGCAACCAACTCCTATTTTTGTCTTGCAGTTCGTTCAGAACAACCAACAAAATAAAAAGGGGCAAATGTAGACACCAAAATCGTGTCTACTCCTTGGTCGTCTCCCTCTTCTCTCCCCCTTGGTCCCTTTCCACTTCTAACCATGCCTAACCTATGTCTTATTAATTTAAAATGATTATCTATTTAAAATTAATAATTCCCTCTCTCTCCCTTGACACCTCACCCCTCCTAGGATACCCTTCCTTGGATGCCATCCACTACCCCTTGCCAAGTCTTAAATGATTTAAGACCCCATTTTCCTTATCCCACTCATTTCCCATGCCTATTAATCCACTTTTGATCATTTCTTCCCTCGACCCGCTGACCTGACATTTGGGAAAATGGATAAAAGGCTATTTTTAGCCTTTTTCCTGCCTTCCAGCCGCTGACATCGATCAACTTTCGACTGACGTCGATGATTTTGCCGGCATCGGTTGCCTTCAAAACTGTGTTCTTGACCCGAATGCGGGATCCATTTTTCCAATCTTTCAATCCGACCTTTCAACCTTCAGCAATCCGATCTTTCACTCCTCAATCCGTCAATACTTCCAATCATCAGACCTCTCACTCTCTCCCTCTCAGGTACACACAACAAGTAACAACAATAACAGGTCTTCCACACCAGCAGCATCAGCAACAGGTGCAACCAGTTAGCAACACTCTTTCTTCAGCAGGTATGAGCTAAGAATGTTTCATTTATTTCATTTCAATAATCTAAAAATGTATTAGCTGTTAGATCCCATTCAGCACTTCTTATCACCAGACTAGACCCGAATCCTTGTCTCCCTATTGCCTCTACTTTCCATCTGGTCCCTTTTTCAGACCACACCCTCTGCCTTGCAGCCCTGCACAAAGCATTCAACCAGACTCTCAGACTACCTCCAACCAGACCATAAACCCGTCCAGACCCATCCACAGACCATAAACCCATCCAGACCCGACCAGACCCCGTCCAAAGACTACTTCCCTGATCAACGTCGGCCATCAGGCCCGCTATCCCCACCGACGTCGACAGACTTGACCAACTGATGTCGGCAGCCTAACCGACGTCGGTGACTGTGACCAGATCGACAGCAGCATTCAGGGAAGCATTTGCTTCTATTTCTATTTCAATTTTTAATCATTTTAATCTTTTATCATTCTGCCTTTTATCAGACATTATTTTTATCAATCAGTGGGTTGACATCCCTCAAGGAAGTCTTTGTAATTATGGGATCAAGCTTTTGCTTGGCAACCCACCATCTCTTCATCTAACATCTTCTTTGTTTTAGTCTCTTTCTTCTACAGGTGTCATCCTCTACAACCAAAGAGGAGTTCCTGCTATCATCTGAATCTGTTGCGCAAGACCTCATCCGGGTAACATCTAACCCTAAACCACTTTCTCTTAGTTTCTCGTTTCCTTTTTGAATGTGAAATCAAAAATTGTATGGAAACACTATGCTTGGCACGTTATGTGATTACTAGTAGGATGTAGTATATATGAATCTATTGGTTATACTATGTTAACCACATCTTGCATTGGTGGTACTTAGTAAGTAGTGAGATAGAGTTCACTAACTTACTAGCATCACAATGCCAGATGAAGGTAATCTAATCAAGTGGTGTGTATACAATTGATTGATCTTTAGATCATTATTTATTATTAAAATATTTGGTCAAAGTAATGTTTAGTGAAACATTATCATTTCATGAGTATGATTTACATGTTTATGTAATATCTTGAAATAAAATAGATTTCTATGATACATCATATGTTTAGTTTTATAAATCATACAACACACAGGTAATAGCTTGTCTCTTTGGATTCCTGCACCATCACTATCTACTCATCTATGAAGGGATGACCATTAAATGATGAGATTAGTGTGGGGGATCATTCATCTGTGGTTGGTGTGTAAAAGTGCTCAGATGATGCTCTCCCTCTCCACAATAATACTATTTTTGAGATGACACTTGAGATTGGAAAAAATACTAGAGTTTGTAAAACTTATGCTTCGTGGAACTGTGTATCTTATATATGTACATTGTATTATATTGTATTTATTATTGAAATTTTATCATGATGAGTTGTAATTACTTATATATTGTACATTGACAACAGTGGTTATAGGCATGTATTAGTCATGTCTAGTTAATTATAATTGTTTTCTATATTTGTATTATGATATGTTTTTTATGAAGATAGTGATTAGTTATATGTGATGTTGTATGCTTCAATTACAGTTATCACACTAAGAGTATTTTATATGATCACTAATTAGATTCTCGTGGTGAAATTTGTTTATAGTGTATGTGTTTAATTAAAAAAATCATGTATTTCAAGATAGAACTCAATGGAATTATTACATGTGGTATCAAAGTTGTGGCTCAAACTTTAAGACCTAATGAGTCCATTAGCAATCTTGTATCTTTTTGTTTACCAAAAAGAAGTATAGTGAAATGTGTGTGATACATTGAGTGTATACCCTTAAGATCACTTGCACCCTCTTGGAGTTGTTAAAGGGTTGGTTTATTGAGTGTATCGATGGTGTTGGTTGTAATCAATATTTGGTAGGTAAGTGCATAACATAGTTCATGAATTGTCAACAAGAGATTTCTACCATATTTTATGATCAGTTAGATTGAACACTTCGAGAGTGATTACCTCTTTATTGGGTAATCAAGTCACATCCATCACTTATGTTTTGTGTTGTGATTGTTTAAAAAACATGAGATGTTTCTCACTTATGTATATGTGCATTAGTTTGTGTCTTTTATACACTAATCATAGGAGTGGGAAATCTTACAATACCATTTTTAGATTGGCACCACCTAATGTGGTGGGAATTTTTTCTTGTAGTAAAGTGTAATCATTTTGTTGAGGACTCCAATGTGTTAGTAGTTTTCACACAAATTAGTATCCCTATGTTTATTTGGACTAGGGAGGAGATGTTTTCTCTCATAGCCAACATAGAGGTGAGTTGTTACTCTCTCAACCTCCTTTGAAATCATTATAAGCCACTAAGAGGGTTCACATTTTCATGATGTTGATTTAGTGTTTCCTTAAACGGAAACTTATTTTTGAAATGTTGTTTTGACCTCATTCCCTTGAGTTTGTGGGATAGTGTCTTCTACTTCTTGTTGAGAGAAGTTGTAGGATTGGATGGATTGATTCATCTTTATGGTTAATATTTTTTTTTTGGTTGTGGAGATAGATTATGATATTACTCTTACAAGTGTGGTAAGTAGGTAGTGATTATGGAAACTTGGGTTACGGTGTTTTTCTTCATATCATATGAGGGTATTTAACAATTTTGTTATTAAGATGTTAGTTCACTACTTTTCACTTGCGAATTTTTAGAGTCACTTCTTTATCTAACCTGTGAATTTAGACCACATGGAGTGATGAATCTTGAATTTTTATTGGTTCTAGATTAATAATTATAAGTTGATTATAACCATTATGTTATTATTAACCCTTGATTAGATTGAAATTATTCTTATTTTTCTTAAAACATGTTTTGATGAGACATTTATGTACCTTTCATCAAGAACGAGTAGGGTAGAGGATGTGTGGAACATCTTGTTAGTCTAAAAGGGTTGAGATAAACTTTTAACTTGTTGTGCACTAGTCAAGCAAGCAAAGAGACATTGTCTCACATGTTTTCTTTATAAAGTTATAAGATAGTCTGATCCTTGACCTTTGTATGTTATGTTAATTTCAACATTATTTTCTCTTAAGTATGAATATAACATAATAGGTTAAGCTACGAAATATGATACTAGTTATGTTTGGCTAGTGGCAACTTAATACAATTAAAAAATGATTGTATGACTTTTCTTGTATGTATGTTGGTACATATAAAATTATTTAGTTTATATTATTACTTTTTATGATATGTTAGTATAGAATTGTGATTCATTGAACCTTGTATATATTTTGGAGATCATTAAGATGTGAAGACCTAAGAGAAGAGTGGTGAATTAGGAACATGAGTACTAAGACATGGGAGTGGACCCTATTTAGTCTCACATTGAATCGATAGTTACAAACTTGTCAAAATTAGTCATATGGTCATACTCATGTATACTATAAAATATATATTCATTGATTTTGTATAGATTAAAAATGTAGTATTTTTATTTTTTATTCATCATCGTATTCATCAAGAACTACATGGAGTAGTGGTAGTATTGACATGTTATACTTATCAGAAGATATGTAGAGTAGTGATGGTATTAACTTATTCACATCATTTTTGTCAAGTTCTCTAAATACTTTTTTTTAAAATGAGAAAAACACTCTCTAGAATAGAGAGATGTATAGAAAAACTAGGAGGATTTGTGTAACTCTCTCTAGCCATTTGTTTTGGATTTTATGATGATCTTATGTGCTTTTGGGAAGTTAATGAAACTTTTATCGAGTTATGTGGGGCCCTTTGAGATATCAAAAGTGGTCAATCTTATAGTATATAGATTTGTTTTGTTGGTTTTGGACTCTGAGATGGTCATGACAAAACCATTTTAAACAAGTGATACTCGCAAACCTTAATTGCATAATAAGAAGATGTCAAATTGCAAGGTCTTGTAGGACTAATACTCTATGAATAGTGCTACTTAGAAGGACTGTGATGAGTTTTTTAGGCATTTTCACAATTATTTACTTGATTTGATACTTTATGTTATTTCTCTATTGAACAATGTTTTTAATTCAAAACTTATGCTTGAATAAAAGTCATCTGGGATAATGACTAGCTTTAGAGAAAAAAGATGTTACATCTCGATTCCTTGCCAAGCAAACTATTTGACTATATGTGGATATTTATAGTAGACAAATTTGATTTGAGTTATTTTTACTAAGCTTTGAGATATATGTTATTATAAGATAATAGGATATTGTTTAGGTTACATGATTACATTGCTATTAATTAGCTGTAGTGTATATGTTTATAATAAAAATATGTTGATTTGTTATTTCAATTATATTTTATGATGTATGTATATCATGATATTATGATCTAACTATTTGTTTGTTATGAGATTGACGTAGGAAAAATCATCTCTCAAAGCATGATGGAGGAAGACCATCATCGAAGAGGGTGATGTAGATAAAGATGTCGGAGGATGACAAAGAAACTGACTAGAACCCTGCACACACCACGTTAAATAAGGCATGTTGAATGCATAATTGAATTGTTAACATTAATATATTTTTGATTATTGTTGACATTTAGATAATTGAGTGTTAGTTCAATCTAATACCTATAGGTGGAAATGAATTAGGTACAATTGCATTATATTGTCTAGATACCAGCCAAATTATATTATAAAAGATTATTTTTATATTAAAAAAAGAGGTGAAGAAAATTAAAAAAACAAAAAAAAATCTTGGATAAAAGAAAGATATTCATATGAAAGGAAAATGAATAAAATTAATAAAACCAAAAAGATAAAACATAAAAATAAGAAAGGAGCCAACTTAATAATAAAAATCACCATACTTTTTAGAGGGGAGAAAAAAGTGTTGCATAAAAAAAGAAGAGAAGCCCAATTCAAAAAGGGGAGAAAGTGGAGTTTAAAAAAAAAAAATAACGCAACATGTAGAAAGGAGGAGAGAGAGAGAGAGAGAGAGAGAGAGAGAGAGGAGCTAAACGAGGCGCAAAAAGAAAGATTTGAGTGGAGGAAGGAGACTCTTCTAAGCAATTATGAGTCAAAGCTTTTGAGAGGTAGGTAATATAAATTTTAGTTTTATGAATTATGCAAGTATACATGAGATTCGAATTCAAAAATTTAGTAAATTAGCATACATAAATAAAACTACCTACTTGTTATATACACATTATGATTTAAATAAATAATCAATAAAATCAAAGCTAAATATAGATAAATAGCCACACTTTAGTTTGTGTCTAATTTACTGTTATTGAACATGGTATAGGATCCATATAGCGATTTGGTAACAAATGGTTTAATATCCTACAATATTCTACCAATCCATATAGTTATTGAACTATTTTACTGATTCACTTAATCAAAGCAATCACACACACACACACACACAAGTTGATTTCTTATTGCATTTATGAGATAAGAGTTGAGTTCTTGTTAATATTTTATACTAGCAATTTTCATTTAGGAGTAATGACATAAAATCTCAAGATTAAGTTTATAGCTGTAAGCTTGAGATTATATAAGAGTAGCGATTAAGTAAGCACAAAATTATAAAAAAATTGTATACAATGATTGCTGAAAAAGAAAAGCATTGAGTATATAGTGATTCACACATATTTTATACAGTGATCCACCATACTACTCTTCTACAATGATCCACAATGTTGTATGATATATTTTATAACAATGCACACCTAATCAGATGATTATTAAATAGAGGATCAGATGGTATAATGATCTGATGTGAGTTAGGATATAACAAACTCTTATGTGGGTAATTAATTTTTTTATATGCTATAGCAATCTGAATAATATTGATATTTCAAATACAATGATTTACTTATAGAAGCAATGATTTGTTTATATAGAATGGGTCCCTATTATACCACTACAAAATATTAATTACACATCGACTAGTTTCAAATCGATTAAAAAATTCTGTTATACTATTTGGCGTTTAACTAATTATAATAATTTCAAATAGTTATTGCATCGACTAATAATTATACTTGTCATTTAGTTAGACACCAATTGAGTAGATTATTTCGATCTGATAGACGCCAAGACCAGTTTGGATAAAATGATTCCATAAAAATAATCCATTCCTTATGCTATAATCTACCTATGGCGTAATTATTGATGTATAGTTTATACACATTTTATGTGGTGCATAATTAGTTTATACATCTGTACCTATGAGTTATGGTATTGTAATCACTCACCTAGTAATGCATAACTAATTGGAATTAGTTATGTGGTTTTTTGATATGATAGCCTACTTTATAAGCATATGAAATGTAATGTGTAAACATGGTTGAATGATAATATGCTCTAAGATGATATAGAAACTCCTAATTATATATATAAAGCCTATAAATATACTTTGGGATGTGTGCCAATATGAATAGACTTGTACATGAGTATATATATAAATATGAATAAGGTTTATGTAATATAGATCAATGGAATTGATTTTCTAATAAGATGTAAGGTAATATACTAAACTAGATATAAGAATATTAAGGATGTTAGGTAGCCATTGCTAAATGATGAATTTCACAAGGAAAATATATATAACCTCAAAATTGACAAATGAGAGTTATTTGTTAATATTTTTCAAAAATAATGAGACTTTTAAATGATAGTCAATCTATTCAGTATAATGACTATTGAAAAACCTCATGAAAAATCTTATTTGGAAATATTAATGACCATAGGTGTATATATGTGGTTTTAGTATATCAAAATTTCTACAATTATTTTAATAGAGCATGTGAAGTATAAGGAGCTCAATGTAGTTTTTCACTATATATGCATGAGTTTACTTATCATATATAGCTTGTGAATCAAAACACGTGGTATGGATTTAACATTATAATAAGTTACATATTTATGAATTAATCGCAATATGTTTAATACGATATATAGGTATACATGTGCCTATTAACATATATATGTACATAGGGGTGTGTACTTATGATTATAGTTTCACAGCTGGTTATAAACTATATTATAGATTTCTGTGTAATAAAATCTTATGTATGCATGCATACAACCTCTTGAGAGTATAACAAATGCTAGAATATAATATTATGTGTTTCGTGTGAACTAAGACTTTTTTTCTTATAACTAGTTATTTGAAAAGAAGCTTATGCTTTCATTGATTCATAGCTACTTTATCATGATTGGTTGTGGTATTTAGTAGTTATGCATAAGAACGCTAGACTATGATAATATGGGTTATCATACGGTGTAATATATTTGAAAATCTATTTATGAAGAGATAAAAACTGTGCAGGAGTATTAAATTATTGAATCCATTATCTTATAAATATTTTCAATATATTTTATGAACTGAAAAGTGTAATGATTGTTAAAATCATATGGAGTTCTTGACTTAGAAATATAGTTGACCATTGATATAGTATTTAGATATCATTTGTGTACTTATATATAGTACATATTATGTTGTACGATTATTAATATATAAGAAACATATTTATTCATGGACTTATGCAACCATATTAAAATATTACTTATATAGGTGTATCGAGGTCATATGCCTAAACATATGGCTAAATAGATGGTTATATTGAGTCATAAGGCACGCTCGGAGGGACTAAAGCTATAACCATATGAAAGTAGAGTCCTAGACACAGAGAATTAAGTTATTTAAAATGAAAGTTATGGTATAACTTGGTTATAAGTTATCTAACTCTTAAAAATAACATGACTGCCTAACTAACTATATATACATACACACACACACACACACACACACACGGTAATGAAAAATAGGTGAGTGGTACATATGGTGAGTAGATCTAAAGATACAAGTGTTTAAACATATATAACATATATTAATGCATCGTGATGTGTGCCTATAATTTATGTTTATTGTGATTGCTAGTATGCAGTTTAAACATAGGATATATCCGGTTGGTATAAATTATACTTTCTTGCCTAATATTTAAGAATTATAGACATTTGATTCTTGAAATTATAAGATTGATTATGTTCATAATTGAGTAGTGTGTTCATGTGAAATGAACTATGATATTATGGGATGTCATAGAGGATATTTTATTTGAAAACTACAGTTTAAACATATGTTATACGTCAGGTGGTACAAAATATAATTAATATGTCTAGATTCCTTCATATATTTGATAGACTAAATATATGCACATTGAAAATTTCTTAGAATATCATGCTTATATGATAGTTAGTAAAGAGTATTGTATTGTGTCTTGCTTATGAAACATAGAGTGTGTAGTCTGAAATATATTATATTTAGGTGGTATAATATAAACTTGTTTGGTTAATATTTCTATTATGGAATATATATATAAATGAGTTTCACAATATATATATATATATATATATATATATATATATATATTATATATATATATATATATATAGTGAAACTCATTTATATGTTTGATGAAATAAGTGTATGTTTTTAATTATTCCTTGCATATCATGTTATGCGATTACTTGTAGGATGTAGTCTGTATGAAACTAGAGGTTATATTATATTAACCACATCTTGCATTGGTGATACTGAGTAGTAGTGAGATGGATTTCACTAGTTTACTAACATCACAATGCCAAATGAAGGTAATTAGATTAAATGGTGTGTATGGAATTGACTGATCCTTAGATCATTAGTGAGTACATTATCATTTCATGAGTATGATTTATAAGTTTGTGCAATATCTTGAAATAGAATAGGTTTCAATGGTACACCACATATTTAGTTTTATAAATCACAAGAGCACATGAGCACTAACTTATCTCTCTAGATTCCTATGCCATCACTATCTACTCACCCATGAAGGGAGCACCATTCCCTAATGGGATTAGTATGTATGATTATTGGTCTATGGTTGGTGTGAAAAAGTTCTTGGATGATGCTCTCCCTCCCCACAATAGTACTAATTTTGAGATGACACTTGAGATTTTTATAGATATTAAAGTTTAGGGAATTGTGCTCTAGGGAGCTATGTATCTTATATATGTACATTATATTTATTATTAAACATTATCATGATGATTTGTAATTATTTATTTATTATACATTGATATTAGTAGTTATAGGCATGTATCAACTATGGTTGGTTAATTGTAATTTCTTTTTATATTCATATTATGATGTGTTTCTTATGAAGATAGTGATTAATGATATATATTATTGTATGCTTCATTTACAATTATCACACTTAGAGTATTTTATATGATCATTGGTTAGATTTTTGTGGTGAAATTTATTTATAGTGTATGCGTTTAATTAAAAAAGATCATGTATTTCATGGTAGACCCCAATGGGGTTTTTAAAGTAACTAATTTATCAATTACTCAGACTTAAAATAGAGGTTGAAGGCCTCTCTAAATATTGTCTTCAGAGTCTAACCCCTGTTGTAGCTAAAACTATCCAAGCGTTACCAATAGTGTCCCTATGCAGTGTGTGGATATGTAACTTTTGAGACCTCTATGTCTAAAGTTTTTTCTATATGCGTACACTTTCAATCATGTGTAATAATGTATGTTTTCCTTCTCTTTTGTCCCAAATCCTAATTGTATTTTCAACCACAATGTGTTCTTAAAATGGGGTTAATATTTTGGGTTTGATATCCCAAGCCACTCTTACTAAATGTTTGAGCGTTGCTTACATTCTAATATTTTAAATGAGGCTCAAACCAATTGTAGTTCTTCTACTTATGTGTGTGCATGTGCAACATCATAAACAATCTATAATGCAATGCAATGTTTTGATCTTTGACACTTGGCACCTTGCAACTTTGACTTTGTGTATTTAAACTTAGCTCTATGGATTGCTCCATAACCAATCCTTGAAGGGTTTTCATACATGTATGCATTTTGAATAAATGTTCCAAGGGAGTGCTAACTAATTTCTCAAGTTTCTAAGTAATTGTCAAGTTGTGACCAATTGATTACCAAGTGAGTATAATCTTGAGAATTATTTGTATTTATAGTTAACTCTTCGTTAATTCTCACCATGATCAACCATGAAACATGTCTAGGCTGACCTAAATGAGACTTCCCAATTTAAAAAATAGTCGTTAAGTTCCTCTGATCACTACTAACAGAGGCAGACCCTTGTAGTAACCAACAATATCTAGGCATTGCCAATAGTGTTTTAGAAGTGTAAATAAGTGATATGAGATATGGAGAATGTTTAGGATTATAAGATGTTCCTATATAGACTAAGTTGATACTAAATAGCTGTATTTGGAGAATAGAGGTGGTCAAAATAATATGTGGGTGCATGGATAGAGAGAAAGTGTGCTCAAAAGTCAAATATACATGCATTGTCTAAGTATGTCAAAAGTATGTCAAAGTTGATGTTGCCAAAGTGTCTATTATTAAATTTAGGTATTCATAGTATTTTACAAGATTATTGTTAAAGCCTTAGCTCCCAGGGCAAGGTACTTGCTACCTCTCATTATATGCCAAGAGCAAATTGGTTTCATTCTTAATAGTTACATTTTAGATAATATTGTTGTATGGGAAGGGATGGAATGGGCTCACTCTTCACAACATATTTAAGCCTCGTTCTTCAATAATCGTTTTGAAAAAGCCTATGACAAAATTGAGTGGCCATTTATCCTTGCCATTTTAAAGGCTTTAGTTAATATATATTTTTAGGATGCTAGTGCTAGTATCACCATTAATGGAGCTCAATCTGAGCTCTTTGGGTTGCTCTGTTCCATTATACAAGGTTACCCTTTTACTCCCTCCCTACATGTTTTGGCAGCCAAAGGGTTTAGTTATCTCCTTGTTGATTACGCCTCTAGAGGTTTGGTTAAGGGGATCACTCTCCCTCACTCTCACAGTCAGATGGTTAATGGACACACTGCTAAATATTTGTTTATCGCATTGGTTGAAGAAGAGACCTCTGTCAACAATGGCATCAAATATTTAGATATCTTTTGCTTAGCCTCTAGGTCATCTATTCAATGGAAGAAAATCGAATGCTACATATATTTTCATACTTTCATCATCTTTTTTGGTTTCACAAGCATGCTCAATCAACCTAGAAATAGATACACACCCTTTTTCAACCATTTCGTCTGAGTTCTTTGCTTGGAAAATGGTACTCTCAGGAGATTCGACCATGTTACCTTCACAATACAATCAAATTTGGAATATATTTCATTTTGAAATTCTTTTTCATTTGTAAAAAGAAATGAATAATGTTATTTTTAACCATATTATTATGGAATGCTATTTTCTATTACCCACAAATTTCAAATCATTTTTAATATCATGATACAGATTCAAGTTCAAAGAGAAAAAGTTTGCTCAGAAGTGGAGCACTCCCAAAATTTTTTAGACCATGGAGAAGTGCCACTTACAGAGTGCATCATAACCCCTCCGATTCCCCTCATTGATAATCTTCCTCTTAAGATTAGAGTGGTTTTGGAACTCGTGATAAACATCATTCTTATAATAGTGGTTCGAAGTGGTTGAGTATACCTTAAAACCTTTAATCTTAAACCCAAAACCCCAATACCTTTTCAATCGGATAAAAGACTCCAGAATTCCTTTCCTCCACACATGAGAATGGAGGAACAACGAAGGCTACACCCTGATCGGATGAACAGATAAGTAGACATATTAAATCCGATAAAAAACCCAGGTGTTACTTTCTCCGCACGGGCGAATGGAGGAACAAAGAAGGCTACACGTACCCGAGTATTACTTTCCCCGCACAGGCGAATGGAGGAACACAGAAGGCTACACCGTGATCCGCTGATCCGATGAACAGGTAAGTAGATATATTAAGCGTAAGATGAGGAAAAGCCTTGTCAAATTCTGTCACTCTTTATTACTTTCAAATGACAATTATTCCATTTTGTGGGCATGGCAAAATGCATCAGCATTGGCCAACAGAAGATCATGCCTATGTTCTGATACAAATGCAAAAATACCCTTCACCTATTCCTTCCTTCAACCCAAAGTTTTTGCTGCCATTATACCTCAACCTGTAAACTCACCTCCATCTCCTTCCCCAAAACATGCAAATTTACAAAATAAAGTGGATAATTCATTGCTTGAAGAGGATATTCAAGTTGCACTTGATGAAAATAGAATAAACGACGCCTGGAAAACCTTCAAATTAATGAGAAACAATGGGGTATTTCCCAGCAAGAATTCAATCAATAGATTAGTGAATGATCTGGCCTCTGCTAATGATTTGCCTTGCCTCAAACGAGCCTTTGCCACCGTGATTCTTGTATTGGAAAAACACCCACAAAGCCTGCTGGACATGGAGTCAATACCCAATTTAGTTTCCATACTTGAGAGGACTAAAATGTTGGCACCTGCTTCAACAATTATAAGAGCAATGATGAAGAAAGGGCATTGCCCTCATCTCAATATTTGGGGTCCTGTGGTGGAGCAGATGTCTAAGGTGGAGAGTGCTGCTCCTTTAGCTTTGGAAATATTTGGAGAAATTTGTCATCTTTTGAGGAAAAATGGTGAATTGGTTGATCAGATGAAGCCTGATACAGCTGCCTTTAATGCTGCCCTCAATGCTTGCTTAACCCTTGGTGCGGTAGCCAAGGCAGAGGGGCTACTAAAAATGATGCCGGCATTGGGTTTGAGAGCAGATGGAAGGAGCTTTGGCCTTATTGCTCAGCTCTATGCCAAAAAAGGCCTTAAACAAAGGATTGAGATATTGGATAAGGTGATGAACCAATACCAGGTTAGTCCTGATCTGCAGTTCAATAGCAGTTTGGTTAGCGCATATTTAAATGTAGGTGATTTGGAGTCTGCTTCAGAAATTGTATTGCTTATGTTGAAAAAGGCACGTGGTTTTGTGGATCAAGTGGGTTTTGAATCAAGTGAAGAATGCTCTGGTTCCAAAACAGATGTGTTTCCCGATGAACAGATTTGCCGTATACTTGTAAAGGGTTTCTTGGAGGTAGGAACAATTAAAGATTTGACAAGATTCCTTATCAGGGCACAAGAAGTTGAAGGGCAATCGGTGGCGCTCGATCAAACTATTGGTGCAGGCGTAATTCATGCATGTGTAGATCTTGGTTGGCTAGATAAGGCACACAGCATACTGGATGAAATGATTGCTCATGGAGCAAGAGTTGGAATTGGTGTTTATTCGTCACTTTTGAAGGCTTATTGTAAAGACCAACGGACGGCCGAGGCCACTCAATTAGTTTCAGATGTCAACACCGCGGGGCTGGAACTTGATGCTGGCAGTTATGACACCGTAATAGATGTTTGTATGACAGTACAAGATTTCAAGGCAGCCTTTGCACTCTTTAGGGAAATGAGAGAAGCAGGGGTGGGTTCACTAAAGACAAGCTACCTTACCATCATGACTGGTCTCACCGAGAACCACAGGCCCGAGCTGATGGCTGCTTTTTTGGATGAGGTGGTTGTGGATCCACGAGTTGAGGTGGGTGTTCATGACTGGAATTCTATAATTCACTCTTTTTGCAAGGTTGGGCGTTTGGAGGATGCAAGAAGAACATTCAAGAGAATGACCTTTCTTTGCTTTGAACCAAACGCACAAAGCTACTTATCTTTAGTGAATGGGTACTGTACAGCAGAGAAGTACTTCAGTGTCTTACTTTTATGGGCAGAAATGAAGAAGAGAACACAACATGCTCAGGAGAGAGGAATAGAAGCTGTCAAAATTAATCGGGATTTGATTGAAGGTTTTCTGTTGGCTTTAGTCAGAGGAGGGTTTTTTGATGCAGCAATGGAGGTAGTAGAAAAAACACAAGAACTCAAAATATTCGTTGATAAATGGAGATACAAGCATGTTTACCTGGAGAGTCACAAAAAGTTGAAACTGGCCAGACTTAGGAAAAAGAATTTTAGAAAAGTGCAATCAATTATTGCATTCAAGAACTGGGTTGGATTATCCACATAATTGAAGGAACCTTTTGAGCGCAACCAGGATAATTAAGGGAAGAATTAACTTGGTAATGATGACGAGGCGGGATACAGGACAGAGGATTTAATGAAGCAAAACTGCCTTCATGATTGAAGATGTAAAACATTGAATCTTAAATATCGATTTCTTGATAATATGATTCATTAACAACCCCCCATTGTCCTGATTCTTGACCTGTAAATCTGTAAAGCTTCAGAGGCAAAGAAATTTTTTAGCAAATGTTTGGGGGAAAACTAGGTTCTTATGGAGTCTCAAATGTCTGTTGAAGACCTATTTATATTTTGAGTTTGTTGATACAGGGAGGAGGACGCAATACTGACTTTCTGGTGTATGAGATCTGATATAGCCCGTATACTACTACGTCATGGGTTGAGGTAATGATGAAAAATGCATGCATCTAGCCTTTTTCATTAAGGCCCAACCAAAACATTTTCTGCTTTTAGAGTTGGAGAACAATCAGATTTGTTATTTTTGGATCATAATTTGAAGGAATTTTGATTGTTTTTTAAGAATTAAATGGGTCAATTTGCTAAGCTCCTTGTCAATTTAGGCTCTTATCGAGTGCCTGCCTTGCACTCTTCTGGATTCTGTGATAAGATCACATCTGTATCTTTTTTTTATTGAACACGTTTCATATATCATTTTATTGAGGACACACAAATGGTGGGTGCCCTTTGTTGACCAAGGGGACCTAATACTTGGGGAGGCAATCACTGACTCCTAGTGTACACACCCATGGGGCGGGCCTTCTAGGGGTTGAACCTGGATTGGGAAAGTGCGACGCTCCTTTCCAGCCACTAACCCAGCCTATACCTTTTATCAATTCAGGCTTCTTATCAAGTTCTTGCCTTGGACTCAATCTTTCTTTTTGATTGCAGTACAGTGCCTCCAAGTTTACTTTCCTTAGGTGTATCAAGCTAAAGAAAGAGTCAGAGATCATACCATTAAAGTTTATATATGATTTTGCCTGAAAAATGAAGGCATAGCGTTTGGTGGTGTCCCCTTTTTCCATGTGTCATGTCCAGTGCTGGCATGTCTGGAGTAAGGAATGTGCATCAGGCTTTTTAAGATCTATTTAAATCCATTCTCATATACTTTTATGTAAAAATTAGTATGCCAGAGTAATCATAAGGCCCTCTATCATTTAGATAAAAATATTTATCAATTTATTTGTACATGTACAAGGCATTGTGAAGTTGGCATACACATGGATTATTATATGTTTTCATTATTGTCGCTACAATTAGTTTCTAGTGTTTTCATTTTATCATTGTTCCATGGGGACGCGTCCCCCTTGAAAAACCCCGCGTTTCGGGGACGGGGATGTCCCCCAGTCGTCCCACCACGTTTCTCCGCCGTCCCAGGGATGTCTCCCTCTGAAAGGGGACGTCCCCCTTTTGGGAGGATGTCCAGGGGACTTCTAGATGTCCCCTGGATGTCTAGGGGACGTTCAGGCATCCCCTGCGCAAACCGGCACCATAAATTGTCAATTTTTTTAAATCTTTTTTTTTTTGGATTTTTATGCTTTCTACCCTAACCCTAATTGCTATTGGGACCCACCCCCACCTCCCAAGACCTCCCAAAAGGGGGACAAAATTCGTACAGAGGCCAACATCATTCGTACTGAGTGGACAAATTTCCCCCACGCCCCCCCGAGTTCGGGTTGGAATTTTTTATGCTGGAGGGAATTTCCTTCTTTTTCAAAACACTATCTTGTATTGGCCTATTATTGCTCTTCTCCTTGTAGACGCATTTTCGGTGGTAACCGACGTCTATTGGGGGAGGCCATTTTTTTGTTAAAATTGGTGAATTTTGAGCAATTCTAAGGGCCAAAAAGGCTTCAAATTGGATTTGGCTTCGAGGGCTCCGCTCCTCGACCCCGCCCTGTATTGCGAGCTCCCAAACCCCCGCATCGTGCCCCGTTTTACAATACTTCCGAGTGTCGAAGACCATCGGGTGAGGTCCGATCTGGGAGGGGGTCAGTTCCCCTCAAAATATAGACAAGCTTGTTCGCACATATTTAAAATGAGGATTAGTTCCCCTCACAATATAAACAAGCTTGTCGGTAACCGTTCTAGTGACGAGGAGTTCGACGTGGGGATGATTATTGATTAGCCATTGAGTCATTTGTATTTACTATTTAGTATTTCACTATTTTAGTATTTTGTTTTTGAACATTGTTGATACTTGATTCTAATTATGAATCATCATTATGAAATTTTGAAAATTCAATGTTCAATGTTTATTGTTTAATATTCAATGTTCATTGGTTCAATGCATCAAACTTGAAACTTAAATGATTAAATTACAATGTTATATTGTTGATGTTCAATGCAATATACTTCTTTATACATCTTTTTAAACTAATTTTTCAAGTACTATATGTATTTCAGCACCGCTGTCCCGCCGCCCCCCCCGCCATCCCCAAACTTGGTCTCCCCGTCCCGGAGACCTGTCCCCGCATCCCCCTGTTAGGAAACTCGATGGAACTATGCATTTTATTTTGTGTACTGCATTTACACAAATATTGTGAGCTGTTGTTACGTCTCCTAGTTATTTGCATGTCATCTTATTTAATGGAGGGTTATGGAATTGCCAACATGTGGCACACATAAGCTTTTGACGAGTCAATAGTAATTTCTAAAGTTGCTAATTTCAATGCAGTCAGCTTCATTAGGCTATGGGAGGCTTTTTAGTTCGTTGTAGAACATTGATTGTGGAATTATCTCTTTGTTGTTTACATTTCTGCTTTCTCGAGGTTGTCCCCTCGACGTGGCATCGTTTTCATACTTTGTTATTTGGTATTCTCAGTCCTGTTCTATCACTTTCATATCAGATCTACTCTTTTGCATTGCTGTTTGCATATTGAATTGGATTACTGTGCGCTCTTGGATGATATTGCTGCTGTTATTTGGATATTTGTGTGCTGATGGATTGAATTACTGCTACCATTTGGAGAATCTGTTCCTTTTACAATACAGTGTTTTCATTACAGCCTTATCCTTGGACTAGCATACCCATGTTATCTTTTTTCTTTGGTGTGGGGTGAGCAGGGGGTTAGGGTCCACACCAGGTGCTTCATATCCATATTCTGCATGTCTTTATACCTACAAGTCTTTCCTGAAAACCCAGATGTGGGTAGTGCTTGAATTAAGATCCAAGAATAATTTGATGCAATCTCTGTTTAATGAAAAATTTCAGGATGTTGTTGTTATGTGTTGTACCATATAGAGGCCACATCTGTCAGAGTACCATTGCATTGAGTATTATTCTTTTGCCAATGTTCCATAATGTCAAATTGATCTTTAAACTCCTAAGTTTGATTGCTTATTTGAATTTGCAGAATCACAAAATGCTGTCCTACTTGGATCAAGTTCTAAATTGACAGTTTTGAATGCTTTATACACTCAGAATTAGTGTATTGTGTTGTTGGAAACATATACAGAACTTGCACTACTGTAAATATGAATGTGAACAATCATGAACAGCAAGAAGAATAAGCATAACACATAAACACAAGACTTTTGGTGAGGAAAATGCTGAGGCAGGGAAAAACAAGTTTGAAGTGGCAATTGCACACTTTTCTGATTCTTCTTATGGCCAAAGAAATTATACAAAGATATTATAGGACAATTACAACAGTCACTCCAGTGTTTGCTCACCCAGCTCCTCTCTGCAACCTACCTTCCTTCTTCTACAACCAACCAAGCACTAACTTTGTGACTCATACACTCATGTCTTCATCTGGATTCACGCCCCTTATTTATCATGCCCCAGGGTTGTCCTTTTGTGCACTGTGGGACTCCCAAATGTCTCAGAATTGAAGAGACACCATCATTATGTTGTCACTCTGCTTGTACAGCCAATTTGGGCAAAATTGTCACTTCCAGGACTGGCAGATATGGAACTGCCATGGTGGTTATGCAACCACTGCTCTGCAGATACTGGCGGTTGCACGATCATCGCTCTGCATGAAGCCCTCCATTTGGAGCCCTCCCGCTAACCGAAACCAGGTTTTCTCTTGCTGAATGATGAAGTCGATTGATTTTCCTGATCCCTATGGATCACAAATATTGATATGCTGCAATCTTATATTGTTTTGGAGTAGTGTTCAATTGAACCAAACCTACATTTGCGCTATCAAAGAATCCCAGCATTATATCTTGAGATGGACTTGACATAATTTGTATATGTGTCAAAATATAATGCTTCTTTTACATGAAACCAAAGCTGTGTAAAACAAACTAAGAGCAATAGCAGAAAGAAAAGAAGTACCCTGTCAATATGCAATCTTTTGAAGGCTGCTAGAGCCTTGAATTCATACAGTAATTATAGACATTCCATTTTTATCACTTCCATGTTAAAATTACAAAATGGAACGATTCCAAGCAATTGCACACAATCTGGTCCGAAATCTTTTGTTCATCTAATGTATATGTTCGAATGCGCCTGGGGACACCTCTACGTGGGACAATTCATTGTGTTAGATCCGTTCAATTATCATTATCTGGTCAATTTCTCTATTCAATTATCATTATCTAGTCAATTTCTCTGTTCAATTATCATTCTGGTCATTTTTGTTTGGTCAATTCTTCTATTTTGGTCAATTTAATAATACCCCCTTCTCTAATCAAATAATGCTACCAATTCTCTTTCTCTAAATCATTCTTCTAAATTATATTTCTATTGTAAATAGAATTACAATTTCCTTTCATTTAATTAATTCATTTTTTTCTTCCCAAAATGGCATCTTCATGCAAAGAAAGGATCTTGAGATCCTTTAGAATATTCTTTTGTGAGTTAATTAAATTGATAAGTGAATTAATATACAAGATTATTATTCACTTTTTATATTGGAGACAAAATGAAGGGCCCACAATGAATCTTGTGTGAGAGCATTTCAAACCCTTCATCTTCAAGATGAAGGGCCCACATTGGTGATTCATGTGTTTTCTTGGAAGTAACTCTTCACCCTTCAAGATGAAGGACTTATATTAACTCTTATTTGATATTTTCAAAGATCATCCTCCACCCTTCATTTCGATTAACATGAAGGGCTCATATTAGTGATCCATGTGCACATTTGATAACTCAATTGCAACCATTCATCTTGATTTCAAGATGAAGAGCCATCACTAATCCACGTTCATTATATATATACCTCTTTGCATTATAATTCATCATGTTCAAGATCTATAGCAAAGCCCTGGCATTTTATCGTGCTAACTTGTTCATCAACCTTCTACTTATGATCAATTCAACATGGTCTATGGCTTCAATGGAGATGTCTTCACACAAATGGCATTGACAAAGATCAGTTGATGCTACATCCAAGCTGCATCCTATGCAAAGATGTTTCTAATGGAGGTTTGCATGTTTCTAGTTTGAATCTAATACATTATTGACCAATCTTTGTAGGCTCACAAGGTCCTAGGCTCCAAGCTTGTTTTCATTTGTTTTTGTGTTTTTAATTGACTAAAACTAACTTGGTGAAAATATAGCTAAGTGAGATTCTTAACGACACAGTAACCTAGCAGGCTCGTGGAGAGGTTTCATAATTGTTTTGTGGCAGCTGCCGCTAAGTAAACTTAGGAGTCTTTTGCAGTAATATGGTATCATGGGATATCATATCTTCCACTTGGCAATGCCTTTTCAACAGAAATTTGGACAAATGGAGCAATTGCAAACAATGGTTTTTCTCTCATTTGCAGCAGCATGGCAATGATAGGAAACTGCGCAATCCCTTAAGGGATTGCTTCATATCTTCAGGCACCCTCTTCAGCAGGTGCTGAAAAATTGATCCCAAGCTGAGGCGGCTCCTATGTTCCCATGACCGATTCCATTTTTAGCATTGCTGAAATCCAACAATGTCCATGAGACTACCCGAATCTGAAAATTTGGTGTGTACAATTCCCTTCCCAAATGGGACCCTTCCTTAAATTAGATTTATTTTATAAACATTTCTGAACATTAACTGATGCAAAATTCTAAAAACTGGAATTTTTTGAAAAATATGTATTCCAGAGAAAATTTCATATTCATCATAAAACATGGATCATTTTACTTGCAAATGCAAATTTACACCAAAGCACCAAACCGGTGTGTTGATGAGGCACTTACAATTTGAAAATTTATTGTAGCCTCTCTCAAGTGGAGGTTTTAAGCTTTTCTTACCATAGAACATGCCACTCTGGGATTTGAAGCAAATCAGATGTACTGAAGAACGGAGCTTGTATTAGAAGAAGGCTAGAAATGCCAGCAGAAGCCCGAAATAGGATAGGAAATGAATTAGCGGTTGGATGAATTTAAATCTAACCCTCTGACTTTCTTATAACTCTCTGACATTTACTGCAATACCCTGTTGCCAGATGTTGCTTCACATGGCTAAGCTTGAAACATCCCTGAAAACCAAAGAAGGTCCCGTAGCATTTTAGGGAGTTTGCAACATGGAATCAGAAGCACAAGGTCATGCCGAATCTGAGGACAACAAAATTACTCTATTAACAACCCAAAATCTATTTGATTGGAACTTTTATTTATCTATGCATGGTACATCTTCAATCTTGATAGTCTTTTCTTTGGGTAGTTGAATGGCAAGTTCATTTTAAGATGCCCATGTTTCAGTTTAGCTGGTCTCGAATTCACTCAGGGCTTTCAGACTCGCAGATAGGTAGAGTTTCAAAGTGATCACTCCTTGGTATGGAGTCTGGACCACTAATAGTTTGCATGCCACTGCCAGGATGATCAATACAGGTCAATGGAACTGCATGCAGTTGCAATAGAAAAGTGCCAGGGTAACTAAAAACAGCCCTAGGTTCTGACAAAGATGTACGAGAGATTACAGCAGGTTCTGGTATCTTTTAATTTTGTGTACAATTTCAGGTACATATTACCTAAATTTAGCTATGTTTGTAAATGGCAGATCTTTTGTTTATGATTTCCCTATTATCAATTGACTCCAAATTTTAGTAAATTGGAATCTATTGGCTTCACCAAACATTGTTGAGGTGTTGTAGGTTGCTGTTTTAGAGAGGTGGAAACAAGCTATCCCTTAGTCATCCACACGACAGTGATCAATGCCAGTTTTATAGAAGATAAAACAAAGAAGTAACATCTCTGCAAATGCTGACTTAACTCGGGTGCCACAATATGTACATGGTGGTGTCTGATTTATTCCATATGTCTAAGACATGACGTTAGTCTTTGATATCTGGTTTGAATCCCATCTACTCAATTTTAGAGAGATGTTTTCAAATCTTAACAAGTGCTATCAATCCCGAGTCTTACAAACTATTCTGGGAGGAGCAACAATCATTCCCTAATTCACAGCTTTTCAGACCTAGATGTTGCATGAACTCGTGGATCTTAAGAAGCAAAGATAACATTCTGGAGAACAAGTATAGCTGTTTTGCTGCATGTTATTGATGCACAGGTTTCATCCGCCAAGCTTAATACCCCAGAAAATAGTTAACTTTTTGTAATGGCTGAAGAGTATATTGTCTTTTAGCCCATTGTTTTTTAGCTAGTGTGTGCAGCCATCCAATTGTTACCAAGGAATTTTCCATGTATCATGAGTCATTAAAACAGTCCTACAGGTATGTCTGTTCTGCTTACCAAACATCTGGTATACTGTACATTGTTGTCAGTAAATGGCTTACAATGTATATCTTATTGGTGATCACAAGCTGAGGGAATAGGGGTTGGACAGCGATGGCACACTGAGGTCAGCGAGAGAGTTAGCAGACGAGCTAAATGTCTATTTGCAAAAACAGGCAAGGCTGTCTTTTACAAAGCCACAAAGCAAATCATTGCTCAAGACCACTTTCACTCGCATTAAGCATTTGGTTTTAATAAATAACAAGTGAGTTTAGTTTTTCCCCAAAGGTGCCAATGAAGGATTGCAAGTTCATCTCTTCATTCTAGTGCGAGAGCAAGGAAAACCAAAATAATAGAGAAACAATGCATATAATTTGTTTTTGTCATAAACAGTACTATCTTTCACTTCGACTAGAATAGTGCATTGTCAATTTAGAAAGGAATAGCATGAAGACCAGAAATGCATCTATATTGACTAATTATGCCTATTGTAAAAGAAAAACGAATAGGCAAGGAAAAAATGAAAATAAAAGAACAACACAGGCATAGCAACCATAAAATGGTCTATCAATTGAATCAACACAAAACAAATTGCTTCCATAGATCAACATGCTTGAATTGGGCCAATATATTTTCCTGGATAGGATGTTTGGTTCACAGTGCAATGAATCCAAAAGGCAGGTTATCATAGAACATCACTTTGCTAGAAAAAGTTACATCAACCCTATAATTTCCTGACTTGTATTCATAGAAAACATTAACTCTTTAAAATGAATTGCATAGAGCAAAATCTGAAGATCATTTTCTTTGGCACAATGTAGTGTTTTTTGTCGTAACAAATGACTGGAGAATTATGTTTCTTTGCCAATGACGGTGTTATCATCCAATACAAGGACGAGAAATTAACGAGGGAAATAGTGTGTGAAATATTTCCATGAACCATGATTGAGTTTGAAAACAGCATTTTCTGCTCATGAGACACAAAGAAAAGTTTGTTTCTATACACTTCATTATGAAAAACAAGCCCATGCCAATGATGAGCATTTTGCACAATATAACAATAACATGATATGGTGAATGTCCCAGACCAAAGAACAAACATGACCCAAGTGGGGCCTAAAATGACTCACAGTTTAGCGTCATATACTAACAGGGTTCATATGAAAGATCGCTTAAACTACCAGTCATTTTAGATTTTATGAATGGAAGAACTTATACAGTTGTGCATTTAGCAGAATGCCTTGACTATTTACCACTTTTGCTTGTGGTGGATGAAAATACTCTGATTTACAGTGAACGTGCCAGCTATTTAAGTGAGAGCTCTATAAATGGACATAGGTCTATAACTCTGTTGAGGAGTGATGAATGTAGACATCCAATTCCTAACACCATTTGTATTGAAATTGTCAATTTTATTCGAATTGCACTCAAATGTATATTTTAAGTCAAAATCTATAAACATCCTAAATGGTTTGAATTTGTCATTTACAAGTGCCAATTTAGGTCAAAGTATCTCTAAATAGGGCAATGCATTTTATGGGCCAACTAACTTTGATCAAATCATTTCGAGTCAAAATGACCATTTCACCATTTAGTGTTCTGGATCACTCTTTTTCTCTAATTCTTTGATACATATTATGTACCTTTGTTATTCGTTGTTGGCAACATCCTAAATGGGAATACGGTTCCAACGCATTTAATATCACCTTCTAATTATTCTCGAGTCAAATTACGACCCAATAATATGACTTTCTGACCATTTTGATTAGTTGAGGGTGAATTTTCAAATAATCGCACAAATGTTGATTAACCTTATTTAAAACTAATTAATCCAAATCAAGAGCTTAAGTGGATTTTTCATAAGAGTTGTTGAATATTTCTTTTTGAAAATTGATTATTATTATTTGCATCGCCTAGTGACATCATCTATGGGGTGGCATCCATCAAGCCATAAGTGCATAAAATATCAGGGTTATGGGTCACCCATGCCTAGTTAATACCTTCCATGCCTTTTTAATGCTTATTTATTTTGAAGATATTTATGGATATAATTCCAAATATTAGGATTATCTTCAATCACACATTTCAATCTTGAGATGGATTGTTCAAGGTGATCCTGACCAATCTCAAAAATCTATAAATAGAGAGGCAATGAACATCATTTCTAAGCTATTTTGGTGCAAGGTTATTATGCTCAAATATCTTCAAAGCTTGAACACTGCAAAGTTATAATGCTAAATTGTTTTACAAAACTTCATTGATAGGCTAGTTTAGTGGTTTACAATCAATAGCCTAGGTTTTATGGAGTGTTTTTGAGGCATTAGAGGAGCTTACCACCATTGTTGACAAAGACAAGGATGCTTGATCAAGGGAGAACATGTTTTTGAGTCAGATGGATATGGTAAATCCATTTGAGAAGGTATATGGTGTTGTTTCTTTTAGTTGTTTCTTGCTATCTTTTGTAATTTCCATAGGAATAGATAGGCTTGGTTAGTTTTTTATGCATGCTTCATTGTTTATGAACTAATGCTTGACTAACTTGCTTTGTAATCCTCTCTACATTTTGGCACGTCCAATGGGACCAGATGCATTTTACACCTAAAGAAAATCCTTTTGCAACTTTAAAAAAATTATTTGAGCTCTTAAAACTCTTGCAAATTAATTTTTTAACTTTATTTTGCCGTTTTTGGTTGCCATGGTTTTTACACAGTAACCGACATCCGCAGAAATACTGACATCGGTTATTGACTTAACTGACGACGGTCAGCAGAATCGACATCGGTCAAATCTCGGTTAGGCGTAACCGACGTCAGTGGTATTAACTGACGTCGGTCACTGTGTTTTTAAAAAAAACACATACCTGAGATCTACTTTTTCAAAGTTTCTTGTTCCAAATTCAAAAGGGCTTCAAAGCTAAAGGACATGCTAACAATTTTGTTGTAAGATCAAGTTTAAAATTTGCTTAAAACATGTTTAAATCACCTTTGCATGTTTAAAAAATTGATTAGGAACCTTGTTTTGGGGTTTAACAAAGAATTTGTGTTTTTGGTGAATGTTTTCAAAGTTTACAATTAAGACTAAGGGGTCAAACGAACACCACCAAACTTTTCATTCGGGTTTAAAATTGAACACACTTGTTAATTCTTATTTGCAACAGTTGATTAGATTAATCTTGTTTGGTAAAAAGAGGTATGTTGCATGTATGCTCTTCCATTTGTCCCCTATAAGGAACCCTTATAATCAAAAGCGTTATTCCTATTGCGAGTAGCCTAGTCCAAAGCTTAGAAAGAAAGTCATCTAAAGCACTCCCCAAAAACTTGTCAAAGTTTGAGTGATATTGAAAATGACTTTAAAGTCTTTCTATTAGTCTTTTATTTCATGCAAACTTGGCTTGCGAGGAGGACGTCATTACCTCCCGTGAATTCTTTAGGGAAGTTTTGACTTGGGGTTTCACCTCCCGGCATTGACTTCATTTGACTCCTTTGGAGTTGCACATGGGACGTATTTGCATTTGGACATCGCACTACACTGAGCGAACACTAGGATGTAGTGGTTGTAAAAATGACTAGACGTTTTTACAACTAGCCAATGTCATGGTCATCTAATTTTCGTGCTTGTCTTTTACATCGTTTGACGTGAAAGTCATTGTGCAATTGATTCCCTTATAGACGTTTGAAACTTGATAATTTAGTCAACTCCATTTTGCCATACCCTTGCTAGGTTTTGGATGATTATACTTAATGTATTTTTGGATCATTTTCTCATTTGGTATGTTTTGAGACTAAAACTTGTTTGTTTGTTAATAAGCCATGTCAAAACCAATTTATCTATAGGTCACTCTTTTGTCTAAAGAGGCGTTATGCTAGTCGTTTTACACCACATTTTTGCCTTGAAATTTTTGCTAAACTTGTTTGTGTCATTTGAGTTGTAGAGGGTAGCGTTATGCTGTCTAAATCATGTCAAATATTTTTTGTCTGAGTCTTTGAAACATAACAATTGATCACATCATTCGAGCATGTTTACGTCGTTAGGCTGCTCAATTTGTTTCAAGACTTATTTCACCTTGTATCAAAAAAAATCACTTGTTTCAAACCATTTTGTGTATACCATTTGGATCTTTGTCTTGTGCTGTCATACTGTCCGATCTTGTCTAACTTGTTTGGTCCAATCCTAGTCTTCAACATTGCATTTTCAATTAACCTTGTCAAGTTTGGATCCAAACATTGATTGATTTCTGTTTAGGCCTCAATTCGTAGGGTTGGTACATAGATCTTTTTCTGTTGGGTTGCATAGCTTCAGTTAAATGTTTACCCAATTTTGAACACGATTGATTGTTTGTTCGAGTGCCTATCTTCATCATTTTTTGTGACTTTGTTTGGGAAAACGCAACCTTTCTTCGAAAACCTTTGATGTTAGATATTTGACGTTAGGTTGTTTTATGCCAAATCTTGGCACAAATTACTTTTGAGATGCAGCATCCCCCTTTCAACCAAGGTTGAACCTTTTGTCTTTTAAACATCACTTCTTAGAGTTTGCAGAACTTTAAGTCTTTCTGTTTTTGGAGCTTTCTTTATCAAATGCAGATATATCTAGCTACACTTATGATACAGTCATGGATAATCCAACTTATGACAGAATGGCTACACAAGATGATTTTTATGACTTTAGTCAATGACAATATGGTTTGTGAGACAGATTTCTATCCACCTCACAAAAATCGATCAGGGGAACATAGTCAGGATCCAACTTATGATCCAACTCACAATCAGAATGATTGGGTCTATCAAAAAGACTTGGATGCTTTGGCTTGTGTAAGTAATCAAACTCCACAACATACCAAGATTACCATTTTAGGACCTCCTCCTTTGTTTGGCACGAGCAACCAAACTAAGAAGCATTCAGTCGTTACCATTTTAGGACCTCCTCCTTTGGTTTGCACGAGCAACCAAACTAAGAAGCATCCGATCGTTACCATTTTAGGACCTCCTCCTTTGGTTTGCACGAGCAACCAAACTAAGAAGCGTCCAGTTGTTCCCATTCTTGGCCCATCACCAGTTTTTGGAACCTATTGTTAGAGGACCTCCATTTGATGAATCGATTATTTTTTATCCCTTCTTCAATAGTCTAATCTTTGGAGAGTCCATTATTGAACCACAAACCATTGTTCCCGCTAAACCAAATGTTCCCCACTTTAGAAATTCTGTGCCGATCTTTGAGCGTAAACAAGAACCATTACCTCTTCAAAAGCCATCTTATGATGATCAAAATGTGTTCAAAATTGATCTTTCACAAACAATTGTGAACCAAAACCAACATGTTATTGTTGAAACACCCATTTCTGACAAGATAAACTGTGATAAGTTCCCTATTCATATGTTACCTATTTTTAAAAAGTCTCATCTCTTTGACAACCTAGTCTCGGTAGAGTTGTCTCTTGATTTTTTCCCACTCGTTGAGGAGTCTCACTTTGACAGACACTATTTTGTCCGGACATCCCTTGAGCAGTTCCCTCTTTTTGAAGGGCTTCATTTTGACAAGTCAGTTTATGTTGAACCCTTCTAAGATGAATCAGTTTTTATTGAGCCCATTATGCCATCATAGGGCATTACTTGTAAAAAATTCAGTATTCAACAAAACATTATCAAAACAACCATATCAGATGAAGAATCAATATTGGAGTCAGGGTCTATTTTTGAATCGACATTGGATTTAGCATAAAAAACATAATCATCAATTGTGACATTTGATTCAAAGTCCTTTGCTTCGGAATCAGAGTTAGAAACAGATTATAGTATTGGTTGTTACAACATTGGTTACAATTCCCTTGCAGATCAATATGAATATATTTGTGATCCTTCTATAGTTTTTGAGGATGATTACTTCAGCATCAACACAAACTATCCTAAGTATCTTCTTCGAGGATTGTGCAGCGTCTCTCCATTCTATTATCATTTCACATACCATTAGCATCAACCAAGATAGCCATATTATTGACATTCCATCTCCCACAAGTGTTGATTGGGATCGACAGAATCACACTTTGTTGAATTGCATCCATGGCGACATAGCAGTTGAAGAAGACCAAAGAGGCCAAGACAACATTCATGTAGCAGAAGAACACTCTCTTAGTAAGACTTTTTCAAAGGCACCAGGGGACAATCCAAGTCAAAACTCAACATCTTCTAGTGACACTTTTTTGGAAGCGCTAGAAGACAATCAAAGTCAAAAGTCCACATTCTTTACTAAAACATTCTCAGAGGCGCTATGGGATGATCAAAACAAATTCATTGGTGAAAATCTCATCGAGGCACCAATAGCTAAGCACAAAAGTTCTTCATTGTTTACTAAAGATAATATCAAAGATCAAATCAAAATAGCTTCCAATCTACAACATAATTAGATAGTAACTACTCTCAAGATCAAGCAATAGAACAATCTGATGGTTTTATCGAGAGCATATTCAGATGTCTTTGGCCCTGTCACAACCAAAATTATGTCAAATTCGACATCAACAACATTATATGTGACTAAAAGCCTTGATCGTCATTTGTTTTTCCACCATTATACATTCCATTATCATCTACCATTTCATTTCACAATCAAACCTACCATCCATTATTTGTTTTTATTTACCATCCACGACCACACTTTCCTTTGCAAAGACTACAAAGATACCTTGTCTCGATGTTTGAAAGAATCAAAATCAATGACCAAGGAAGAACACAACATTTTTGACATACAGATTTGCATCGAGTTCTTGACAGAACAACGATTCCGACAAGGTGTGGGCTAGCAATTAACATGATCGAGTATTCTGTTTGTATCATTTGTTGATTAAGATGTGCATCTCCCCATCAACAACAACAATAGAATAAAAAACCAAACCCAGGGCAAAAACATGTACCATGTCATTGCCATTGTTACATATCCATTTGCCATTGTCAAAGTACCCAACCATTCACCCTATCACTTGGGGGCAATCCTCTTACCATTTTATCCAATCTATCAAAAACCATCATTATCTTTAGCAAGACCATACCATCGTATCTAGACCAAAACCTGTTTTTAGTCATCCTACCTAATCTTGTTTTTGATCTTGGTTCATTTGGTTCTTCTCGCACTTTTTTTGAGGGGATTTCAATCAAGTTTCAACAATCAATCCAATATGTGTTTATAATGACAGTGTATGAAAGTAGTGTGACAATTGATTTGGCAATATATCTTTCATCCTATATCCACGTTTGTTTATGTCACTGATTATAACCGTTTATGGGCAAATTGATGTCTCACTAGTTTTGCTACTAATTATAATCGCCTATGGGCAAATTAGTATTATTGCCCTGTGCCGTTGTATCTTAGTTATAACCGCCTATGGGCAAACTAGGGGCAACACTTATTTATCATGCATTGCTGCATCACCTTGCCATTATTGTTTTCATTTGACTGGTCATTTATCAGATGTGAGAACTTGTTGGGACCTAGTTGGTTTTTCCCTAACTTTTGTATGGATGAAATTGCTATGACTTGAGGTCATTTCAAGACTATGTGGGTCATTCTTAATTCATGTTGAGGTCACCTCAATCTCCATTTCCATACGCTTTCACTGTTTTGTGAGCAACTCATGAACCTTGCTCTTGCTGATTTGTGAGCATGGGCCGTTGTAGTTGGTTTAGTTGTCTTATTAGAACCTCTACTCTCAGGGCATGCATCTCCTCGACTAGATGGTCCCACTTTGTGCATATTTTATCCCAAAACTATCAAAAACATTGAAAATACTTCGAAAATATCAAAAACATCAGAACATGATCCACAAAAGAACAAAAATATTGTCTCATGCTTTTGTACGTTTGTACATTCCCGTTCCACCATCTCATGCTCTAGTCGTTTTGCAAGCAACTATTAAGTTTGAACGCTCTTGTTGTTTTGCAAGCATAGAAACCCCAGTTCATTTCATCTTGTCTCACACACTTGTCGTTTTGCAAGATCATTCTTTCTCATCTCATCAGCGTCTTGTTTACTGGACCATTCTTGTTTGTTTGTCATGTCTTCCATATTCTTCTATAACATTAATCATGCTAGTCTGATCATCATTTTTTCTTTCTATCCCATTCCCTGGGAGAATTACATTTGGCTTGAAATTCATGTTGGAACATGCATCCATAAAACCATGTAGGCAGTGTCCACTTGTCTTATACATCTGGAGTCAGGGTCGCCAACCCCTTCTTTTTCTTCTCTTCCCATTTCTTCTGTTATTGTTCCTCTTTAATTAGGGAACAATTATTGTGTCATTGTTCTTAGTTATGATGTGATAGAAAGTAATGCCCCTACCACACATGCATGAACATTTGTCTTTAAATCACACTAACTTGGTTTTTGTTTGTGTTTGTTTGAGTCTTCTTGGTGTGGTGTTGTGCTTTTGCACCTCTCCTTTTATTTCTTCTCCTCTCTTTTTATAACTTTTTGTTCCATTCTTGGTCTTGTGTTTCTTTGTCTTGTTTTTCTGTTTGATTTTGCTTTTCTTTTTTATGTTTAAGAATGCCTTGATGGTCCACATGGATCTTGATTATTCACATCTTGGTCTCATGTCGTTAAGATGTTCTTACCTTTTGTTTTTAAAATATTTTTGTTCCTACTTCAGATCATATCTTGATTTCAAGCTAGGTTCATTTATGTTTATCTTTTTCTTTGTTTTTGCTTTTTTGTTTAAATGTATATCGTTGTAACTCTGGTTTTGGTCATTGTTTTACCATTATCCTTAGTTATAGATATTCACATTTGAACTGGGTCAGTGCAATTGAAATCTTATGTCATTTTTAAGTTATTCATACTTATGATGCCTAATTTTTTTTCTATAGCAAGCACTTTGTGTTCAGGTCTCAAGGTCTTAACGTCAACATCAACGCCGATGAATAATTCTCAAGAACACTCTATAAAACTTAGATTCATGATTTAGAATTAGGCTTCTAGGTAGCATGCATTTCAGGGTTCTTTGTCTATGCTTCGACGTGCATCTCTTCGCATCCATTGTAAGTTTAATCAATTCTTGATCATTTTTCATCATTCTTCGTTCCATTCTCTCCCAAACTTGGGTGAACTACATTAGTCTGAAGTTCATGTTGGAACATGAGTCCATGGACCTATGTAGGTAGCGTTCAATTTCTATTAAGGTCAGCTCAGCTATCTCCATTCTTCTTTTCATCTTTCTCATCACTTTGTGCATTCTTATATGCTTGGTTTTATATGGCTTTCTAAGTCATTACCCCATCGCATGTACGTTTGCGTCTGCTCGCTTTAACCTATCTTTTCGGTTATATCCTAGAGCTATTTTTCTTACCATTTTCCCAAGCTGGGGCACAACATCTAAACACCGTCCAAATCAAATCAGCTCTATAGGGGCAAAATCATTATTTATTCTTTATCAATGATCAAAATTTGTCCTCTTGGGACAACTATTTTATCACGATCAAATCTGACTAGAGTAATTATATTCTCTTTAGAGACCCCATTCTAGTGATGCTTCCCTTCCTGAAGCAGAACGTTCTCTCTTTTTCTCTAATTCCAAGCTCTCCACATTAAAGCCCATGATGGCAATATTTTAGTGTGCAACTTGTTTTGGGATTGATCAATGTCGTAAGCGCGCAACTTGTCCTCTCAAATTGGGACGTTTACAGTGTCCCTTACATTTATGGATTGTATTTTTCCCATTCCCCCCGTCTCTAAGGCCTATTATACCTCTTATTATATTTTGATCATTGATGGTAATCACATGTGCAAGCATTAGCTCGTCTAGATGTGATCTATTCCATGGGTTAATCTCTCACTTTCTCTCTCTTTTCGAGAGTCCATCATTCTCTTTCTTCCTACTATGTCCTCTCGAGGGGGCATCACGGGTATGTTCCAATTTCTTTTTGACAACTCTTTTTTTTGAAAAGACATTTTGCCAGAATGTCTTGCTACACCTTCTCAAACAGGGGCAAAATGTAGACATCCAATTCCTAACACTATTTATGTTGAAGTTGTCAATCTTACTCGAATTGCACTCAAATGTACATTTTAGGTCAAAATTTATAAAGCGTTTTAAATGGTTCGAACATTTCGTTTACGAGTGCCAATTTAGGTCAAAGTATCCCTAAATAGGGCAATGCATTTTATGGGCCAACTAACTTTACTCAGATCATTTCGAGTCAAAATGACTATTTCGCCATTTAGTGCTCTAGATCACTCTTTTCTTCTAATTCATTAGTACACATCATGTACCTTTCTTATTTGTTGTTGGCAACATCGTAAATGGGAATACAGTTCTAACGCATTTAACGTCACCTTCTAATTTTTTTTGAGTTAAATTACGACCTAGTAATATGACATTCTGACCATTTTGATTAGTTGAGGGTCAATTTTCAAATAATTGCACAAATGTTGATTAACCTTGTTTAAGGCTAATTAATCCAAATCAATAGCTTAAGTGGATTTTTCATGAGAGTTGAATATTTTTTTTGAAAATTGATTCTTATTATCTGCATCACCTAATGACATCATCTATAGGGTGGCATCCATCAAGCCATAAGTGCATAAAATATCAAGATTATGGGTCATCTATGCCTAGTTAATGCCTCCCATGCCTCTTTAATGCTTATTTATCTTGAGGATATTTATGGATTTAATTCTAAATATTAGGATTATCTTCAACCACATATCTCAATCTTGAGATGGATGGTTTAGATTAACCCTAAACAATCTCAAAAATCTATAAATAGAGAGGCCATGAACATCATTTCTAAGCTATTTTGGTGCAAGGCTATTACGCTCAAATATCTTCAAAGCTTGAACATTGCAAAGTTATAATGCTAAATTGTATCTACAAAGCTTCATTGATAGGCTAGTTTAGTGGTTTGCAATCAATACCCTATGTTTTATGGAGTGTTTTTGAGGCATTGGAGGAGCTTACCACCATTGTTGACAAAGACAAGTATGCTTGATCAAGGGAGAACATGTTTTTGAACCATATGGGTATGGTGAATCCATTTGGGAAGGTAATATGGTGTTGCTTTCTTTCATTTTTTTCTTGCTATTTTTTATAATTCTCATAGAAATAAACAAGTTTGATTAGTTAGTTTTTTATGCATGTTTCATTGTTTATGGACTAATGCTTAACTAACTTAATTTATAATACTCTTTACAATGAAAACAACATATAAAAATGTGCACACTTCATAAATTTACATTGCATGCCTTTGTTCACTTTTTTGTTACAAGGAAACTAGAACTAAGACCACTTGCTTTGGCAACAAGCAACCCATGGACATTGACAAAGTGCTGCGAGCACAAGTAACATTTTGTTTTAAAATTAGTCAAAAACAAAACAAAATCCAATATCATTTACAACGAATCAAACATTTTTTGAACCATTTTAATTGTTGTGTGACTACTGTACACAAGTCATTTTTTTGAAACACGAGGCTGATAAAAAAATTAAAAAACTCATTAGCATTGTCATACAACACTTCGATGAAAATGCACACTTATCCTTTGATTGAATTAGGCGAAAGTTTTCTGAAGAACCCCAGATATTGAAAGAGTAAAAAACAACCCAAATACTTTGGCTAACAATGCCGAGAAATAACAATTATTATCTACAACTGAACTGTAGTATGAAATCATATTATATCAACAAATCTTAGGCGGAAGCCTTTGAAACAAAATTCAGGTACTCAACAAGCAAGTTATTTCTGAAAACAAGAAAAAACATAAGCGACCCAAATTTTAAGGAGAATTTCGTTCACGCCTTTTAGGGCCATGCACCGAATTTTATAATTCATTGCTTGGTTTAATGTGTAAGTTTAAATATGGATATACATATTACTGTCCAGTAGTAATCATAATAAGGTCATAAAACTTGTGAAAGCTTGAATATGAATATATATATTATTGTCCGGTCGTATGAAATATCCTTTCTTGTGTGTACGTAGAGTTTATTTGAAATTTCCAATTTAATTGAGGTTGTACTAATAAAAAAACACTCGGAGAATTGCAGGTATAATACTCAGCTTCATCAAATAAAAATGCATGTAAACAATGACTCTTTCAGAATTTTCAACACACTTTATTGACTTGAGAATCGCCCAGATTTATTTTATTGCAAATTGAACACATTCATAGGAAAGATGCCTAGACTTTATAACAGTATTGCAGGGAATGAACAACATAGAATGAGCAATAGAGACCCTGTACAATGCGCTGGTCTGTAATACAGAAATTAGTCTTCAATTACCACGTGACACTCGGCGATCATTATTTACTCCATAAACAACCCACGTTTCTGTTTCTGAGTGCAACGATTCAGCCACAAGGCCACACGTCCTACCAAAATCAGCCCAGATTGCCCTCACTTGTCTCAAATGCCTTCACCAAATCTCACGTCTTGATTTTGTACAACATTCATAGACGTCCACAGTAAATCAATCCAAGTCCTGGGGTTTTCGTCCCAGTATTCTCAGGGGTTTCGTCTTGATAACAGTTTCCTTCGTATCTCGATGGGAGAAATTAAATTAATAATTCTCTGAATGATCCTCTTCCCCAGATCGATCCCTTTTTTAATAATGTCGTTGTCAAATCCAACTCACAAAGCAAGCGATTCCCTTCAATAAAACTGAAGTTTCCAAAATTTATCTTCATAAAGCAATCGATATCTATTGGAGTTAGAATGTTTCTAATTTGAAAAGTCACATATCTTTATCTTCCTACGATTGCTCTTTATTTCAGATTTAAGCAAATTTTGGAATTATTAATTTCTAATTAAAAACTCCAAGTAGCCCCGCCAATAATCAAAAGAATTATTAAATAAATTTGATAGACTTTAGATTTTTAATCCTTTTTTAATTATCTCCTTTTATTCTCTTGTATAGATTTATTTCTAATTTCAGGAATAAGAAGATTAGAACATTCTTCACAAATGAGAATTTAAATGAACGCCGACATTACATAGTACCCATAACAGGGTAATAGGATTGCAAGAAAAGTAAATTTTAAATAAGAATTTGCAAAATGAGGTAAAATATAAAACATAAGTGTTAAGTTGAGATATTTCTTGACAACTTTTGACTGTTAATTAGAAGAGTGGGTCCATTTGCACTACATAAATTGAGTTTGCAGGATGGAATTTGAAGTTGAATCATGAAACAAAGAGTTGCGCTGATGACTCTTGATGAGGCCATCTTTTTGTTGGGTCATCTCTATGATGAATAGAGCTACACGTCTTTGATCTTCATAATGAATAAGATCTTGTAAAGAGCCTTAATTTCCTCTAAAGAGGTGGTAAAACCCGTCACGGATCTCATAATACACTAGGCATCTAAATACCAAATGCCACTCTAATTCTAGTTCGTTATTGGAAAGTTTACATATATGCAAATGCTGCAGAAGAAAGTCCTCTGACTCCATGCAAAGTTGATGAGAGCATATCTGCAATTGACCCAAAGAAAATCTCAAACTAAAAGATATTTTGGTGTACTTAGGAGTATATATACGTTTATATTCTATTTGACAGTGGTGCTCCAAGTAGTGATGCATTTTTGTTGACAACGGTGTCAATGTTTATGTTCAAGTTGATCTTGTGTAGGATTTGTGTTAGGAACCCATGCTACCCCTTCTCTTTATTTTGTCAATGTAATAGTTGCTATAGATGCATATGCTTTGTAAGTCGTCCCATGAGCATTTTGTTTTATCCCACATTCAAAAAAGTAATAGTTGCTTATATTAGACTTAGTATATAAGTAAGTGTTGAGGTCAAGAAAAACATCCACGAATTTATTATATTGAGCTTGCTCAAAGGAGGTTGCCTCCTTGAAATGGCCTGCGATTAATTCAATCTTTTAAAAAGTTTTGCTAATTATCTATATCTGTTAATTCATGTTATTTCGTGCATTTTTATTAATTGTTGCAAGAGGATCCTCTCATCTAGTATCAGAGTGTTTTCTAGGGCCACAATTTTTTTTTCCTTCAGAAAGTCTTAACTCTGTTTTGCTGCATATATTATTTCAATAATTTTTCAAAAAATCTTAACTCTATCTGCCTGCATAGCTCAATTAAGTAATTTTTTGTAATCTGTTTCGATAAAACCCTGATCGCATAACTGTGGGAAGTGCTTGGGTGAAAGCCCTAAAACTCATTGTGAGGATTACCACAAGAACCCCAAAGTAGTTGGTCCATTGAGAGGACCTACCAGTGAAACGAACGACCCCTTCTCGATTGAGTAGTTCTCATTCGTGAGGAAAACCAAGCGCTATCGCTAAGAGGTAAATCTGTGGCCAATTTTTTTTGGAGAGCGGTACTTGTTTAGACGACATTGGTGGTCATAATGATATTTTGAAACCATTAGGCAACTATTGAAATTTGGGGCCTTTTTTTTATCAATTTCAGAATATTTCTAGCAGACTTAAAAAAATCAATCAGTAGAGTATCCGTAAACTATCAGAGGACTTGCAGGTAGATATTTGACAAGGACCAAGATCCACAAACCATCTGCAAAGTATCAGTAGACTCTCAGAGGATTTATTGCCAGAAAGAAAACATAAAAGAGAAATCAGAAAGAGTAATTTTTTTCATATTTTTGTCATATTTCTTTCTCTGTAGCTTCATTAATCCTCAAACTTTATTCGAACACTTGAAATTCCATTCCCCACATTTTTTTCATTTAGGTCCCATATCCCAATTCTAGTTTTAATTTCTGTAAATCGCAATTTTCTCTTTTTTCGGGTTTTGTCATAACTTTTCTGTTTTTGTCTATTTGCCTCGAAATTTTTCCAGTGTTCATCTCTTTTTTCTACTCCTTTGTCCCTCTTTGATAAATTTTCCAATTTTTTCATTTTCACTTATGAAATTGTCCTCACTTTTGTCAATCATACTCCCATTGTGAAAAAAAAGAAGTAAAAGTACCTTTAACCTTTCTGATTTCATCCAAATTAAAATTTTTTTTTACTAAATGTGTCTTAACTCTAGTTTTTGTTCCCATTTCAAAATAAAATTAAAAAATCTCTTATTCTAGGCATGGTAGTAACTTGAACAGGAGCAAAAAACATGGAGGATGAAATTGATGCCCTCAAAACCCACATCAAAGATCTTGATGAAAAAATTCTCAGCCTCAATTTTCAACATATCACCATGAACAACAGACGACATCCAGAGTCTTTTTCAGACACTAGGTTTTCTTCTTCCAACACTTTTCGTTGGCCAAATCTTAATTTTTTTCGATTCAATGGTGCGGATCCGACTAGATGGATCTATTAGGTAGAACAATATTTTAGTCTGCATAATAATTTTGATGCTAACAAGGTCCCGTTTACATCCTTTCACTTGGAACACAGAGCCCTTCAATGGTATCATTGGTATACCAAGGCTCATGATGAGTCCATATGGATTGATTTTTGTACCCTCATTTTGCAATGGTTTGGCCCTAGTGCTTTTGATGACTTTATTAGAGCACTCACTAAACTTCTCCAAACAAGAACTGTGAGAGAATATCAAACAGAATTTGAAAAGCTGGTCAATCACTTAGAGGGATTGTCCGATGAATTCTTTAGGAGTTGCTTTGTCAGTGAACTGAAGGATGTAATTTGATCTGAGGTCAAAATGTTCCAGTCCAACATGATGATGGAAGCCTTAGGGTTGGCTAAGTTGGCAGAGGACAAGATCATAACTCAATAGTGATTCAAATCCAATTTTCCTCCATTCAAAAATATAGCTCTACAATGATCTCAAACAACGCTAGCCCCTAGAATCACTCCTATCAGGCGTTTGACTGAAGCAAAGATGCAAGCCCATAGAGAAAAAGGACTATGTTACAATTGTGATGATAAATTCACTCGGGGACATCAATGTGTCGAGCAAAAGCTCTACCTATTAGATGTGGACTCTTCCTCGAAATTGAAGATTGAGAAGATGTTCAGGATACAATAGATGATCTAGAAGAAGCTCAGTCGATTGTGAAACTTGTTTCTCAGGAAGACCAATCAAAGATCTCTATCCATGCTTTAGCAGGAGTCACCACCCTACAAACCATGCGAGTTAGGGGTTACTTCAATAAATTCTCTCTCACAATATTCATTGATTTTGGTAGCACTCATAACTTCATTGACCCTCGAATCGCCAAATAGGTCGATTGTTTTATCTATCCTTACTTTAACTTTGAAGTCATGATTGCCAATGGGGGCACATTACCTTGCAAAGGGAACTGTCGCAATGTGCGTATCTCTATTGGAGATTATGACTTGTGCTCTAACATGTTTGCCTTGCCCTTAGACGAATGTGATGTTGTTTAAGGAGCCCAATGGTTACGTGCACTTGGACCCATCTTATGGGATTTCGCTGAACTTTGTATGCAATTTTCAGACAATAGACAAAAACACACATTGAAAGGCTTACAACCAGGGTCTCTCAGCATTATAAGTTCACATCGCATGGAAAAGCTTCTTAAGAAGAATTCACGCGACGTCATTGCCCAACTCAATTCTATTCAAGTGCAACCATCAACAGTCTTCACTACTCCTGATCTATAAACCATTTTGCATAGGTATGGCATAGGTATGCAGCTGTCTTTGCCAAACTAGTGGGATTGCCACCTTCACGACTAGAGGACCATCGTATTCAATGCTTTTCTGGAAGCATTCCTTCCAACATTTGGCCCTACTGCTACCCATTTCAGCAAAACACTGAGATCGAGATGCTCATTCGAGACTTACTAAAGCAAGACATTATTCACTCCAGTATCAACACATATTCTTCTCCAGTTCTTGTTCAGAAAAAAGATGGGTCATGGCGTCTCTGCATTGACTTCCATGCACTTAATCACATCACAATCAAGGATAAGTTTATGATCCCTATTATTGATGAGCTTCATGGTGCTCATTTTTTCTCCAAATTGGATCTCTATTCTGGATATCACTAGATCTGACTTCATGAGGATATCTCTAAGACAACTTTTCGCACGCATGATGTCCACTATGAGTTTTTGGTCATGCCATTTGGCCTCACCAAAGCTCCTTCAACATTTAAGCATTGATGAATAAAATATTTTGGCCCTACCTGCAAAAATTCATTCTAGTCTTTTTCGACGATATCCTCATCTATACTAAAACATGGTCTGAGCATCTCCAACAATTGGGGCTCCCACTGCAACTTCTCTCTAACCATCATCTTTGTGCAAAATAGTCCAAATGTGCTTTTGGCCAGGACAAAGTGGAGTATCTTGAGCATATTGTTTCAGCCCAAGGTGTTCGGGTGGATCTTGAAAAAATCGCTGCCATGACAAATTGACCTCATCCTCAGACACTCAAGAGCCTTCATGGTTTTTTGGGGCTGACTGGATACTATCGCAAATTTGTCAAGGATTATGGGAAGATTGCAGCTTTGCTGATAACAATGTTGAAAAAAGATGCTTTTACATGGACACAAGTGGCTGTGTGCTTTTGTAAAATTGAAACACGCTGTGTACTGTACCTTTTCTAGCTATGCCAAATTTTTCCAAGACCTTCATTATCGAGAGTGATGCTTGTGGCAATGGACTTGGTGTTGTTCTCCTCCAAGAAGGATGCCCCATTGTATTCACCAACAAAGCCCTATATGGTAAGAATTTAGTACTCTCTACTTACGAGAAGGAAATGATGGCTATTTTACATGCAATATAGAAGTGACAGCCATACTTACTGGAGAATCATTTTTACATCAAAACTGATCACCAGAGTCTGAAATATTTCTTAGAACAACACGTCTCCGCCCAATCACAACAAAAATGGGTCAATAAACTCATGGGTTATGACTATGAGATCACTTATAAGAAGAGTAAGGACAATATTGTGGCTGATGTTCTGTCTCACACATTTACGGACCAAGTCTCCATTTCAGCTATTTCCATGCCTATTCCACATTGGTTGGACACTATACAATAGGGATATGTCAATGACTCCTCATTATCTCAAATCATTCAACAGTTGGCCATTAACCCTTCCACTATACTGCATTATTCTTGGTATAATGCTTCTTTGTGATATAAGGGTTGTCTGGTGCTTCCCTAGAGCACATATCTTCAGCACACTGTATTCTATGAACTCCATGCTTCTCCATTGACAGGGCACTTAGGGTTCCTCAAAACTTATGAGCAGGCACGATGCAACTTCTTTTGGAAGGGAATGAAAAAGGCAATTCAAAAAATGGTGGATAAATGTGATACCTGCCAACACAACAAGGGTGATGAGTGTTTGGACCGATATTTCCATGGATTTCATTGAGAGACTCCCTAACTCTGGAAGAAAAATAGTGATCTTGGTTGTGGTTAATCACTTCTCCAAATATAGTCATTTTTGTGCCCTCATCTATCCTTATACCGCCTCATAGTCTCACAAATTTTCTTGGACAAGATTTTCCATCTTCATGGCATTCCTTTGTCCATTATCTCAGATCGTGATGCAACTTTCACTAGCCATTTTTGGATAGAACTATTTCACCGCACCAACACTCAACTGAAGATGAGTTCTAGGTATCATCCCCAAATGGATGGGCATATCGAAATTGTCAAGAAATGCTTGGAAACTTTTCTTCATTGCTTCACCTTAGAACAACAAAATCTGTGGGCCAAGTGGCTCCCCTTCGTTGAATGGTGGTACAATACCTCCTACCACACTTCAATGAAAATGACTCCATATGAAGCAGTCTATGGTCAAGCACCCCCAGTGTTCCTACTGTACACCCCTAGTAGTTCATTAGTTCAAGCGGTCGACACGATTCTCTGCACCCGAGATCAGATCCTCAGCTCCCTGCGAGACAATCTTCATATGGCACAAAATCAAATGAAACAACATGCTGATCAACACCATTCTAAGTGCACTTTTCAAGTAGGTGATAAGGTTTTTTCCACCTCCAGCCATACAAACAATCCTCCCTAAAACTCAAAGGGCATCATAAGCTGGCTCCCAAGTTCTATGGGCCCTATAAGGTTCTTTAGAATATTGGGTGGGTTACTTATAAGTTGGAGCTGCCACCTTCTTCCCAAGTTCACCCATCATTTCATGTCTCTCATTTGAAGAAAGTTCTTGGCACAAACATTAGAGTGCAGAATTTTATTATAACTTGATAATGAAGGGTCCATCCTTCTCGAGCTGGAGGCAATCCTAGACAAGTGCACATGCCAACTTTGCTCCCGCTCCATCACAGAGGTTTTAATTCAGTGGCACGAAATGCAACCAGAGGATGCAACATGGGAACCACTATTTCAGATTCAATATCAATTCCCACATCTGAAGCTTTGAGGACAAAGCTTTTTCTAAGAGGGAGGAGATGTTAGGAACCCGTGCTACCCCTTCTTTTTATTTTGTTAGTGTAATAGTTGCTATGGACGCATATGCTTGTAAGTCATCCCGTGAGCATTTTGTTTTATCCCACATTCAAGGGAAGTAGTAGTCATTTATATTAGACTTAGTATATATGTGTTGAGGCCAAGGGAGACATCCACAGATTTATTATATTGAGCTTTCTCAAAGGAGGTTGTCGCCCCAAAGTGACTTGCAATCAATTCAATCTTTTTAAGTGTTCTACTAATGATCTAAATTTATTAATTCGTGCTATTAATTCATGTTATTTCATGCATTTTTATTAATTGTTGTAGGAGGATCCTCTCAATTTGTAGATCTCATCCATGGTATCTCTATGAATATCTCTTTTTAACATATAGGGAGTATTAATTGAAAATGCGTTTCGAGGTAAATGATTAAATATTAATATCATTTTCAAACTTACATTGAGCATACAAAGTGTTCTTCATTGCTTGTTCACATAACTTCATAGAGATTGAAGAGCTTTAAATGGATATATATTGTATGCCAAATTGTCGTATTTGCGATACATCTTAATCTATGAAGTAACATCACTACATGGAAAACCACTGAAATATGGATGGGATGAATGCCAAGTTTAGTGAAAATAATTGCACACGGCATGACCTTTTTGCCTACAAGTTTTTGGATAACATTAAAATAAGAATTCTATCAATTTGATCCCAATTGGTACTATGAAGTCCAAAGCCCTAAATCTCACAACTATACAATATTATTGGTGGCACTAAAGTTTGGAAGATATGCAATTTTGTTTTGTCTTCCTGACATTGAAGCGAGAAACATTTGTCTCTCAAGTGTGCAAGTGCAACATAACCCTTTTGTACTATCTCTTTTGTTGTAGGGAGCATATTGAAGGCATGGCCTTTGAAAGACACACCAAGATAAGTATAAGACAAAATTACTTCATCCAAACATCCTAAACAAACTATAAACCTCCTTTAAAGAGGATGATTATGTTATTGAAGATTGTCATAAGCACGATTAAATAACTCCTAACATGCAAATAACTATAAACCTCCTAGAATGTCAGTATGTTGCAAAGAGCATTGTTTCAAGGGATTTTTTGAAAAGATTTCACAAACATAACATATTTTATAATGACTCAATTAACTTGCCAACTTGTCTTGCTCCATTGCCATCAAGGTTGAGTTCTTATGTCGCTACATTGCCGTACAAAATAGTTTGTGAATAATGTTAGTTTAACCTAACTAAAAACAAAAAAATGTATAATAACTTCTTTCAAAATATAATGTAGATCTTTGCAGTGGTGGGTAGGTGGAGTGACAAGTCAGATAGTCCACCACCTCCTCTTCCTCTGTAGGTTGTTTTGGTTATACTAATTGCTTAATCAACATGGTCATTATTACATTATAGTTGATTATGCTTATTGCTTATGGTTGTAAATAGTTGTATTTTAGAGTTTGGGTACTCGATTGATTCATCATCATAAACATCAAGGGTTAAATTGACAATTAACCCTTCCTGTCAGGGAATTTGTTTATGACAAGTATCCATTTAACATTGGCATTCAAAAGCTAGCAGATTTCATCTTTAAAGTAGGGAACACCAAAGACCAAATATGTATTTATTGTAATCCTTTATTCTTTTGTAAATTTCCATCATATTTTATGGTTACAAAGTTTAAATACATTCATATTGGTGTCAAATTTAACTGATTCATAGTTATTGCTATTTTATAGTTATTTGTACTTGGTACACATGGTTATAGACATGGTTTATTGGTGGCATATTTGATATGATTTTTAGTTATATATTTTTTATTTTAAGGTGTGACATCTTTCCACCTATATTTTTAATCAAACATCTAGTTATGTTTAATTTCTAAATGAATATGCTTTCAATTGTGTATGCAAAATTTATGTTCAATTTCTAAATGAATATAATGACATGATTTTATTTAAAGTGAATTAAATTGGCAAAAAATAAGCAAGTGATGGGAAAATGGGTTCTACCTTTGTGAGTTGAAATAAAATTAAGCAAGTGTTGTGGGGTTTAGGTGGTAGAAAGATATTTGATGATTGCTCGATTGCTTTCTTGTGCATACTTGGGCATATTGCTTGTTGTGTCTTGTCCAATTTTATCCATAGATGATACTCTAATTGTCATGTCCACGTGATTGATTGATTTTTGGTCACAGTGTTTGCTTGATGGTTACATGTACTAAATGCATGGTTACATGATTGTGTGTGATTATTGCTAGTATCGGTCCTTGGAAATTCTCAAAAGAACATGTTAATGTTGTAGTATATCTCAATTACTCAACCGTTCATAAGATAATAGGTACATAAAAGGCATATTTGTGACTTACCTAATCCATTATGTACCCCGAGCAAGGATAGGTCATACATCTAGTGTGGGATAAAAAGAAACCAAGACACTTGAAGGTATATAACTTTCTATAAAAGGAATACACATAATAGACAATTACAAATTGTCTTCATAGATTCTTCAATAAAGTATATGGGTTAGGGATATATCTTGTTTTAGCAAATTACTTGAATTTATCATCAATAAAACAACAACTAAAGAACCTGTTCTCCATGTGACTTATACAATATTTATAAAGTTATCTTGACTCTTCATCTTCTTGGCTATTCATTTCTCCTTAAGAGGAGGCATTCAACTTTCCATTTGCCTTATCCATTTACAATATCTATTGAAAAATGTACATATATCACAATTAGAATATTACAATATGTTTGCAAGTCATCACTCACAATCCCCTACTAAAACTTTCCAAGATTCAAATAGATGTCTCACCTCGAGATAAAATAAGATGGTGTAGTTGCGTTGGTCATGTGCTCACTTCAATCATTGGGTGATTCTTTTTGTATCTTTTGATTTTGTATTAATTTTAAGTTTTGCTTTTAGTTTCACAATAAGTTCCATTTGCTAGTTTTCACTTATAATGCATCACTTAGTTGCCCTTTTAGGTTTTCAATTAAGTAGCATACCAACCTACTATCCTTTCCGATTTTAAATAAATTGGCATAAGCATGAGGTCTCCCTTTATAGGTTTTCAGCCTTATTGGCCATTCTTAGATATTTCTCTAAAATTTCCCTCTTCAAAACAATGTGGCCCAAAATTCCACAAAATTGCTTCGACTCTTTATACCTTGCTGCGATGGAGGAGGTGGTGAAGATGCAATTGGAGTTGGTTGGATTTAAGGATCCATTTGACTTTGCAATTGTGAAACAACTATGTTGGCGGAAACTTTGTTCATCAACTTGATCTTTGATGGATGGTAGAACATTAGCATATTGACCTTGTAGGTTCTCTAGTCAGCTAGTCCTTTGTGCGCCATTATAAAGTATGTGCACAATTATGCAAATATTTGTATGATACTAAACATGTTATCCTCATCAGTGGTTTGAATGGCTGGAGTTTGACCATGTTATCTAGGTTATATTTTGTTAGGTTGTGGAGCTAAAAGCTTCAACTTGTTGCAGACAAGAAAATGAGGTTGCTGAAGTTCTATAAGAACCGGCGTCGGCAGCATGACTGACATCGGTCAAGATGAAGCAGAAGGCAACCAGCATCGGCAAGAAGTCGATCGACGTCGGTCAGCACCAGGCAAGCAGGGACCAACATCGGTCGCCTGTGTGTTCCAGAACTGTTCGTTGCACGAACAGTTAGTTAAGTGAACGGAGTGTTTGCATGTAAAGGCTATTTCGAGTCTTGAGCTGCGTGTCTATTATTAGCAAACAAAGAGTCTAAGTTATTGTTTAAGTCTGGGATCTATTTATAGACCCATTGGCATGTATTGTAAAGTGTGCTAGTGAAGAGAACAAAGTGTGTGTTTCTCCTAGTTTCACTAATGAGCTAAGAAGGACGGCAAGGAAGATCCTTTCATTGTAAGATCATTGAGTTGCAGGTTGTTGCAAGCTCATAGGAGATCTACAAGTGTAAGTATGGTCTATTGAATTGCAGGTTGTAGGTTCATGGGAGATCAACTTGAAGTACTATAGAGTGCTTGGGTACTGACAGGGTTATTACTGACTGGTTGGAGAGGTGAACACCAATTCTGTGTGTGAGTTGTGTGTTGAGACCATTTTTTGGTAGGAGAGTGTTTTGAAGAAGAATTACTGTACACTTGAGGTGTGGAAAGCCTCTGTAAAGTGGAAGAGTGTGGCGGCTCTTTATTGTATTCTTTTCTGTACAAATGTTAATATAAGATAGTGTATTGTCTCTCATATTCTGTGCTATTTGTGTTAGGGTGTGGAGCTAAAAGCTTCACCTTAAGGCAAACATGGAGGTTTCTGAGCGTACGCAGTCGCCGGCATCGACAGGCACAATTGACGTCAGTCAGGGGAAGCGCAGAAGGAAACTGGCATCGGCAGGATATCGGCCGGCATCGGTCACCTCCATTCAAGCAGGGACCGACGTCGGTCGCCTGTGGCAGTCAGAACTGCTGTTGACGAACAATCAGTTAAGTGAACGCAGAGTTTGCATGATAAAGACTAGTTTGAGTCTTTGAGCCGCTTGTCTAAATTAGTGTATGCATGAGATCTATGTAATAGACTCATCGGCTGTATTGTTAAGTGTTGAACTTGTAGAACCCAAGTGTAGAACTTGGAGAGTTCTTCCCATGGTGGAATCAAGTAGGATTCCCCATGTATGTAAGATCAGGTTTGATATGCAGGGTGTTACAGGATCATGGTGGAGATCTACATGTGATAAGTAAGATCAGGTTGGTCTGCAGGGATGTGTGTATGCGAGGGTCAGAAGGAGATCGACGGGGGAGCAGGATCCAAGGTGACAGCAATACATCAGGAGCATGATCATGGTGAGATCTACTTGGAGTACCGATTCGTACTCGGTTGTACTAGATGTACAATGAGGTGAACAACAGCTTGTGTTAGCTGTGTGTTGTGACTTATGAGAGAAGATTACTCAGGTGGGAAGATTACTTGGAGCCCTTGAGGAGGAAGCCTCACAGAGGTGGAAGAAGAGTGTGATCTCTTTATTGTAATTTCCTTTGTAATGAGTTGAATACAATTGTGTGTGTTGCCTCTCATATTCTGTGTGTTTTCTCATTGATAGTTATTTGTTCTTTTGGTTATTTTTGCATGTAGTTGCTTATACAATGGTAATTATGTGTGCTCTTAATTCTGACAAGTTGTGTCAGAGCTTTGGGGAACTTAGGTCCTATTAAATGGTATCCGAGTGAGGTTGGATGTTCTTAGAGCGAGTTTGACTAACAGATGGCCAGATTTGGTTAGTGGTTTGTTGATTACAGGTTACTCACAGGGGTTTCTGATTGAGTGGGAGTATAGCAACGATAGAAGAAGGTAAGCTGAGGATGAATAAATTCAAGCACAGGATTAACACCACAAGGAGTGTGGTGGGTTGTCTTCAAGTGAGAGCTTGAAGAGGAATACAAGCCAGGATGCAGATTAGACAGAGTACTGGTATAGGTACATGTGTAGCTGTTTATCTCCAAGTGGGAGATTGTTAGGGTGTGGAGCTAAAAGCTTCACCTTAAGGCAAACATGGAGGTTTCTGAGCGTACGCAGTCACCGGCGTCGGCAGGCCACAACCGATGTCGGTTAGGGGAAGCGCAGAAGGAAAACGACATCGACAGGATATCGGCCGACGTCGATCACCTCCAGTCAGGTAGGGACCGACGTCGATCGCCTGTGGCAGTCAAAATTGCTATTAATGAACAGTCAGTTAAGTGAACGTGGAGTTTGCATGATAAAGACTAGTTCGATTCTTTGAGCCACTTGTCTGAATTAGTGTATGCATGAGATCTATATAATAGACTCATGGGCTGTATTGTTAAGTGTTGAATTTGTAGAACTCAAGTGTAGAACTTGGAGAGTTCTTCCCATGGTGGAATCAAGTAGGATTCCCCATGTATGTAAGATCAGGTTTGATATGCAGGGTGTTGCAGGATCATGGTGGAGATCTACATGTGATAAGTAAGATCAGGTTGGTCTGCAGGGATGTGTGTATGCGAGGGTCAGAAGGAGATTGGCGGGTGAGCAAGATCCAAGGTGACAGCAATACATCAGGAGCATGATCATGGTGAGATCTACTTGGAGTACCGGTTCGTACTCAGTTGTACTGGATGTACAATGAGGTGAACAACAGCTTGTGTTAGCTGTGTGTTGTGACCTATGAGAGAAGATTACTCAGGTGGGAAGATTACTTGGAGCCCTTGAGGAGGAAGCCTCACAGAGGTGGAAGAAGAGTGTGATCTCTTTATTATAATTTTTTTGTAATGAGTTGAATACAATTGTGTGTGTTGCCTCTTATATTCTGTGTGTTTTCTCATTGATAGTTATTTGTTCTTCTGGTTATTTCCGCATGTAGTTGCTTATACAATGGTAATCATGTGTGCTCTTAATTTTGACAAGTTGTGTCAGAGCTTTGGGGAACTTAGGTCCTATCAAATGGTATTAGAGCGAGATTGGATGTTCTCAGAGCGAGTTTGACTAACAGATAGCCAGATCTGGTTAGTGGTTTGTTGATTACAGGTTACTCACAGGGGTTTTTGATTGAGTGGGAGTATAGCAACGGCAGAAGAAGGTAAGCTGAGGATGAAAAAATTCAGGCACAGGATTAACACCACAAAGAGTGTGGTGGGTTGTCTTCAAGTGGGAGCTTGAAGAGGAATACAAGCCAGGATGCAAATTAGATAGAGTACTGGTATAGGTACAGGTGCAGCTGTTTATCTCTAAGTGGGAGATTGTTAGGGTGTGGAGCTAAAAGCTTCACCTTAACGCAAACATGGAGGTTTCTGAGCGTACGCAGTTGCCAGCGTCGGTAGGCCACAACCGACATCGGTTAGGGGAAGTGTAGAAGGAAATCGGCATCGGCAGGATATCAGTCGACGTCGATCACCTTCAGTCAGGCAGGGACCGACATCGGTCGCCTGTGGCGGTCAGAACTGCTGTTGACGAACAGTCAGTTAAGTGAACGCGGAGTTTGCATGATAAAGACTAGTTCGATTCTTTGAGCCACTTGTCTAAATTAGTGTATGCATGAGATCTATATAATAGACTCATGGGCTGTATTGTTAAGTGTTGAACTTGTAGAACCCAAGTGTAGAACTTGGAGAGTTCTTCCCATGGTGGAATCAAGTAGGATTCCCCATGTATGTAAGATCAGGTTTGATATGCAGGGTGTTGCAGGATCATGGTGGAGATCTACATATGATAAGTAAGATTAGGTTGGTCTGTAGGGATGTGTGTATGTGAGGGTCAGAAGGAGATTGGCGGGGGAGCAGGATCCAAGGTGATAGCAATACATCAGGAGCAAGATCATGGTGAGATCTACTTGGAGTACCAGTTCGTACTCGGTTGTACTGGATGTACAATGAGGTGAACAACAGCTTGTGTTAGCTGTGTGTTGTGACCTATGAGAGAAGATTACTTAGGTGGGAAGATTACTTGGAGCCCTTGAGGAGGAAGCCTCACAGAGGTGGAAGAAGAGTGTGATCTCTTTATTGTAATTTCTTTTGTAATGAGTTGAATACAATTGTGTGTGTTGCCTCTCATATTCTGTGTGTTTTCTCATTGATAGTTATTTGTTCTTCTGGTTATTTTCGCATGTAGTTGCTTATATAATGGTAATCATGTGTGCTCTTAATTCTGACAAGTTGTGTCAGAGCTTTGGGGAACTTAGGTCCTATCAAATGGTATCAGAGCGAGGTTGGATGTTCTCAGAGCGAGTTTGACTAATAGGTGGCCAGATCTGGTTAGTGGTTTGTTGATTACAGGTTACTCACAGGGGTTTCTGATTGAGTGGGAGTATAGCAACGACAGAAGAAGGTAAGCTAAGGATGAAGAAATTCAGGCACAGGATTAACACCACAAGGAGTGTGGTGGGTTGTCTTCAAGTGGGAGCTTGAAGAGGAATACAAGCCAGGATGCAGATTAGACAGAGTACTGGTATAGGTACAGGTGCAACGGTTTATCTCCAAGTGGGAGATTGTTAGGGTGTGGAGCTAAAAGCTTCACTTTAAAGCAAACATGGAGGTTTCTGAGCGTACGCAGTCACCGACGTTGGCAAGCCACAACCGACGTCGGTCAAGGGAAGTGCAGAAAGAAACCGACATCGGCAGGATATCGACTAGCGTCGGTCACCTCTAGTCAGGCAGGGACCGACGTCGGTCCCCTGTGGCAGTCAGAACTATTGTTGACAAACAGTCAGTTAAGTGAACGTGGAGTTTGCATGATAAAGACTAGTTCGAGTCTTTGAGCCGCTTGTCTAAATTAGTGTATGCATGAGATCTATATAATAGACTCATGGGCTGTATTGTTAAGTGTTGAACTTGTAGAACCCAAGTGTAGAACTTGGAGAGTTCTTCCCATGGTGGAATCAAGTAAGATTCCCCATGTATGTAAGATCAGGTTTGATATGCAGAGTGTTGCAGGATCATGGTGGAGATCTACATGTGATAAGTAAGATCAGGTTGGTCTGCAGGGAAGTGTGTATGCGAGGGTCAGAAGGAGATCGGCGGGGGAGTAGGATCCAAGGTGACAGCAATACATCAGGAGCAGGATCATGGTGAGATCTACTTGGAGTACCAGTTCGTACTTGGTTGCACTGGATGTCCAATGAGGTGAACAACAGCTTGTGTTAGCTGTGTGTGTGATGTATGAGAGAAGATTGCTCAGGTGGAAAGATTACTTGGAGCCCTTGAGGAGGAAGCCTCACAGAGGTGGAAGAAGAGTGTGATCTCTTTATTGTAATTTCCTTTGTAATGAGTTGAATACAATTGTGTGTGTTGCTTCTTATATTCTGTGTGTTTTCTCATTGATAGTTATTTGTTCTTCTGGTTATCTCTGCATGTAGTTGCTTATACAATGGTAATCATGTGTGCTCTTAATTCTGACAAGTTGTGTCAGAGCTTTGGGGAACTTAGGTCCTATCATATTTAACCACATATCCATTTAACATGTTGCCTCTAAAAAGTAAACTTAAATGGGGTTGGGAATAACTTGGGAATAACTGACCCAATTAAACTAAGCGTTGGGAATAACCTGGGAATAACCGTCCCATTTAAACACAATTTGGGGGAATCATGAACTACTAGTTTTACCCCTTAAAAGGAAACTACCATCAATGTTACACACTTTACATCCCAAATTTCAAAGTTCATGGCATTTACTTTACTCAAATAATTTGTCAATGATAATAATAAATCAAGTAAAGAAGGCATGTCATGAGATAGGAGAAAGTGCTTAAACCTTTGGGAAATTTACGTGAGGTGAACATTCCAAGTGCTAAAGTATTGAGTTCAACAACCAAAAAGATTTGAGAAATGTAAATTTGGGTGATGATAGCTACACTTTTTTGGCGACCCAAAATTTAAGGAGAATTTCCTTCACACCTGTTAGGGCTATGCATTAACTTTATAATTCATAGCTTGGTTTAATGTGAAACTTTGACTATGAATATATATTATTATCCAGTAGTAATCATAATAGGTTAATAGGACTTGTGAAAGTTTGAATATATATATAATTGTTGGGTAGTAATCATAATAGCATAATAGGACTGTAAGGAAAATAAATTTCAAATAAGAATTTGTAAAAGGAGATGAAATATAAACATAAGCATTAAGTTGTTGAGATATCTTTCTGACAAATCATGACTGTTGATTAGAAGAGTGGGTTTATTTGCACTATAGAAATTTAGGTTGCAGAACGGAGTTTGAAGTTGAATCATGAAACAAAGAGTTGTGTTGATGACTCTTGAGGAGGCCATATTTATGTTGGGTCATCTCTATGATGAATAAAGCTACATATCTTTGATCTTCATAATGAATAAGATCTTGTAGAGACCCTTAATTTTATCTAAAGAGATAGTAAAACCCGTGAAGGATCTCATAATACATTAGACATCTAAATACAAAATGCCCCTCTAATTCTAGTTCATTATTGGAAAGTTTACATATATGCAAATGTTGCAGAAGAAAGTCCTCTAACTCCATGCAAAGTTGATGAGAGCATATTTGCAATTGACCCAAAAAAAATCTCAAACCAAAAGAGATCTTGGTGTACTTGGGAATACCAAGCATCTCATAATACACTAGGCATCTAAATACAAAATGCCCCTCTAATTCTAGTTCATTATTGGAAAGTTTACATATATGCAAATGTTGTAGAAGAAAGTCCTGTAACTCCATGCAAAGTTGACGAGAGCATATTTGCAATTGACCCAAAGAAAATCTCAAACCAAAAGAGATCATGGTGTACTTGGGAGTATGAATACATTTATCTTCTATTTGAAGATAATGCTCCAAGTAGCGATGCTTTTTTGTTGACAACGGTTTCGACGGTTATGTTCAAGTTAATTTTATGTAGGATTTGTAGATCTCATCCATGATGTATTTATGAATATATCTTTCAATGTGTAGGGGGCATTGACGGAGAAGGTGTTACGAGGCAAATGATCAATATTAATATCAATTTCAGACTTACATTGAGAATACAAAGTGTTTTTCATTGCTTGTTCACATAACTTCATATAGATTAAATAACTTTAAATGGATATATATTATGCCCAATTGTTGTATTTCCGATGCATCTTAATCTATGAAGCAACATCGCTACATGGAAAACAACTGAAATATGGAAGGGATGAATGCCAAGTTTAGTGAAAATAATTGCATGTGGCATGATCATTTTGCCCACAAGTTTTTGGATAACATTAAAATAAGAACTCTATCAACCTGATCCCAATTGGTACTACTAAGTCTAGGTCCCTAAATCTCACAACTATACAATATTGTTGGTGATACTAAAGTTTGGAAGATATGCAATTTTGCTTTGTCTTCCTGACACTAAAGTGAGAAACATTTATCTCTCAAGTGTACAAGTGCAACATAACCCTTGCATAATATCTCTTTTATTGTAGAGAGCATATTAAAGGCAAGGCCTTTGAAATATGTGCCAAGATAAGTATAAGACAAAACTACTTCATCCAAACTTCCTAAATAACTATAAACCTCCTTTAAAGAGGATACTTATGTTATTGAAGAATGTCATAAGCATGATTAAATAACTCCTAAAATGAAAATAAATATAAACCTCTTAGAATGTCAGTATGCTCAAAGAGCATTGTTTCAAGGTATTTCTTGAAAAGATTTTGCAAACATAACATGTTTTATAATGGCTAAATCAACTTGCCAACTTGTCTTGCTCCATTGCCATCAAGGTCTTCTTATGTCGCTACATTACCATACAAAATAGTTTATGAATAATGTTAGTTTGACCTAAACAAAAACAAAAAATATATAATAAAAACTTTCAAAATATAATGTAGATATTTGCGGTGGTGGGTAGGTGCAGTGACAAGTCAGATAGTCCACCACCTCCTCTTCCTCCGTAGGTTGTTTTGGTTATAATAATTGCTTAATCATAATGGTTATTATTATATTATCATTGATTTTGCTTATTTATTATGGTTGTAAATAATTATCTTTTAGATTTTGGGTAAATAATTGGTCAGGGAATTTGTTTATGACAAGTATCCATTTAACATTGGCATTCAAAATCTAGCACATTTCATCTTTAAAGTAGGGAACGTCAAAGACAAAATATGTATTTATTGTAATTCTTTATTCTTTTGTAAATTTCCATCATATTTTATGGTTTCAAAGTTTAAATACATTCATATAAATGTCAAATTTAACCGATCATAGTTATTGCTATTTTTTAGTTACTTGTACTTGGTACACATGGTTGTAAACATGGTTATTGGTGGTATATTTGATATGATTTTTAGTTATATATATTTTTATTTTCAGGTGTGATATCTTTCCACCTATCTTTTTAATCAAACATGTAGTTATGCTTAGTTTCTAAATGAATATGCTTTCAATTGTGTATGTAAAAATTATGTTCAATTTCCAAATGAATATAATGACATTATTTTATTTGAAAGTGAAGCTTTAGAAGTAATTTGGAAAAAACTAATAGTAGACTTGGCCTTCTTAAAGTGATGGGAAAAAAGGGTTTTAACTTTGTGAGTTGAAATGAAATTAGGCAAGTGTTGTGGGGCTTAGGTGGTAGAAAGATATTTGATGATTGCTCGATTGCTTTCTTGTGCATACTTGGGCTTATTGCTTATCGTGTCTTGTCCAATTTTATCCAAAGATGATCTTCTAATTATCATGTCCATGTGATTGATTGATTTTTGGTCACAGTGTTTGCTTGATGATTACATTTACTAAATGTGTAGTTGCATGATTGCGTGTGATTGTAACGGTCCTTCAAAATCCTCACAAGGACATGTTAATGTTGTAGTATATCTCAATTACTCAACCGTTCGTAGGATAATAGGTACATAAAAGGCATATTTGTGAGTTACCTAATCCATTATGTACTTTGAGCAAGGATAGGTCATACATTTAGTGTGAGATAAAAATAAGCCAAGACACTTGAAGGTACATAACTTTCTATAAAAAGAATACACATAATAGACAATTATAAATTATCTCCATAGATTATTTAATAAAGTATATAGGCTAGGGATACATCTCATTTTAACAAATTACTTAACTATATCATTAAAAAAATAACTAAAAAAATGTTCCCCACATGACTTATACAATATTAATAAAGTTATCTTGACTCTTCATCTTCTTGGCTATTCATTTCTCCTTAATAGGAGGCATTCAACATTCCATTTGTCTTATCCATTTAAAATATCTATTAAAAAATGTATATATATCACAACTAGAATATTACAATATGTTTATGAGTCATCAGTCACAATCCCTTACTAACACTTTTCTAGACTCAAATAGATGTCTCATCCCGAGACAAAATAAGATGGTGTAGTGCGTTGGTCATGTGCTCACTTCAATCATTAGGTGATCCTTTTTGTATCTTTTGATTTTGCATTAATTTTAAGTTTTGCTTGTAGTTTCAAAATAAGTTCCATTTGTTTTCACTTCTCATGCATTACTTAGTTGTTCTTTCAGATTTTTAATTAACATCCCTACCTACTATCCTTTTTGATGTTCAATAAGTTGGCATAAACATGAGGTTGTCCTTTACAGGCTTTCAACCTTCCTGGCCATGCTTAGATATTTCTATAAAATTTCCCTATTCAAAAAAATAAGTGGCCCAAAATTTCACAAAATTACTTAGACTCTTTATACCTTACTGAGTTGGAGGAGGTGGTGAAGATGCACGTGGAGTTGGTTGTATTTAAGGAGCTAATTGACTTTGTAATATGCGCAACAACTATGTTGGCAGAATATAACTTGGTTCATCAACTTGATATTTGATGGATTGTAGGACATCAACATATTGACCTTGTAGGTTCTCCAATCAGCTAGTCTTTTGGTCATCATTATAAAGTATGTGCATAATTATGCAGATATTTGCATGATAATGAATATGTTATCCTCACCAATCATTTGAATGAGTGGAGTTTGAAATGTAATGATTTTATTAATCTCATCTTTAATCTACAAAAACTTATCTATAAACCTATATGCTTGAACTCTAGCAAAGGTATTACGCAACATCTCCACCTCTCAAATCCTCATATGATCCATGACATTGTGTTGTTGCAAAGATTTGACTAGCATTGCTTCTATTTGGTTATCATATGTGCACTTGCAATGACCCCTTATGCAAATTGTGCTTTTACCATGCATTCTTGCATTTCTTTTTTCATGGCCTTGTCTTGTGCCTTCCAATCTAGAAGTCTATTGTCTTAAAAAAATGACCCTCCAAATAAATCCCATTTCTTTATTCCAATGCATAGACCAAGATCGAGAAATGAATTTTGAGTATAAACACTTAGATTAAAAATATTCATCTTGAGTCTCAAAATGTATTTAGGAGGATTTACACTTTTTCAACACCTAGGGAATTCTCCAAAGTTCCCAAAAAGCCCAAAAATATTGAAATGGTGTAAGGTGTCTATGTTGCCATCTAGACGTGAAAGTCTTGGAAAGGTTTAAGGTGCTCAAAGTGTCAACCAACTCTTAAAGTTGTAAAATACACCAAGGTTTCTCAAGTTCTGCCCATGCAAAAAAGGTGCGAAATATATTGAAATTCCCAAAGTGTCATTAGAGTGCAAAAAGCACGGTGTGTTATTGGAGGCTTAGGTGCCTAGGGTGCATCAAGTGCTCAAAGTTACCTAAAAGTGTGAAATGCATGGAAAGTATGAGAGAATGTTTTAAATAAAAAATAAATCAAATTCAATGAGGCTTTCAAGTCCAGAAGGAACTTTACCAAGGTTATTGAGAATTGTGAAATGCGCAACAAAGACTAACGATGGTTTTTGAATGAAGAAAATAAAAGTGTTACAGGTGTTGTCAGGGCATGTAAGCCACAAAATGCAGATGAATCTAATGTCAATGGTGTAATAAATGCTAAAATCAAACTTTGTATCTATATAACGTTGTGTAATAGTTCATTCTTGCATACAAAATCCCAAATTGCTCGCCCATAGCGTTTAATGAACTCTATGCTCTCATTATAACTCAAACCAATATGATTTCACTCCCAAATCCTTTGTAAGGTCAATTTTATTTGTGTTTTCATCATTTTCATTTCCTTCATCATGTTTTTCCTTGCTTTACATCAGTATTGTGCCCATTTTCATTCTATCATCTCACTTAGGGTTTGTAATGACCTTGTCTTATTATTTCCTCCATTTTCATTCACATTTTATTTATTCTCCCATGCCATTTTAAATGCCTTCATCCTCATAACATTTTTCAACCTTTTTCACCAATTTTCATCAAAATTTGAGCAACCCGTTACATTTCACCCCTATGAAGTGCTATGAGTACCTCAAAGTTCCATTCTGATCATACAAAGCACAGGGGAAGTTTTAGAGGGAGATTTCAATATTTTTTTGTAGACACCTAAATTCCCTAATTTTGTATGGTAATTAACTTTGATTAAATTCAGCACACTAACCCTTCATCATTCCCCAAATTAAATTCATATTTTTATCATTACACTCATTTTGAATAATTGATTAATTCATAATCAATTAATTAAATAATGCACACATATTTCCCTCTAAAACTAATTAAATTTGAATTTTTCATCTCATCCATACATCCTCCACATATGTCTCAACCAAATGTTCACTCATCCAACCACATTATTCAACTTCATCTACCACCTTATGATTCATCTTAGAACATTTCAACTAACTTGTAAGTCATCTCTTGACTTTTTAACTATCTTGACCCATTCATGTCGAGTCACTCAACTACTAAATAACTTTCCTCCTTCTCAATACATGAGAATTAGTCATCATTCATTGATATGAAGACTCAAATCCAATCATTGATTATTTTAATAATTCAACAAATTTAGATTATTCTCAACCATTCATCTTGTCACCTTCAAACCTATAAATTGTCAAGCAATCCTCAACTCAAATCATCCACCTTCAATCTATAGAAACTTTATCGAATTATCCTTATGAATTCATTGAGATCAAAGCCATTTGCAACCACATGCTGTCCGATTCCATTTATTTGGAGAAGAGCTGAGTACCCACATCAAGCAATACAAAATAAATCTACTATTGATCACACAATAGAGAAAGGGATGAACACGCATTTCATGTGTTATAAGTATTTCATTAGTTAACTTTCTCTTATTATTGCTAATCTATCAAGAGGTTAGTGTAGTTTCGGAAGAGTTGCATGTGCATTGTTGTCTTCTTAATTTTACATTCTAAATTTTATACTATACATTTTGACATACTTGATGGGACTTTTTCCAAATCTTTTTCATCTTATCATTTTTTTGTTTATTTTAAAAGTTCATTTAAATTATTTATTATTATTATGTAGGTTTTAGGTTAATTTAGATCTAATTTACTTTCTATTTTTATTTGTTATTTTATTTTCTCAAATTTAATATAGTTTTTAATTTTTTTTTTTTTTTTAAAACACACGACTTTTAAAATAACAATAATTTTTAATTTACAATCTAATTTTTTCTATTTTTTTACAAGTTGGTTTGAATTTAGACTAAAAATATCTTGATAAAATTTCATATAAATCTAAATTATATTTTAGGAGATATTATAATATTCATAATTTTTTTATCATTTAATTTTTAAAAAATAATATAAAAAATTGCAACTGTTAAAATGCTTATAATTTTGTTTTACAATCTGGGTTTTTTATAAAATTTTCAGGGTTATTTTTATTTATATTAAAAATAAGTTGTCAAAATTTTATACAAGCTCAGATCGGATTTCAAGAGATATCATCGAAATAGTGGTTGTTGTTTTAATTTTTTTTAAATTTTTTTTTTGTCTAACCTTTAAGTTTGTATGTTTTTATTCTCTTAATATTTTTGGCTAATTTTATAGGTTGCCTTACTCTTTTAGTTTCTTAAAAACTTCTAACTATTTTTTGCAAGATGCAAGTCCAAGTTTTAAACAAAGGAAGCTAAAAACTAATTTCATTTGTTGCTAATCCATTCTTTATTTCTATTTCCAGTTTTTGAATTAATATTATCTTTTAAGTGTTTAAACAATCATTTCAGTATTTATTTTCCATATTATTTAGTTCACATATTTATTTGGTGTAAATAAAATCTTTTAATTTTTAAACACTTTGTTTGTGTGTGTTGTAAGGTTATGTATGCTCTACCTTGTGGCGTCATATTAGTGACGAAATTCAAGAATCAAAAATAACTTTGTAACTTTTGTATTATCCAAATTATGCTTGTGTATGCTATTCCATTGGTGTCACATTGGTGATGATACTTGAGAATCAAAGACAAATATTAACTTAATTATTTTCTTTTTTTAGGGGCTTTATCAACCATAGATTTCATCACCGTGTAGTGGATCAAACCCCATGCATTGATGGGGTATACAAATTGAGTGTTAACTATCTCAAAGGTCTAAGCGTTGTTATGTTTTAAGCATACTGTGATGTGAGGGGCTTCCATGTTACAACACATAGGGTTTCAATAGTTGCCTTGATGTTTGATTTTTCTAACACCAACCTATTAAAATCTTACATCTAGGTTGGGTACATTGAGATTATACCCATTTTTATGTCTTCATTAAATTGACTTCTACCATGATCTTGTGCCTCATGTATCAAAATGTATTTATAGGACTCCCCTTAGACAATCTTGTGGAAACCTTAAGCCTAGGCAAGTCTTTTTTCCATTCAACTTTAGTGCATCGATTATCGATTAATGCTGAGAAGATACTTTCTATGTATATTTGAAACAGAGTTTAGTGGACTATGGAAATGATACTTCCTCCATAGTCAACACTCTAAAATATTGGTCTGACACTATTCAATGATTAAGTAGCAAGGAAAACCCAAAAGCTGTTTAAGTCCTTTATCCTAGTTGTACATCTTTTTGTGAATTGCATGTGTTTAAAATAAGAACTTGTTTGTTTTGCTTCCTTGTGAAATCCACATATTGAAAGCCTTTTGAAAATAATATTTGAGTTCTAAAATCAAACCAAAATTATATTTGAAACTTATAAATCAAGAAAAATCTAAAGTAAAAAACTCAATAATTTGTTGTCAATTATATTACTTGTTAGTCTTGGTCTTTCATCTTTTATTTTTTGAGTCAAGCCTTTTTAGCAATGTCTCCCATCACAAGACAAATGCCTTTATTGCACAATCCTAGGTTGAGAGAGGAGCCTTATGTAATTCCATTTTCACTTTGGAAATGAGGAACGTAGTGCTAGAGCCATTCCCCCCCTTCTAAAATCATAGAGTATATTTTAGCCAATAAGAATGAGGTTTTGCTACAAGCCTTAAGTCTAGGGCTAAACTTCCTCTTGATTTTGAAACCTAAACCATTCCACATCAACATCAACCTACCACTAGTAACCCTATTACCCAAAATCAACCAAGTCTCCCATCCACTATTTATAGCCTTGAGCCCAACATTCATCATCACACTAGCAAAGGGAATCCAATTCTAGCACCCCTACCATCTAGTATAATTCCACCCCCAAATCCACAACAAATCTAAAACTCCCAACCAATCAACAACATTATCATGCTTATTAATAAAAAAATCATTCCTTTGGATGAATCTTATGTTTTATTCTTTTAAAAGTTGGTCATTGCAAACTTAGTCATATTTCCAAACACCAAACAAGTTGGTGAAAATGTCCCAAAACTCGAGTGGTATAGAACTAATGAATATTGTTACTATCACAAAATTGAAGGTCATTATATCAACCATTGTGCAAGACTAAAAAAATATATCCAAGATTTGATTGACAAAGGGGACATTAAAGTAAAGCCAAGTGTATCAATGTCTAAAAATCATAACTTAGGGGTATGTCAAAATGTATTTTCTGAGCATAATCAAGTTACCCCACTTCCAAATCAAGGTCATAACCTTCCATCCATTTCTCACGACCTCTCTTTGACACGTCCATTTTCAACCAATCCATAGTTGATCAACCCATCTTTGACAAACATGTTCTACCATCTATTTTTGATCAACTTATCTTTGGTGAGTCTATCTTTGTTGAAGAACCTATTTTTGACAAAGATACCATCTTTGACCAAGATACCATTTTTTGACCAAGAGCCCATTTTTGACCAAGATCCCATCTTGGACCAATCCTCCTCCAACCAACACAACCAATCACCCAACCTCTTATCACATGATAAATTCCTCATCACCCTAAAATATACACCCCAAGTGATAAAAGTACTTGTAAACAAAAAAATCCATGAGTAAATAATTATATTACCCATTCATTTCAAATTAAATAATGGACCTCACATCATCGACTAAAAACCTTTTGAAAATCAATGTAAAGATGTTAGTGATAATTTTATGATTTATAAGGAAACTTCATCCATAATAAAAAAAGGATTTGTTCATAATTGTTATGAGGACTGTGTTGCAACCTTTCTTTCGTCAACACCACCAATCCTTCCTCCTATATTATAAGTAAATATCCCACCCCTGTTGATCAAGCCCAACAAGCTTACTTACCATTAGTTTCCTCCCATAATAATCCCATGATGATCAAATAATCATAGAATTTCTAGCTGACATTTGGTTATAAGAGCATAAAGAAACAAACAAACAATCCTACAATCAAATAAAATAGCTTAACACTACTATATATAAAGGAGAAGGTTTGGAGAAATAGACACACAAAGACAGAAAGAGGAAGTAGGAAAATTTAGAGAATTTAGAAAGGAAAAGGAAAGGAGAGAGGCACAAACATTGAAAAGAAAGAAAGGAGGATGATAGATGCGTTCATAGGTAAGTTTTATTTTTAGATAATATAGTTTTATTACCAAAGTATGCATTTTACAAACAATCTAAAGATAAAACTTACCTATGAATGCATCTGTCATCCTCCTTTCTTTCTTTTCAATGTTTGTGCCTCTCTCCTTTCCTTTTCCTTTCTAAATTCTCTAAATTCTCCTGCTTCCTCTTTCTATCTTTGTGTGTCTATTTCTCCAAACCTTCTCCTTTATATATAGTAGTGTTAAGCTATTTTATTTGAAATGCCTTGTTCAAGCCCTCATATAATGTCATAATAAGCTATGTTCCAGTTTAGAGTCGCATTTAGAATCTTTTTGATCTGAGCCTTTTATTTTTCTAGGTCACTTAATGCTGAAACACCTTACTGTTAACTAGAAATCACCATGTTTTATTTCACCAGCCTTATATGAAGTCGTCGAGTTTTGATTTCTTGTTGGGCATATTATTAAAACATTGAGAAATTAGAATTTAAGGCTGAGTTTTAATTGATTTTTGAGTTTAAATAGGGTCTTGATTTAAAACAGAGATCATTTTATTAGAACTTAGAGTACTTAGTAGGATGCTTAGTGAAAATGTTAAGTTTTAAGTTAGAACACTAAAATATTATTTTTATACTGACTATGTTTTATTTATATCTTATTTATGGTGTATTACCTTCATTATGACAAGGCCTGCATAATAAGATTGTGAACAATGCTTTATTCTATTGGTTGTAAAAGATAATTCCGACCTACCATCCATCCGATTATAACTATATATATATATATATATATATATATATATTCTTCCATGATTCGAACAAGTGACTTGCTATAAACCAAACATATTTTTATTGGATGAACATGCAGACAACTATATATATATATATATAGTTGTCTGCATGTTCATCCAATAAAAATATGTTTGGTTTATAGCAAGTCACTTGTTCGAATCATGGAAGAAGCATTTTTAGCACCGAACCTATGGCTCAATTAGCACCTTCTTATGCTTTACTACTTCATAAATATTGGTTTTACAACCCAGAGGATCATCCACCTTTCATGGTTATTCAAGGGGTTAATAGTAACAATAATACTAACAATAATCATCTTACCAGAATGTTTGGAGGTTTTGAGGACTACTAGTTTAGGGGATTAATGTTGCATAATATTTATCCCTATGGCAACAGTCCCTTGCAAAGCATCAATAAAGAGGCAAATTCCTTCATTTATGATGGGCAACTTGATGAAATAATAATAGCATCATGGTCGATGAAACTCCTAACTGCTGGCTGACGTAAATGGCATCATACACTACCAAACTACTCTGCACCACCACTTCCCCCAAACTGCCACTATTCTAAACCACACTATTTACAATGGAATATGTCATTTTGTCTCTTTGTGAGTTGAATGTACAAGGCCTTGTCCACTATACAAGCCTCTAGCTTAAAAAGGCAGAATATATATAATTTAATTATCGATTCAATGTGTGCAGAGTCTAATTAAAAATGCCAAGCTATGTGATTCTAATAAAAGCCAAACCATATAAATTAATAAGTCATTGAAGAATCAATGCTAGAATATTTAATTGGAATAGCCAAGTAAGTATATCTTGAAAATGCCAGGATTAAAAAAATGATGAGCTGAGTTTTGATAAAGATAAAATCGCAAAATTTATAATATAGAAACATTGAAGCCCTTTTGCATGAATACCAGGTCAGTTTTGGAAAGGTTGAGTGAGTCTATTATTACAAAATGCAAAGGTGTATACCAAGTCATAGAAGTCTAAAATTGAAATGTTTTAGTCTAATAAACATCAGGCATCCTATTTGGTAATAGCTTCCTACACATGTAAATCTATGTTGAATATACATTGAGTTGCATTCTCTTTTCCTTGAGCTGAGTTAAACATGCCAAGTCAACGTCTCCCTAGTTTAGTTGTGTTTGGATTCTATGTGCCTGTGTGGGAATGGTTATTAGTTGCACTGAATTTATTAGCAATGTTGAATCTATTACTCCCATTGAATTTGGTCTTTTGAATTTCATTTTGGTTTAAAACACCTAGTCAATATATTACAACACCTAGTGTAAACAAAACAATGAGATTTCAAATCACTGTATATATAGATATATGTTATATATTGCTGAGTATTTAATTAAAGGCTGAATTCCTTTGGTTGAGACATGAAGCACTAAATTATTATTAGCTTAATCGCTATTTGCCTAGAGTGCAAAGTACTAAAACACTAAGTTGTAATTAAAATAATAATATTTTAATGGAAGTATGAGTATATTCCAAAGAAGGAATGAAGATTACAAAGTAAACTATGTTTTATCTTTAATGTAAATTGAATGTTCGATGGAACTTTATCTTTGTCTTGGAATTTTGTATCACAAATATAACAAAATTATAATACCAGTTATAATTACATTTTAAATTATGAGTGTGATTATCTTGGGATTCTTTTATATTATAGTCGAGTCATTTAAATAAATGAGGATATGGTTTCCATTTAAAGCAAGATCGAATTTTGGATGGAACTTTATTGTTGCCTCAGATTCCCGTATAAGAATCATAATATGGTTGATGCGAAGACATATGTTGGAATGCTATGCTACTCAGTTTGAAAAGAAATGATAAAATAATATTTATATGTAGCATAGTTTTATTAGGCAAACATGTTGGCAAGGTCAAGATTATAGATTTTTGTAGGATGAAAACTTGTGTACATTGTATTTGTGAGAGTATTTTATTTGCAATAATTTGACATTACTCAAATTAAATAGCACATCATGATGTGTGCCTTGTGATTATGTTTTCATTTGATTAATATATAATCTAGGACATACTCAGAAGGTATAACCATATACTTGTTTAATAATCATAGAGTATGATTGTTGTTTGTGTATGAGTAAGGAACTCAAGTGCAATGATCTATGACATAATGGGATGTCAAATAATTCTATAGTATGAAAGGTATCTAGATGGTACATATTATTTTTGTTATATCTAGACCCACACTTGCATAATTATTTATGTGTTGGTTGTTACTTGAATAATATGTGTTGTAGCATTTGGTAGGATATCATTTAGGCATGCATACCATCTTGATAGTGAAAATGAATGTTAAGATAGAATTATATGCATTGTATGACTTGTTTGTTATAGTTATGCTTGCTTGAATATGAGCATATGCTTCTATGTTTCTATGACTACTTTGTATGATTGCTTATGGATAAACTGGTAGTCATGCCCAAGAATACCAAACTATGGTGATATATGTTGTTTTGAGGTGTAGTTACTTAGATCTTATTAAAATAGTCTATAGTTTAATGTGTGTTTTACCTGGGTGGTATAATCAACGGTCACTGTTTATAGTTTGGAATTGATTTTAAGGTAAGACACATTCATACATAGATGATTATCTGTAAATCTTGCTTTCTCTTTGTTTAGGTTATGATGTGATATTATTTCTAGGAGAATGTAATTTGTATGGGTCTTTAAGTTACATATTATGACATTTATTTATGATACTAATAGGTAGTGAGATGGATTCCACTAGCCTAGGTAGTACCACCAATAGATAATCTGATCAAGTGGTGTGTTATGAAATTGGTTGATCTAAATGATTGTATATTATTTAAAAACTTTGTTCAAGTAGTGTTATATACATTGTCTTTCATATGTTTGATTTTCATACTGTGAGATATCATGTTAGAACGAATTTATTTATGTTACATTGCATGTTTTTATAAATCTTATAGCACACGGGGTACTAACATGTCTCATTGGATTCTTGCACCATTCTATCTACTTATCCTTGAAGGGAGGGACATTTTCTGATAGGAAATTATGTGAGGGATCATTAGTCTATGGTTGGTGTGATAAAGCACTCAGATTAGGCTCTCCTTCCACTACATTACTACCTAGAGACAACACTTGAGATTATTAGAGATACATGAGTTAGCTTGACTCAAGCTTTGGAGAGATTGGTATCTATCATTATATTAGGTTGTATGCCTAAAGTAATGTAATTTTATATTTGATTAGTAGATGTTATATTATTAGACCAGCTGTAGCTGTGTCCTATAGTATTTGGCTTTCTATGGAGTTATATGAGATTTATATTGTATGTAGTATTTGAATTTGAAGTACTATTGTTCTTAGTTATGGTTTAGTTATGTTATATTGTTTTATTCTGTGGAATGAATGTTAACTATTTAATAGAAAAAAATCATTTTATGAAGTACAACTTGAGGCGTTGTTACATTTGGTATCAGAGCTATGGCTCAAAATCTAGGACCTAATGAGTCCATTAGCATTTTTGTACCTTTTATTTAATATAAATGAGAATTGAGAATGTATGTATGGTACATTGATTAAGTACCTTGGAACATTCATACCCCCTTAGAGTTGCTAAAGGGTTGGTTATCGAGTGTCTTGTTAGTGATGGTTTTATAAGGTGTTGGGTAGGTAAGTACATAGCTTGGTTTATGAGTGTGAACAAGAGTTTCTTACCATATTATTGACCTTTTAGATGAATACCTTGAGTGTGATTGTATTTCTTGAATTACCTTCCCCATTTATGTTTTGTGTTTTGTGTTGTGAGTGTTTTGAAAACATGAAGTGAGTATCACTAAAGTAATTATGCTTAGTTGTGTCTTAGATACATGGATCTTAAGATTGAGAATCGTATAAGAACAATTCTAGTTTAACACCACCCATTGTGGTGAAAATTTTCTTGTAGTTGAATGTAGATGTCTTGTTTGATATTCCTTTGTGTTAGGAGTTTGTTATGTAGATTAGCATCCTTGTATTTATATAGACTTGAGAAGAAGTGTTATCTCTTTTAGTTAGATTAGAGGTGAATTATTATGTTTTCACTCTCCTCTTACATCATTTTTAGCTACTAAGAAGATTCATATTTGTAGGATGTTGATATAGAGTTCCCTTTGGTGGAAAACTTGTTTCTAAACTGTTGCTTGATATTATTACCTAAGGAACTTTAAGGCAAAATGAAAGACATTTAAAGAAATAAAGACATTTTTAAGAAAGGGTTCAAGAGCATGCCAATTATATAATTGAGCTATCTTTCCAAATTAATACTATTATTTTCTAACAATGCAATATTCTAGTTTAACAAGAGAGAGAGAGAGAATGTTTAAGCAAGTTGTCTAGTTCATTTTAAGCATATAGAGTCCTAATATGTAATAGAAATGTTTTCAATGCAAGAATAAAATGTAATGGTAAATATTTCAAGAAATGAAGATATCTTGTAACCACATATAAATGCATGAACTATAGAAACTATTCTAAACAATGCACAAAACAACTAAATCACTAAAACAAAAAAAACTTTAGCGTATACACTACACAAAACAATGGAGTTTCACTTTACATAGAAAAGTGCCCTCAGATCAAGCTAAAAGAATATGTGTAGATATTCTACCAACCAAGAATCCAAGCTAGGAAGTAATGGAGGAGGAAGACCAAGCTATGTGCAAGCTGAATTTCAAACCAAAAGCCAAGAGAAAAGGAGGAGGTAAAGTGAGAACTTTCAATGGTGTAAGAGATCCAACCAAGTGAAAAAATTAGGTGTAATGCCAAATGTAGAAGCTGTAAGCAAGCCACATGGAATAAAAAACAACTGAGAGTAGAAATGGAGTCTCCAAGCAAATATGTAGCAACATATGGGATCCTCTATCACCAATCAAGCTCAAGAGTGCCAAAAATGAATCAAGAGAGATTCAAGAAGGCATGAGAGTCAAGAGAGGGAATAATAAACAAGAGAGAGAGTGGAGAGATAAAAGAAGAGGAGAGAAGCTCAAATGAATGAGAATGAGGCATATATCCCAACCCTAATCTACCAAAAGACTTAAAACTAGTCATTTTTACTGTTTGGGTCTAAACTGCCACTTTTGCATGTGTTCTACCTAGGCCATAGATTTTATTAAAGAAACATGTAGCCTAAGTTGTATCTTTACTTCACACAAGCCATGGCCTAGGTCAAATAGGGGCTTAGGCTAGTCAACAGGCTCCCAAAAGGCCTTGGAAGGTACCTAGAAGGTCTGTCTTGTATACAAAAGGACCATGATAAACTAAGGATGTATGGATGGTAAATATATGATGTGGGAGAGGTCCAATAAAGTGGTGAATGTCTCAAAATGGGATGACCAGGGTTGGTAGTATGCACATGAGATGATGTGTAATCATAGGGAGGAGTAGGGTCACAAGAAGTGTGTTTACATGTGCCCTCGAGGTACAAATAGTTAGTGTTTGCATGAACAAGGAGTGATATGTAGTACCTAAAATCCACACCAAAGCAAAAGAAAGAAATAACTGAAAGGATAAAAGGAAATATTACCTCCACTTACTAGATAAGGATGATGATACAAGAAGTTGATGGTGTAATCCATGGGTGAGAATGCAAATGCTGTGTAATCTAAAATGCAGCTCTAGCTCGAGATCCAACTCCAACTATAGCTCCTACAAAGAAGGGACAAAATTGATATCAAATCAAATCAAACTATCTAGAATGACATTTACTAGGGCATTAACCCTTGTGTTCTCCTAGAAGAAAGATTAAATCATGCACCGCCTTGAAGAGGGGGAGTAACTTAGTACTAAAGATGGCCCAGACACTGGTGAGTTGAAACACGACTAAGAATGAGTCAAAGAATAACTTCACATAACACATACCTAACTCATGGGCATCGGTCAAGGCACCAATGATTGCATGATATGGGAAAACTGGACATCCTAGAAGAAAGTGAGTAAATCATGCACCACCTTGAAGAGGGGGAGTAACTTAGTACTAAGGATGGCCCAGACACTGGTGAGTTGAGACACGTCGAAGAGTGAGTCAAAAAATAACTTCACATAACACATACCTAACTCATGGGCATCGATCAAGGGACCAATGATTACATTATACTCAATGGCACTATTCATCTCACTAGTAAGGAAGAAACCAACTGCAACAAGCTCATGGCCCCATGGATCATTGTTAACCCAAGTTGTGGTTTTTGGTCCTGGGTTGCCTCAACTATCACCATCTATGTGAATCACCACTGAGAGGTTCGCCATGATAGGGGTTGAGGATGCAAGACTAACAAATACCAAAAGGTGATCTCAAAGTGAAGCAATATAAGTGAGTTTCACAAAGGAAACAAATAATGAAACCAAGCCACAATCATAGTGGCTGAGCAACATCAACCATGATGAGAGGTAACAAGGTAAAGTGGGGGGAAGTTCAAAGAAGATCAAGACCAGTCAACAAGATTAGAGCAAGTCCTAAACCACCACAACCAATTGACAACCCTACCTACAACCATGATGGATAAGAGAGAGAGGGAATTGGGATGGATTGAATATAAAAAAGTAAAGAAATGAGTAACTAAAAGAAGTACAACAAGTAACTTCTATCGCTAGGTGCCCATGAGATGGGGCTTGGGCCTGAGGGGTCAATAGGGACTTGAAAGGGGTCCTAAGAACCAAAATGGGGCTAGAGTAGGCCCAAGGAAGCCTCAAATCAAAAAACAAAGGTTGCTAGTGTGATAAAAATGTGCCATAACCTCTGAGATGGAGGTTTGTGGTTTGAAATGCAAAAATGGGCAAAACACCTAAAAAAAGGCCCATAAGGTGCATTCTTCAAGGAGTGTATGGGCCTGACAGGCTAGAGGACCTATGGGTATAAGAGACTAGAATGGTACCAAAACACACCCAAAAAGGTCTCAAAGATAGAAATGGACCCTTCCATTGCATCTAGAATGGGTCAAAACCTCTAAGATGAATCATCTAGGGTTTTGGGAGCCAAAATGAGGTGAAATAGAGGCCCAAAAGAGGGCAAAAGACAAGCTTCTAACCCAGGCCATGGCTTGCTTGGGTCAAACCCATGACCTAGACCATGCTAGGCCATGGATTAGCCTAGAAACCCATGGCCTTAGATAAAGAGGTCCAAAAATAGGCCAAGGGAGCCCAGAAGGGGATCAAAATTTGCCCATAATGGAAGGGAAAAGGGGAACAAGAAAAGAATGTTTTTGAGCTAGTTAAAACATGTTTTTTCTTATTTCATGGCACACACGAATGATCCAAGGTCACGTTTATCTCTTGCATAAACATGAGGAAGAATCAGATTGCTAGAGACAATAAAGACATCTCAGCTGGTAGAGCTACCACTGCTATGTGAGGGTCAACCATGAGAGATTGTCTCAATGCTGACCATAATGAGAAACAAAGAGGGGTGGTAAGAGGCCCATGATAGATGAAGACCAGCTAGGGATAGCCATAACAAGTTTTAAGAAACCACAACCACTAACCTGTATCATCTACAAAGATTACAAAAAAAGGGAGAGGGAATTAGTAGAGGGTTAGCTACTAGCAAACAGTAGCCCAACCAACAAAAATAAGCAAAAGACTCTGCTTCTCTCCCAAGGTACATCCAAGGAGGAGTGCACAAGCCAAATGGAAAAGGAGACCCATGAGGGTCTGATGATGGATGCTATGAGAGGGGAAATCCATTGAATGGGGGCTTGGGAAGGGTGTTCTAGTAAGCTGTGAGGCTCACCAAAGCACCGTAGGCCCAGGATCGAGCCTGTCCTTGAGAGCAAGCCACCACTTCTCCATAACTAGAGGCCTTCCCTCAAGGTAGGCTATTACTCAGCCAATGAAGAGGCTAAATAATAAGGAAATGGTGGGAGGAACGAGATGGAACACCCATATTCTTAGGTTCACTAGTCATGACCTGAAACACAAGAGTGTCAAAGGTGGAGTCATTATTGGTGAGCAAGACCTCTAAAACTAAACAAGTAAGAAGATAATGACACATAGGGTACATGGGCATGAGCTTCTTGTAAGCTCTCCTCTCATTGATTGGGTTATGTGTTATAATATGGATGGAATAACACTCAAGATCAGACTCAACTACTCTAGTGACCTCAATGGGAGACACATTGAGAGAGCCAATACTTTGATGGGAAAATTATGATTTAAGGGGAAGCTCAATGTCTAGGGAGATGTCCTATAAGAGGTATTTAAAAAGAGATGAGCTGGCCTGGCATTACAGAGGAAGAGGGAGTCAGATGCTGCATGCCAGACTCTAAAGGAGTGAATGTTATTTGATACTCAGCTAGATCAAAATGTTCATCCTTGAAGAAATGAGATTCAAATATAGGGGATGTACGAGAATCTATAAACTCCCATGAGGAGATAGCCAAGGACTCACTTGAGGGCTTTGTATTTGCATATAGTAACACCCAAGGATCTAGGTCAACCTTCATGGTGTGAACCTCTCCTTCATGTACAAACTAAACTATATGAAATGTGGCCGACATGATGTCCTACAAGGCAGCGGTCCAAGGATGGCCAAGAATCATGTTGTATGAAAGATCAAGGTATAACACACAAAACTCAATTCTAACTATCTTAGGTCTAAACTTGGCCTAGAGCATTACATTTCCCACCAATGTAATTATGTCATTGTTAAAACCAACATAGTTATGGTGAGAATCAGAGAGATTCTTTTGACTAATCCCAAGCTCATTGAACACATGCATGGGTATGCTATTCAATGCAACCCTTCAACAATGATGCACCCATTAGCACAATAATCATCAATAAAAGTCTTGATATAGAGAGGGAATTGATCCTTCTTTGCTAGAATCAAAGCATTTAGCAAAGAGGTTGGGTCTAAAGATAAAATGGGAAGATGAGGGTACTCAAGTGCAACGTTGTTGAAAAAGACTTCAACATCATCATGTGGTAGACCCTCATGGGAGAGACCAAGCTCATCAAAGACTAGACCCCTTTACTCCGGGCAAAGGCGAAGAAGGTCCCAAATGGATATCCTAATCAAAAGGCCCTGTAACTCCCCTATGATGGAGTAAGGATGCTATCTAGCCTATGGAGGGATGTTATGCCTAAATTCAAATATGATTTTAGGGTTCCCTACCCCCATGGGATGGACAGGGGGCCCAAAACCACTAGTCTCTCCAATATGGTCAAAGGCCCAATTGAAGCACGTGTTAACATAGCAATCATACCTAGTACAGTCTATGTCGATAGCAACAAAAACCTTACTACTCTCACACTTGTCTTTCCCTCTCAAATTAGCCTAGGAATTGGAGTTAGAAGATGTGAAAGATCAAGAAGGAGAGTGTGGGGCCATAACCTTTAATTTATTCTTTTTCTTATTATTCTTCTCCTTGTCATGGTTAGGCAAAGGATCCTTGAAAACATTCAAATTGCAATTGGGTTTTGCAAGTAGATAAAGCTATGATGGAGGTGAGGCTTTCCCTTAAAAATTTTAAGCAACATAATTGTTATCATCATGCCCCCTCATCTGATGGAAGTTGAAAAAATTGGTGGGGTCATAAGGAAACACCATTTGTTATTTTACTATGCTTGATTTAGAGGCCTTCTTTTCATCTGGATTCTTGCTCAAGGCATTCACCTTGTGACTGTCTTTATTGCCCTTCTTCTAATGAGGATAATTAGTAACACTATCATCAGTTGCATTAGGTTGTGATTGTGCGAAGAGGATGAATTTTGGGAAGGTATGAGCTGAATACTTGTATGCACCTCAAACACTTCGATATAAAAACACTCATTAACAAATTCATCATAAGAGGTAGGTTCATGCTTGAAGACTTCAAGGTGAATCTCATGCCTCAATGTTCACATGAACATGTCATAAAGCTTGTCATCTAAGAACCTAGTCTTTCACATATGAACAATTGAATGACATCTATGCATAAAATCAAAGTTTGACTCAGCCTTAGAATATGTCATGGAGGTGAGTGAGTGTATGCCAGGGTTAAAGGTTATATAAATATCAAAATATTAGAGGAAGTCATCTAGAAGGAGCTAGAAATTAGAGAGAGAATTTGGAGGTAGATTCTGAAACCAAACAAGAGCTTTAACTTGTAGAGAATGAGGAAAAAGATTCAACATCATACCTTCATCCTATTCCCAATCCATATACACCATCATAAATGTCATAATATGCTCTATGGGAGTAGAGTCTTATGTCCTATTAAACTTAGGTAGTTCATGGATAAGATTAGGAAGGGGGATAACACGTACCCATGGGGTTAGAGGATTTCAATGGAGATTCTCATAATCATGGTTGATAGCAGGTTGGTGATGAAATTTGAGAGGGGGCTCATGATGGTGATGATTTTGCCTATGCCAATAGTATCACCATGGTCGTGACCATGGGGAGATGATCTTGAAGTGGTTCCTGATAGGTATGACACTAATGATGGAAATCATCTCTACCATAGGGTGGGGAATGCCCATAGGAAGTGTGATGATCCCCATAAAGATGATGGGAAGACATGACATGATCATGAAAATGGTCATGATGACCAAATTCTCCATCATGCTAGACACATTCTGTTAGATGAGGGTTAACTGATAGTCATTGATTCTCCTAATATGCATCCCATCGGTTTTTGATCTATAAATGGCAATCAAAATCAACATGCTCATCAAAAACTTTGAAAGAAGGACTAGGAGGATGGGAGGACCCTACATGATGGGGATACCTTACTGAGTTGGGATGCCTATGACCCAAAACATGGATATGAGGGTGTTATTTCTCTAGAGTCTCCATCTAGGAAAGAGGTGAGGAACTCACATGAGAATTGGTTGAGGCACTCAAAACTAAGTGGGTGCAAGTTCTATTTATAGAGGAAGCACATCAATGACTCTTAGGGGGATAAAGATGCACTTCATTCACCTAAATATGTCTATGACAATCATAAATGATCACACATAACTCATCAGGTCCTAGTTATGCAAGGGGATCCTCATCACCTCAAATGAGTAAATGAGGCACGACATGAGGCTGAGATGAAACATCCGTTTATTTATGAAGCTTAGACTGGTGAAAATGAGACCAAGTCCATTGGTTATAGTCCTACCAATTTTTTTCCCTTTTGAATGTTAGAGGGTGTAGACTACCATGCTAGGTCGAGGGAAGCTCCTAGATCCTATTGTGTCTATGGTGTTCCATTATAAATACGGCTTGCTCATTACTGAGCTCAGGGATGAGACCTTGAATCCACCAAGATTGGCATACCAAGGGTGGGATATTGGCCATCGATGCAATGAAGCATGAGAAATATGATAGATAACATAAAAGGCAAACTATTGGAGAACCAACAAGAAGGATGACACAAAACCAAAGTAGGTAAAAATAACAAAGGCAAGATCTGAAACACAACTGAAAGTAAAGCTTAATAACTAACAAGGGGGAATTGGCTAAGAGAGATCTAAATAGGATAGAACTAATATGGAACTATATGTGAGGTCCCACTAAGTGTGCTAGAATATAGTTCTAAGAATCTAAACGAAACCACCAGTGTTTGGTAGGGTGCTAAATCAAACCACTAAGAGGCTAGAAGGCTTATTTGTTATATGGGCTATAGGATATCTATAGTGGCTATCCAATTTGCCAAATTGCACCAAGATATATACAAACTTATAAACCAAGTTGGGGCTGGTGTGAATAGGTATAAAAAGTACACAAGTAACTCTAGTGGGTCCAACCACAATAAAGCAACTAGATAAGACTAGACTATTGATTACATAAATAAAGTGAAAGCCACAATACCAAATGGAGTGAGATAATAGTTGAAAAGTAAATATAGAAGCTAAGGCACTTTGAGGCCAAATAAAAGACATTTTAAGAAATAAAGATGTTTTCAAGAAAGGGTTCAAGAGCATACCTATTCTAGATTTGAGCTATCTTTCTAAATCAATGCTATTATTTTCTAACAATGCAATGTTCTAGTTTAGCAAGAGGGAGAGAATGTTTAAGTAATTTGTCTAGTTTATTTTAAGCATGTAGAGTCCTAATATGTAATAAAAAAAATTTCAATGCAAGCATAACATGTAATGCTAAATATTTAAAGTAATGAAGATATCTTGTAACCACATATGAAATCATGAACTGCAAAAACTATTCTAAACAATGCACGAAACAACTAAATCACTAAAACAAATCAAATTATAGCATATACACTACACAAAATAAAGGAATTTAACTTTGAATAATAAATTAGCCTCTGTTTAAACTCAATGAAGATGTGCAGATGTTCTACCAACTAGGAATCCAAGCTAGGAAGCAATGTAGGAGGAAGACCAAGCTATGTGCAAGCTGAAGTCCAAACCAAAAGCCAAGAGCAAAGGAGGAGGTGAAGTGATAAATTGCAATGGTGTAAGAGATCCAACTAAAGGCACAAATAAGGTAAAATTCCAAATGTATTAGCTAGAATTAATCCACAAGGAAGCAGGAACAACTGAGAGTAGCAATAGAGTCTCCAAGTAAATGTGTAGCAACATATGGGATCCTCTATCACCAATCAAGGTCAAGAGTGCCAAGAATGAATCAATAGAGATTTAAGAAGGCATGAGAATCAAGAGAGGGAAGAATAATCAAGAGAGAGTGTGGAGAGATAAGAGAAGATGAGAGAGGCTTAAATGAATGAGAATGAGGCATATATCCCAACCTAATAAGCCAAAAGACCTATAACTAGTTATTTTTACCACTTGGGTCCAAACTGGCACTTTTGCATGTGTTTTTCCTAGGCCATGGCTTTTATGAAGGAAATGTGCAGCCTAAGTCATGGGTTTCCTTCATACAAGCCATGGCCTAGGTCAAACAAGGGCTTAGGCTAGTCAATAGGCTTTTGAAAGGCCCTAAGGGATCCTAGAAGGTCTATTTTGCATGCAAAAGGGTTAAGATGGATTAAGGATGTATGGAGGGTAATGATATGATATGGGAGAGGTCCAAGTGAGTGGTGAATGTATTAAAGTGGGATGAACATGGTTGGTATTTTGTATGTGAGCTGATGTGTAATCATAAAGAGTAGGGTTACGAGAAGTACGATTATAGATAGAACCTACCCTCAGGGTGTGACAAGGGAGAACATCATTAGAGAGGGTTAGCTAGATGGAGAGATTGGGGGAAATATTAGTGAGAAATACTAGTGACCCTACACACATACACAATATATTCTAAATGATAGGCATAAATATAGTGCATAATTGTGAATTATTGCCTGTGATTATATTTTTTGTTTGTGAAATTAATTTTAGTATGCATTTGATTTGTTTAGTTTAATTGATTTAGTTTTTGAATTTAAATTCAAAAAAAAAAAAAATAGTTTTAATAGATATAATTATTGTGGAAATAAATATATTACAAGTAAAATGTAATAAATGACCTATTTTATCTTTTAGTTAAATAATTGTTTATCATTGTTTTGAAAATTTGCATAGAAATAGAATTAATTTAAATTCTAAAAGTTGTGTTAAGATCAACATGCATGAATTTAATTTAAAATTAAGAAATAGATATAATTATTTATTGAGTAAATTACCCTTCTAGATACATGCATAAATTAAATTAAAAGTCAGTAAATGAGTCAACTTAAGTAAAACAAGGGAATTATAGCGTAGCAAATTAAAAATTTGCATGAAGATAAATTTAGATTATTTGATTTACATGCAAGGGAAAAATAAAAATAAAAAGTTTCATGCAAGAAGGGGTAGCATAGAATTTAGGAAGAAGTTTGTCTTATAAATAAAGCAGAAGGTTTGGAGAAATAGATACACGGAGAAAGAAAGAGGAAGCAAGATAATTTAGAAAGGAAAAGGAAAAGAGAGAGGCCAGACATTGAAAATAAAGAAAGGAGGATGATGCATTCATAGGTATGTTTTGTCTTTAGATTATTTGCAAAATACATACTTTGTTAATAAAACTATATTATTTGTGTATATATTTGTAAATGTTATACATACATATATACATACACACATACATAAAAACACACACACACACACACACACACACACACACACAGAGAGTAGCGTTAAGCTATTTTATTTGAAATTCCTTAAGCCCTCGTATAATGTCATAATCAGTTGTGTTCCAATTTAGATTCATGTTTAGAATCTTTTTCATTTGAGTCTTTTATTCCGCCAGGTCGCTTAAAGCTGAAATGCCTTACTATTAATTAGAAATCACCATGTTTTAATTCTCTAGCCTTATATGAAGTCACTAAGTTTTGATTTCTTGCTGGGAATATTATTTAAACATTGAGAAATTATAATTTAAGGTTGAATTTTAATTTATTTTTGAGTTTAAATAGGGTCTTGATTTAAAATAAATATCATTTAATTAAAACGTAGAATACTTAGTAGGATGCTTAGTGGAAATGCCAAGCTTTAAGTTAGAATGCTAAATATTATTTTTATATTGACTATGTTTTATTTATATCTTATTTATGACGTATTAAATTCATTATGACTAAGCCTGCATAATAAGATTGTGAGCAACTCTTTATTCTATTGGTTGTAAAAGATATTTCAGACCTGCCTTCCATTCGAATATAACTACATCCTCATCCTTTCACTTGATATATATATATATATATATATATATATATATATATATATATATATATATATATATATATATAATTTAATATAAATGATCTAAACAATTATCTACATGTTCATGCAATAGAAATATGTTTGGTTTACAATAGGTTGCTTGTTCGAGTCATAGAAGAAGCATTTTAGCACCGACCTTGTGGCTCAATTAGCAACTTCTTATGCTTTGCTACTTTAGAAATACTGGTTTTACAACATGGAGGATCATCTGCCTTTCATGGCTGCCGAAGGGGTTAATAGTAATAATAATACTAATAATAATCATCTTGCTAGTATGTTTGGAGGTTTTAAGGAGGGTGGTAGGTTTAGGGGCTTAATGTCGCATAATATTTATGCATATGGTGGTAGTCCCTTGCAAAGCATCCATAATGAGGCAAATTCCTTCATTTATGATGGGCAACTTGATGAAACAATAATAACAACATGGTTGATGAAACTCCTAACTACTGGCCGACGTAAATGGCATCATGCAGTAATAAACTGATCTGCACCACCACTTCCTCCAAATCACCACTATTCGAAACCACATTATTTACAATAGAATATGCCATTTTTTCTCTTTGTGAGATGAATCTATAGGGCATTGCCCATTGTATAAGCCTTTGGATTAAAAAGGCTAAATATTTAATTTAATTATTGAGTCAATATGTGCAGAATCTAACTAAAAACACTAGGCTATATGATTATAATAATAGCCAAACTATATAAATTAACAAGTCATTGAAGAATCAATGCTGGTGTCTTTATTTGGAATGGCTAGGTAAGTATATCTTGAAAATTCTAGGATTAAACAAAAATGCTGAGTTGAGTTTTGATAAATATAAAATCAAAGAATTTATAATATAGAAACATTGAAGCCCTTTTGCATGAATACCAAGTCAATTTTGGAAACCCTAGGTGAGTTTATTATTCCAAAATGTAGAGGTGTATATCAAGTTGTAGAAGTATAAAATTGAAATGTTTTAGTCTAATAAACATTAGGCATCCTATTTGGTAATAGCGTCCCACCCATGTAAATATGCATTGAACTACATTCTCTTATCCTTGAGCTGAATTAAACATGCCAAGTCAACATCTCCCAGGTTTAGCTATGTTTGGAATTTGTATGCATTTACAGGAATGGTTATTGGCTGTATTGAAATTATTAGCAGCGTTGAATCTATTACTCCCATTAAATTTGATCTTTTGGATTTCATTTTGGTTTAAAACACCTAGTCAATGTATTACAATGCCTAGTGTAAATAGAACAATGAGATTTCTAATCACTGTATATAGATATATATTCTATATTGTTGAGTATTTAATTAAAGGCTAAATTCCTTTGCTTAAGACATGATACACTAAATTATTATTAGATTAATCAATATTTGACCAGAGTGAAAAGTGATAAAATGTTGAGTTGTAATTAAAATAATAATATTTTAATAGAACTATGAGTATATTACATAAAAGGATTGAATATTTCAAAGTAAACTATGTTTTATCTTTAATGCAAATTGAATGTTCAGTGGAACTTTATCTTTGTCTTGGAATTACATATCATGGATAGAACGAAATTATAAAACCAACTAAAATTACATTTTAAATTGTGAGTGTGATTATCTTGGGTTTCTTTTATATTATAGCTGATTCATTTAAATAAATGAGGTTGTGGTTTCTATTTAAATCAAGATCAAATGTTGGATGGAACTTTATTATTACCTCAGATTCCTATATAAGAATCATAATATGGTTGATGGGAAGACTTATGTTGGAATGTTATGCTACTTGGTTTGAAAATAAATGATAAAATAGTATTTATATGTACTAGAATTGTGTTAGGCAAACATATTGGTAGAGTCAATATTGTAGATTCTTGTAGGCTGAAAAATTGTGTGCATTTTATTTGTGAGAGTATTTTATTTGAAATGATTTGACATTCCTTGAATTTAATAACACATCATGATGTGTACCTTGTGATTGTGTTTTTATCTGATTAATATATAATCTAGGACATACTCAGAAGGTATAACCTTGTACTTGTTTAATAATCATAGAGTATGAATATTATTTGTGTATGAGTAAGGAACTCAAGTACAATGATCTATGACATAATGGGATGTCTTAAAATTATACAATACGAAAGGTATCTAGATGGTACATATTGTATTTGTTATATCTAGACCCACACTTGAATAATTATTTATGTGTTGGTTGTTACTTGAATAATATGTGTTGAAGCATTTGGAAGGATATCATTTAGACATGCATACTATCTTGATATTTCAAATGAACGTTAAGTTAGAATTATATGCATTGTATGACTTGTTTGTTATAGTTTTCTTGAATATGACTGCTTTGTATGTCTATTTATGGATAAACTAATAGTCATGCTTAAGAGTACCAACCTATGATGATATATGTTGTCTTGAGGTGTAGTTGCTTGGATCTTATTGACATAGTCTATAGTTTAATGTGTGTTTTACCTGGGTGGTATAATCAGTGGTCATTATTTCCAGTTTAGAATTGATTTTAAGGTAAGACCCATTCATAAGTAGATGATTATGTGTATACCTTGCTTTCTCCTTGTTTAGCTTATGATGTGATATTATTGCTAGGAGAATGTATTTTATATGAGTCTTTGAGTTACATACTATGACATATATTTTGGTGATACTAATAGGTAGTGAGATAGATTCCACTAGCTTAGGTAGTACCACCAATAGATAATCCGATCAAGTGATGTGTTATGAAATTGATCAATGTAAATAATCATATATTATTTAAAAACTTTGGTCAAAGTAATGTTATATACATTATATTTCATATGTTTGATTTTTATGCTATGTGATATCATGTTAGAACAGATTTATTTATGGTACACTCCATGTTTTTAGACATCTTACATCACATGGGGTACTAGCACATCTCACTAAACTTTCATATCATTTTATATACCTATCCTTGAAAGGAGGGTCATTTTCTGATAAGATATTGTGTGGGGGATCATTAGTCCATGGTTGTTGTGGTAAAGTGCTTAAATGATTCTCTCCCTCCTTTAATGCAGTACTACCTAGAGATGATACTTGAAATTATCAATGATACATTAGTCAGTTTGACTCGAGCTTTGGAGAGCTTGGTATCATATCATTGTATTAGGTTGTATGCCTAAAGTAATGTAATTGTATTATATACTTGTATATTTGATTAGCAAATGTTGTATTGTCAGACCAGATGTAGCTATCCTATTATGTTTGGCTATCTATGGAGTTGTATACGATTTATATTGTATGTAGTATTTGAATTTTAAGTACTATTGTTCTTAGTTATGGCTTAATTATGTTGTATTATTTTATTTTATGGAATGAATGTGAACTATTTAATAACAATTTTTTTTGCATTTTCTTAAGTACAACTTGAGGGGTTGTTGTAGTAACCAATTTTGGGGCTGCTCTGCTAAGGCCCCCGAAGATTGTCTATTATTTCTCTGCTAGTATATCATGTTCAACCACACCCTGAGCATGTGAGAAGAGGGTATGATGAACCCTTTTGGGATGAGTAGTAAGCACATGATGTGCTTCTAAACCCTTAGTTCCTATGGGTGAGCCATGTATCAAGATTGATTATTTTGTTTGTGATCGGGTAAGATAAATTTTCCCTAAAGATCAAATGGAGAAACTAGTTGTAGTGGTGGAATTCATCTCCAATGTGTGCTTCCCTTTCCCTTTGTTCACCTTGATTTGTGCCCTATCTACTATTCTAGCTGTAATGTTTACAAATCTATCCTCAAAGTGGTGGTCTCTTTTTTCAGTCAGTGGAGATCCATGGGTTGAAAGTACCTCCTTTATTTTATTTATCCCTAATCCATTTTCCAATGTATAAGAGACCCTATCAAAACTCCAAGGGTTTACATGTATATGCAGACTATATTCTATATCTACTGACTGAATGTTGAAATATTCGACAGGGGATGTGTTGGCTTGATCCTCAATGATGTACACATTTCAAAGAAGTGTTGGGATATTTGGACGGGTAGGAAAGAATACCCCTCTACTAGTATAAACTAGATAAAATGGGGTTGATGTCCACCTGTGAATTGATTAAACCCATATTGTGTATTGTGGGAATTAGGCTATGGTCATTGAGTTTCTTAGCACTCACTATTGAAACCTTCTCAGATATCTCTAGAGGGGTAGAACCTAAGGAAAGTACATGTTTCAGTATTTCTTTATGAAGCTTTAAGTAATTTTTGGTCTGATCTCCACACTCAATATCAATATCAACTTTGTTCCTGTTATAAACTTTCCCTTATGTATCCTCTGTATAATGTTTTGATAGAGCATCTGAGCCAATTGTACCCTATGGTCTCTGAGGAGGCTTCTTATGTATAATTTGGCATTTATTTTTAATATGTCCATGACAAAGAAACTTAGATGAGTGAAAGGGGACATTCATATAGTTCAAAACTTGATCATATTGTTTGTCACAAACATTTATTTTAATGGATCCTAACAGACCTCTAGAGACCTCTATATCAACACATAGGATTACCATCGAAGTGTTTTCTTGGGTGGATGTCTTGTGATGGGTTTTGATAAAATTTCCAAAGGTATTTCTAATAGATATAAATATCTCTTCCACCCAAAGTTCCAGTGGAATGCCATGTATCTTTACCTAAATAGGTACCACTATGATGTGCTCCTATTTTGGGTCAAATCTTACGTGCCATCTGGTGGTTGCTAATATGGCATTTCCCCAAAACCAAGGCCCACCTTATTCTAGCTTCCTATGGTCATTGATCGATTGGGTGATCATTATGAAGAAACCTCTAGCCCCTCTTTATAGCATTGGTGCATAACCAGGACTGGTTCAAATGTGTTCTGAATCTATTGGAGAAGACTATTGTCTATGTAGTATCGTGCATGAAACCACCTAATGAGGGCCTGTTTAGAATAAAAAATAATTTTATCCTTAAAAATGCATAATGAGGGCCTATTTAGATAAAAATAATTTTATCCTTGCACAGACCTAGGTGAATATATACCTTGGCCAGAATGGTAGATAGTTTGATGCATTTCTTTTTCCTTGTATTTCTTAGCTATCTCAATCACATGTGGGTCCAATTCCCTTTCTATATATTTTTATTTCTCCACTTGGGCAAGGTGACCACTGATAGGAGCTTCCTTCTATGTCAAACCATTTTGGTTACTTGTTGATGACACCCCAGGCCTGTATAGAAGGGTGTTAATGGTGTCTTCGATCCATTGTGATTGGAAAGGGATATTATCCACTAGTGAAAAAACTTTCATTGTTGTTTTCTTCTCAATGGCCTTGCCTGATTGATGTTGGTGTGAGATGGATGCTAGATCAAAACTATCAGAGGGAAAAAATTGTGAAAACCCTAGTTTTTTCCTAAATGTGCCCCTATTTTCTCCTACTCTTGATCCATCCTCCTATTATATATATATAAACACATCCTTAGACAGAGCATATATGGGACATCTTGAAGAAGGTTGATTTGGTATACTCCTTAGAGGACCCATAACATGTTGATAAGACCAACCCACAAAGTGCTATGAGGATGTAGTCCATGTTTTCCCTCTTACCACATTTCAAATCGACACTATGTTAATCATTCCATGCTCATTATCTATCTCAAATATACACAATAAAATTCATAGTCCCATAATAAATCACATCAATTTATTAGGGCTCATCACTTTTATCTATAAAACTTTTGAGGTGAATTCACCGCCCACATGGATGAAATCACCACCCACATGAACAAATTCACCTCACTGATTGAAAAATTGACTTTTTCAACATATTCACCATTTCATTTATCGAATTTGTCATAATTCATGTCAAATTTTCCATTATGATAATGGTGAATTCATTTTCCTCTCATTTTCTAAGCATTCAAATGCAATCCCCTCTATCTCCCATCCATAAATCAAATCCATGCTATCCAATCATGTGATCATTCATCATTAATCCATGTAGCCAATTAACTTATTTATTTATGCTTTCACATCAATAATCTCTAATAATTTATTACTCTTTCCATTCGATCTCTTGTACCTATCGATTAAGACTAGCAACATCACAATATCCATCCTTTCTTAATCATTCAATACATTAATTGATATATCAATCAGTCTGTTAATCAATTAATCAATGTAGTCAACTAATCTAAGCTCACAAATTTTCAATGGGATATATCATTCCTAAAATCCACTCTTTGCATATATCATTTCTTGGGGGCATCTTAAAGCATGCAACTTATCTCATGATATATCAAAAACCAATCCACTCCTTGCATATATTATTGCTTGGGGAAAATCAATCCATTACACATCCAATCATAATGTGAAATAATTAGCTTAAATGGATTAATAGCATCCATGGGTCAATATTACATATATCATCACTTTACATCTCTTCCCACATTGGGAGAATTATATCAACTTGAGGTCCATCTAGACACTATAGGCAACACTCAGTTACATGGGGTATCTGGGGTTAGTTTGGCCACCATCATCCATCTAATTAATTTCATCCATATTTTCTATCATCATTTTATCAAAGTGCTAAACATATTTATCTTTGCTTAGAACTATCAATCTTGTAAAATTTATTATACATTGAACAATCTATATTTTTCATTTTATAGCCTACAACTTACCATCGTCAAGATATATCATTCCCATGTCCACTCTTGTGAACCTTGATTCCTTGAGCACCATCCAATCGTGTAGCCTATGAATGGGAAGTATTGTTTTTCTAATTTATTTCTCTAGTTTTTACTAACTAGGGACAAATCATTTTACACACACTTCCTATAATGTTGCAAGAATTTGTATTAAGACAAGTATCTCCATTATTGACGGTAATTGATCCCTCCATCCATTTATCTTCCCTTAAATAATTTTGAGAATTCATCTGCTCTCCCACACAAACACTTGAGGGTGCATCATCACATTAATTTATAGTTACCTAGGGCAACTTTCTTCTCCAAAATCATCAATGTTCTATTTTATTTTCTATTCTTTGAAATAGTATTGCTTCACAACACCATTCCAAAGAGGGGCAAATGTAGACACTTAAATTATCTTAGTGTCATAATTAATTTTGATTAAATAGACACACTAACTTCATCAATCCTTAATTAAAATTCATATTAACATCATTTTTCCCTAAATATTGAATAATTACTTAAATCACAATCAATTGATTAAATCATGTACACTTATTTTCCTTCAAAACTAATTAAATCTAGATTTTCCACCTCATTTAGATGTCCTACACATTTATCTTAACTAAATGTTGCCTTATCCAACCACCTTCCTCAACTTCCTCAAACACCTTATGATTCATCTTAGAATATTTCAATTAACTTGTAAGTCATCCCTTAAATTTTCAACTATCTTCATACATTCATGTTGAGTCACTCAACTACCAACTAACTCTCCCCCTTGTTCTCAACACATGAGAATAAGTCATTATCCATTAATATGAGGACTCAAATCTAACCATTTATTATTTTAATAATTAAATAAATTTAGATTATTCTCAACCATTCATCTCATTACCTTCAAGCCTATGAATTGATGTGCAGTCCTCCACTCAAATCATCCACCTTCAAGCTATTGAAACTCTATTAAATTATCCTTTTGAATCCATTGAGATTAAATTCATTTGAAACCACATGCTACCCAATTCTATTTGTTTGGAGAAGAGTTGAGCACCCACATCAAACAATAAATAACAAATCTACCATTGATCACACAATGGAGAAGGTGATGAATACACATTTCATGTGCTACAAGTATTTCATTAATTAGTTTTTTCTTATTGTTATTGCTCTATCAAGAGGTTAGTGTAATTTAGAAATTGTTACATTGCATTGTTATCTTCTTATTTTTACATTCTAAATTTCATACTATACATTTATGATCACTATGGCCCCAATTTTGCACCCACACAAAATTTTTATACCTCTTGATTTCAAATTCAAAACTTTAATACTGATTTTTGAAGTTGCTTTCCCCTTGACCAAACCTCTAAAAATGATATTCAGATACATGGGTTATGACCCCATTTTCACTTTTGAGAGAGATATTCTGAAGATTATAGACATCAAGATTGTTCATGTTGACCTTAAGAAATCTTGGGAAAGAATGCATGATAAAAAATAAATAATAATTAGACAATGCATCCTTGATAGTGGGCTTGCACATGATGATGCATTACATCAGTCTAATACACATACCTAGTACTTGTCTACACAAAGTGGTATAATTAGGAGAAAAGAGAAATTAGGTTTGTGGATGATGTGATGATGGCCAAGTTGGATGGTCCATCCATTATCAAGACACTTGGGAATGCTCCACATAAAGAAACAATTGACATAAACAAGGATATTGGACATGAATTATGGAACTAGAATAATAAAAAATGTCTAAGAATGGTGAATTATTATCAATTGAAGAAAAAGAGAAAATGTATTTCTAAGTTCCCCAAGGCTCTTTATAGGTTAAATTTTTTGGAGGAAATGTCAGATATAATAACACTATTGAGCAGAGTAATGGGCCACCCAACCACAAATGTATTTCATGAATGAATGTGCATGTTCATGAACATTATTTGTGAAGGAAAAATATCATTAATTAGGGTCCAATCATTAGTGACAATCTTCATGAATAATTGATAAAATTGTAGTCCTAAAAAAAAAATTATGTGTCCTCATAGATGGTATATTACATTATAGATTTGAGACTGCATCCAAGTCTTATTAGATAAGGAAAAGCTACTCCTATATGGTTGATCTATGATGTTTTTTCTCAACTCACTCATGAAAAAGGGAATAAATATTTCATCAGGGTGAATGATGAATTCACTATGCTAGCAGTAATGACCTTAGAAGGCAACACCACAATGTAAATCTCAAATGAAGCTGCCAACCTGATTGAAAACTATGAGAGTTAGTTTATTCAATTCCCAAGGTTGACATATTTGAATGTTAGAGGATTTGAAGGCACCCCATATAAGTTGCCCAATTATACAAATGATAAAATGGTGCTCATTGAAATTTGTAGACAATTAGGTGAACTTCATAAGAAATACACAGAGAAACATGTTGGCAAAATTTGGTTCCTTATTATATTGAGTTACTATACATATAAAATATTCCATTTAATCATTGAGTATTGATAAAACAATTTAATGCATTTCCATACAAAGAGACTTGATTTTGATAGCATTTTTTTTGTAAAAGATAAACTCAAACTTGGACTAGGTTACTTGCATAAGCCTAGAATTGAAGATTATTTGGAGGATTGTGAGAATGAGTTTGAAGCTATAAAAAGAGAATAAAAGAGGATGCCCCTGAACCAATTGAAGGATTTCTTGATAGAATGGGTCAATAAAATAATGATTGATGACATAGAATATATGTTGGGTCCATTATTGTTCTATAATCTAAGTGGATATTCCACAATAAGCTTCACCAACACAAATCATGCACTCCTAGCTCAACAAATGATTGATAGATGATTACTCTAGATATATTCAATGCTAAAACAAAGATAAACAAGTGCTAAAAATTAAATGTACAACATATTTAACATAAAAAGGAAGCATGAAATAAGCCAAAGCATAAGATGAACACACTATATGACATAAAGTAACCTAGTGTGAGAAAAAATCCAGTGAGTGAGGTAATTACTTTCCTCTTCCACTATGTAATTCAAAATTTGTAAAATTTACTGCCAAACATGACCTTCATGGATAGCTATTTCAATACTACACTATCTAAAGCTTTCACACATGATTGCTTTGCACTTCTTAGACACTTCACAATGATCCAACACAATTGGAATGATAATTAACAACTAGAAAATAATGAGACAACATGAACAAGGACCCAAACTTGAAAACTACAATGTGAATCCAAATCCAAGAATTCTCACTAACATTTTGATGATATTTCTATAAAGACTATAATTATGACTTTTCACCTTGGAACTTATCAAAGACTTCATAAAAATTATCACCAAGAAGAGGAAGCATTTACAATCACTCTTATCCTTGTGTTTTGATTAATGGTGAAACCACCACTTTAAGTAGATTGGTGGTTTAAAATACATCAAGGTGATTTTGTAATTTTCATTTGCAGACACCAATTATTATTCAACCACCACCTAAAAATATTGGTAGTTACACAACCGCTACCTACGTTTACTAGTGGTTTCATCATCTTTGACAAAACCCTCAAATCCAAAAGCTAAAAACTATTGGATTCATCAATAAAATAATGTTTATACCATCCCCACAATGATTCTTTCACTACAACTTAATTTAAAAGTTCACTTTACATGAATAATCTTGAATATGTGTCTTACATAGTGTTCTAACATACATGAATTATATAATTCAATATAGTATAAATGAATTAGACAACAAGCCTAGTAAACTAGATCCATATTTTAGATCATGCCTCCCCAATTTGATGCTTTTAAGTCCCTAAAAAACTTTAAGAACTCTGTAAATGAGGAAATATCTTCCCCACATCTTCTCTGGATTATCATTTGGTCTTATTGGGTAGCTAAACTTTTAACCCATCCAACCAATGCTCTTGCACTCCTATTTTTGTTGTCTTCTCCTTATTATATAACACAACATCATCTTCCAATTTTAATTGAATATTAGGAGTGAGGTATTCAATTGAAGGTAGCAAAATCCCTTCATCTTTATTTTCTAACATAGAAGGCTCAAAGAGATGCATGTTTTCAACATTGACAACATAATAAATCTTCATATAAGGTGGTAAATTAAGTCTAAATGCATTTTTACCCACTTTTTCTAGAATTTCAAATGGACCATACCTAATAGGCTTAATCTTCTTAGATTTTCCTTGAATCCTCTCATGACTCAAGTAAAAATATACCTTTTCTCCAACAAGGAATCTATCCTTAGTCATGTGTTGATCATGCCTTTCTTTACACTTGGCCTGTGACTCCTTCAACCTCTCTTATAGTTAGAGGTGAATTTACTAAATTTTGTCAATGAACCTTTTAGCTTTATGGACCTTTGGATCCACTTTCTAATTTTATTTGTATGTTTGTCTCAAAATAACATCAAATACACATGGAGATAAGTAACCAAAACAAGTTTCAAAATAATTTTTTTAGTAGAGGAACACACTAACACATTATAAAAATGTTGAATATACATCATATTTTCATCCCAAGTCCTATGCTGATTTCTATTGTACTCTTTCAATATTTATACCAATGTTTTGTTCACAACTTTTGTTTGCCCATTAGTTTATGGGTGAAAATACGTAGTCCATTTCAAATCGATATCCATTTTCTCCCATAATGTGGCTCCAAACTTATCAACAAATATTGAGTCCCAATTTGAAATAGTAGAACTAGGCAAACCAAAATGAATCCACACATTATCAAATAACAACTTAGTTGCATCGCTACCTTTGAGGGTCTTCTTACAAGGAATAATAATATACACATTACTAAACAATTCCACAACCATGAAGAGATAGTCATGCCCCTTCCTTGATATAGGCAACCCACCTAAAAAATTCATAGAAATGATTTCCCATGGTTTAGAAGGAACTGGTAATGGCATATAAAAACCCAATTCCCATTTCTAGTCTTTCTCATACAATATAACACACATATTAGGCCAATAAACATACCTCTATATCAAACTACATATTAGGCCAATAAACATATCTCTATAAATATACAACTTTTGATGTATGTGCTTCCCTCAACTCTTCCCTCCTTAGGAACACAAAGATTACCAACTTGTATATAAACCCTTATTGAAGGTAGAAATACCCCTTAGGCTCAATTCCTACACTTTGGAACCTCTTTGATTAAAGAAATGGCTCTCTAAAATCTGCATCAAGCTCATATATTTCTACATAAGACTCACACATAAAATGCTTCAGAAGATTTATGGTGCCCATGGTTGAAATAAAAGGAGGTGTAGATAACAAATCAACTTATTTTTTGGTTACACATTTATTATATTTGATAATCAACCAAATTATTATAAAAACCCTTTCCATTTAAAGTGTCTAGCTCGCTGAAGTTTGATTTATTTTTGAAAATATTGTAGAGGTTGGTGATCCATGTGGACAATAGTTTCCTTACCCATAAGGTAATGTTTCCATTTATTGGAAATTGAATAAGAGCATATAGTTCTTTATTATACATATAATTATTTAGAATTGCACCATGAAATAGCTCTGAATGATATCATATGAGATTATCTCCTTTTAATAATACAACCCCCATAACATATTTAATAGCATCTATTTCCAACTCAAAAGGAAATTACAATTTAGGCAAAGCTAATAAAAAATCATGGCTAATATTGTGTTTGAACATATCAAATGAATCTTGTTGCTTCTTACCCCAAATAAAAGTCTTACCACTTGTAATGGCATGCAAAGGTAAAACCATATAAGAGAAAGCCTTGTCAAACTTTCTCAAATATTGAACCACACTAAAAACCTCCTTGTTTTAATCACATTAAAAGGCTTTGGCCACTTCATGATGGCCTCTTTCTTTATTGGATCAATCCTCAATTCCCCATCTCCAACCACATGCCTCAAGTATACAAGTGATTGTTGAGAAAACTCACATTTGTTCTCATTCAACACTAACTTTTTCTACTTCAAAATTTGAAAAACATATTTTAAATGGTAAATTTTCACAATTAAATTTATATTAACAATAAGAATATCATCCAAATACACAATAAAACATTAATCAATAAATGATACCATTACCTCATTTATGAACCACATGAAGGTTACCGGTACATTGCATAACCCAAAAGGTAGAACCAACTATTCATAAAACCCTTTCCTTGTATTGAACATTGTCTTCCAAATGTCCTATTTTTTAATCCTCACTTGGTGATATCCAAATTTCAAATCCAACTTAGTAAAATATTTGGCATGCTAAAGTTGATATAGAATATCATCAATCCATGGAATAGGGTACCAATTCTTGATAGTTATCTTGTTAAGTGTTGTATAATCAACACACATTATTCATGAACCATCTTTCTTAGGTACTAAAAAAATGGTAGAACCACATGGATAAGTACTTAGATGAATTATACCTTACTTAATTTAAGACTTTAACTACTATTTTACCTCCTTATCATCCTTCAAGGCCTACTTATATAACTCAAGATTTAGAAGCAGAGTGTCCAACAATAACAAAATTTTGTGCTTAATAGGCATTGCTAGTGGAAACAATATTGGCTCATGAAATACTTCCTTGAACTACTATTGAGATGTGGAGATAAAAGCTTCACCAATGAGCGAATGCAAGGTTGTTGTATTCACACAGTTATCGACATCGGTCAGGGATCGACTGGAGGCTGTCGACATCGATTATGATCGACCGACGTCGATCATATGCAGGCAAACAGGGACCGACGTCGGTCACCTGTGCGTTCCAAAATTTTATTTTCATGGGAGAAACGAATTGTTTGCATGATAAGATTAAGTGTTAGTCTTGAGTCCATGTATCTATCTTTAGTAGGACTATTTTGAACTTTTGATTAGGAGGTGTATCTAATGGTTGTGAATGCATAGCTCATGATCCCTAATTCTATATAATGGGAATAGATCTTCATAGCTTGTATGATGTAGAAATCAATTCAAATAGCTGAATTGTGTTTGTAATTGTGAGAGAGAACTCTTGAGGGAAAGATATCTATACATCTGAGAGGTGTGGAAGAAAGAGAGATTTATTCATTGTATTTTCTTCTAAGAAGAGTTTAATACAAGTTTTCATTGTTTCTTGTATCTCTTATTTTTTGCTGATTCTAGTTTCTAGTTACTTATTACTTTTGATTAATTTTGTGTTTAGTTGCTTGCATAACAGTAATCAATTGTTCTTGTTAGATCCTGACAAGTGGTATTAAAGCTTGGGTTCACTAACATGTGGTTTCAGATCTATTTAGTGTGTGTTGATTACAGATCACTCACAGGGGTTTCTGTTTGAGTGGAAGTATAGCAATGGCAGAAAAAAGTAAACTAAGAATGGAGAAGTTTAACGGTAAGAACTATCAATTATGGAGGATGCAGATAAAAGATTATCTATATCAGAAAGATCTGTACTTACCATTGGGTGGAGTTTCAAGCAAGCCCACAGATATGCAAGATGAAGAATGAAATATTTTCTTGATAGAAAGGCTCTAGGATCCATAAGGTTGAGCCCGGCATCTTCTGTGATTTCCAACTTGTCACAGGCAAAAAAAATGGTAGAATTAATGGATACTTTAAAAAATTTATATAAAAAGCCCTCAGCTTAAAATAAGATATATCTTATGAAGCAATTATTTAATTTATAAATGCAAGAAGGTGGATCTATATCTAGTCATTTTAATGATTTCCATGGAATTGTAAATCAGTTAAATTCAGTCAAAATAGTTTTTGATGATGAAATTAAGGCTCTCTTAATTTTATGCTCTTTACCTAAAAGTTGACATAGTTTAGTAATGACAGTTAGTAGTACTGCATCTGGTTCAAATATCTTGAAAGTTGATAATGTTGTTAGTGTAATCTTGAATGAAAAAACTCGTAGGAAAAGCACAGGGAAATCATCAGGTAATGCTTTAAGTATTGAAAGCAGGGGAAGGCAAAGAGAGAAGAGCAAGGGAGATCAAGGTCTAAGTCAAAGATGAGCAATAGATTCAAATCCAGAAACAGAAAAAGAAAAATAACCTGCTGGAATTGTGGAAAGAGAGGGCATGCAAAGAAAGATTGCTGGTTGAAGGTTAATGAAGAGAATCAGCATGAAGGTAATGAAGAAGCAAAATTTACATGTATTGTTGCACAAGATGCTCTTTCAATTTCTTTGCATAATAAAATAAAATCTTGGGTTTTAGATTTTGGGGCCTCTTTCCATGCTACCTTAAATAGAAAATTTTTCAATGATTATGTCCAGGGAGATTTTGGAAAAATTTATTCAGGGGATGATGAGCCTTGTAAAATTGTTGGCAAAGGAAAAATGCAGCTAAAATTACAGAATAACAACACATGAGTGTTGAAGGATGTCATGCATGTCCCAACCCTGAAGCAGAATCTAATTTTTTATAAGAAAGTTGGGTGATGAGGGTTGCACAATAACTCTCACAGCTGAATCTTGGAAGGTTACCAAGGGTGCACTTATAATAACTAGAGGTAAAAGAGTAGGTACTCTCTATTTATGTAATTGTATTACTGATTATTCTTCTTCTGTATTATCTACTTTAGATGTAGATGCAAAGTTGTGGCACTGTAGGCTCAGCCACATGAGTGAGAAGGGAATCAAAATTCTTAAGTCAAAAGGTAAGCTTTCAGATTTGAAAAGCATAGATCTAGATTTCTGTGAGCATTGTGTTTTTGGAAAATAGAAGAGAGTAAGGTTTGTTAAAATTGGGTCAATAAAGAGGAAGTCCAAGTTGGAGCTTGTTCACACAGACGTGTGGGGACCAGCTCAGGTAGCTTCTATTAGAGGATCACAATATTATGTTACTTTCATTGATGATGCTACAAAAAAGGTATGGATTTATTGCATAAGGAAGAAATCTGATGTTTTTGACATATTTAGGAATTGGAAAGCTTTGGTTGAGAATGAAACAAGTTTGAAATTGAAGTGCCTTAGATTTGATAATGGTGGTGAGTACTGTAACAATAAGTTCAGAAGTTACTGTTCTATGTATGGAATACGCAGGGAAAAGATGGTTCCAAGGACACTTCAATGAAATAAAATTGCTGAAAAGATAAACAAAATAATAATGGAGTGTGCACAGAGTATGAAGTTGCATGCTAGTTTGCCTTTACAGTTTTACGCAGAAGCTGTAGACATTGTAGTTTACCTGATTAATAGAGGACCCTCTACTACTCTGGATGGTGGAATTTCAAAAGAGGCTTGGACAGGTAAAAAGGTAGATCTTTCATTTCTCAGAGTTTTTAGTTCTGAAGCTTTTGTGCACGTTGATAAAGAAAATAGAAAGAAGTTAGATGCTAAGTCTATGAGGTGCATTTTTATTGGTTATGGCTCTAGAGATTTTAGATTCTAGTTGTGGAATTTAAAAATTAACAATATAATTAGAAGCCGTGATGTTGTTTTCAATGAAAAAGTGATGTACAGTGATCAGCTCAAGAAGTTGAAATATTCTGAGTAGGGCAATGGAGATTTGGATGAGGTGATGATCCAAAATGAGTCGTGAGAAAGAATTTTCACACTCAGGAAAACAAAGACACCGACATCGATCAAGAAGGAATCAATTTCAGTCGAATAGGAACCAATGTTAGTCAGACAGTGACTGACATCGATCAGATAGGAATCGATGTCAGTCTTGTGCAATCGACATCGATCAGGTACATGCTTGGAGATGACTGAGATCGGTCACTGATAAAGAATATGGGTAGATAGCAAGCAGTGAATGAGTCTCAAACGCCCAAGAGGAGGTCAGAAAAGGTAAGTAAACCTCCAATTTGATATTTCTCTTCATTATTCTACTTATTGCTCACTGATAGTGAAGAAACAGAGAGTTTTGATGAAGCAATGCAAGTAGAAACCCAAAAACAGTGGGAGCTTGGCATGAGTGAGGAGATTGATTCCTTGAAAGAGAACCAAACGTGGGATTTGGTTGAGTTGTTAGCAGGTAAGAGAACACTAAAAAATAAATGGGTTTACAGGTTAAAGGAAAGTGAGAATGAAAAAATGAGACATAAGGCCAGAATGGTAGTAAAGAGATTTGAACAAAAATTAGGTATTGATTTTAGTGAAATTTTTTCTCTTGTAATAAAAATGACTTCTATTCGGACTGTATTGTCTTTAGTTGCTATTGAGGATTTGCATCTTGAGCAGCTTGATGTTAAGACAATGTTTCTTCATGGAGATTTGGATGAAGAAATATATATGGATCAGCCGGAATGTTTTGAGGTCAAAGGTAAGGAGAAGCTTGTGTGCAGGTTGAATAAAAACTTATATGGTCTTAAGCAAGCTCCTAGACAATGGTATCTGAGATTTGATAGGTTTATGACTGAGCATGGTTTCAGTAGATGTCAATCTGACCATTGTGTTTATTTTAAGAGATTGGATAATGGTAGATATATTATCCTGTTGCTGTATGTAGATGATATGCTTGTTGCAGGTTCACATATATAGGATATTTTTGAGCTTAATTTAAAATTAGCTCACACATTTTTCATGAAAGATTTGGGAGCAGCAAAGAAAATCCTTGGCATGAGTATTAAGAGAGACAGGAAAAATCATAGTTTGATTTTGTCTCAAGAGGATTATGTGAACAAGGTGTTGGAGAGGTTCAATATGCAAGATGCAAAACTGGTAAGTACACCTATGGCTGAACACTTCAAGTTGAGCAAAGAACAATATCCTAAATCACATGAGGAGATTGAGTACATGAGTAGAGTTTCATATGCTTCCGTAGTTGGAAAATTAATGTATGCAATGGTATGTACTAGACTTGATATTGCCCAAGCAGTGGGAGTTATCAGTAAGTTTATGGCCAATCCAAAAAAAAACACTGAAAAATAGTTTAGTGGATTCTCAAAAAAATAGGCATTTATGCTATGGTGGGTCAAATACTTCTCTACATGGATATGTAGATGCGGATATGACAGGTGACTTAGATGGCAAAAGAAGCACCACAAAATATGTTTTCACTATTGGTGGAATGACGGTTAGCTAGATTTCAAAGTTGCAGAAGGTTGTTGCCTTGTCTACTACAGAGGTAGAATACATTATAGTCACAGAGGCTAGCAAAGAGATGATATGATGAAATAGTTCATGGAAGAGTTGGGAAAGGAGAAAGAGAGTTGCAGGTTGCACATTGATAGTCAAAGTGCAATTCATTTGGCAAAGAATTTAGCCTTTCATTCAAGAACCAAACATATACAGCTTAGGTACCACTTCATTAGACAGGTATTAGAGAATGGTGAGTTGAAGCTAGAAAAGATCCATACAGATAAGAATCCTACTGATATGTTAATAAAGCTGGTAACAAAGGAGAAATTAAATCTTCATTCAACTTTTGTTGGTCTTCAAGATTGAACTTGAAGATGGAGAAGCTAGAAGATGTTGCTGTACAGGTACAGGTGCAGCTGTTTATATCCAAGTGGGAGATTATTGAGATGTGGAGCTAAAAGCTTCACCAATGAGTGAATGCAAGGTTTTTGTATTCAAACAGTCACTGTCATTGGTCAGGGATCGACTGAGGGCTGTCAATGTCAGTTATGATCGGTCGACATTGATCATATGCAGACAAATAGGGACCAACGTCAGTCACTTGTGCATTCTAGAATTCTATTTTTGTGGGAGAAATAGATTGTTTGCATGATAAGATTAAGTGTTAGTCTTGAGTCTATGTATCTATCTTTAGTAGGACTGTTTTAAACCTTTGATTAAGAGGTGTATCTAATGATTGTGAATGCATAGCTCATAATCCCTAATTCTATATAATGGGGATAGATCTTCATAGCTTGTATGATGTAGCAATCAATTCAAGTAGCTGAATTATGTTTGTAATTGTGAGAGAGAAATCTTGAGGAAAAGAGATCTGTACATCTGAGAGGTGTGAAAGAAAAAGAGATTTCTTCATTGTATTTCTTTCTGAGAAGAGTTTAATACAAGTTTTCATTGTTTTTTATATCTCTTGTTCCTTGCTGATTCTAGTTTCTAGTTACTTATTACTTGTGATTAATTTTGTGTTTAGTTGCTTGCAAAACAGTAATTAATTGTTCTTGTTAGATCCTAACAAGTGGTATCAGAGCTTGGGTTCACTAACAGGTGGTTTCAGATTTGTTTAGTGTGTGTTGATTATAGGTCACTCACAAGAGTTTTTGTTTGAGTGGGAGTATAGCAATGGTAGAAGAAAGTAAACTGAGAATAGAGAAGTTTAACGTCAAAAACTATCAATTATGGAGAATGTAGATAGAAAATTATCTGTATCAAAAAGATCTATACTTACTGTTGGGTGGAGTTTCAAGCAAACCCACAGATATTCAAGATGAAGAATAGAAAGTTCTTGATAGAAAGGCTCTGGGATCCATAAGGTTGAGCCTGGCATCTCTTGTGATTTTCAACTTATCACAGGCAAAGACAACGGTAGAGTTAATAGATACTTTAACAAATTTATATGAAAAGCCCTCAGCTTCAAATAAGGTATATCTTATGAAGCAATTATTTAATTTGCAAATGTAGAAAGGTGGATCTGTATCTAGTCATCTTAATGATTTCCATGGAATTGTAAATCAGTTAAATTTAGTCAAAATAGTTTTTGATGATGAAATTAAGGATCTCTTAATTTTATGCTCTTTACCTAAAAGTTGGCATAGTTTAGTAATGGCAGTTAGTAATACTGCATCTGCTTTAAATATTTTGAAAGATGATGATGTTGTTAGTGTAATTTTGAATGAAGAAACTCACAAAAAAGCACAGGAGAGTCATCAGGTAATGCTTTAAGTATTGAAAGCAGGGGAAGGCAAAGAGAGAAGAGCAAGCAAGGGAGATCAAGGTCTAAGTCAAAGATGAGGAATAGATCCCAATCCAGAAATAGAAAAAGAAAAATAACCTGCTAGAATTATGGAAAGAGAGGGCATGCAAAGAAAGATTGTTGGTTGAAAGTTAATGAAGAGAATCAGCATGAAGGTAATGAAAAATCAAAGTTGCAGGTATTGTTGCATAAGATGCTCTTTCACTTTCTTTGCATAATAAAATAGAATCTTGGGTTTTAGATTTTGGGGCATCTTTTCATGCTACCCCAAATAGAATTTTTTTCAATGATTATGTCCAGGGAGATTTTGGAAAAATTTATTTAGGAGATGATGAGCCTTGTAAAATTGTTGGCAAAAAAAAGTGCAGCTAAAATTGTAGAATGGAAACACATGGGTGTTGAAAGATGTCATGCATGTCCCAGCCCTAAAGCAGAATCTAATTTTTGTAGGAAAGTTGGGTGATGAGGGTTGCACAGTAACTCTCATAGCTGAATCTTAGAAGGTTACCAAGGGTGCACTTATAATAGCCAGAGATAAGAGAGTAGGTACTATGTATTTATGTAATTGTATTACTGATTATTCTCTTTCTATATTATCTACTTCAGATGTAGATGCAAAGTTGTGGCACTGTAGGCTCAACCACATGAGTGAGAAGGAAATTAAAAATTTTAAGTCAAAAGGTAAGCTTTCAGATTTGAAAAGCATAGATCTAGATTTCTGTGAGTATTATGTTTTTGGAAAATAGAAGAGAGTAAGTGTTGTTAAAACTGAGTCAACAAAGAGGAAGCACAAGTTAGAGCTTGTTCACACAGACGTGTGGGGACCAGCTCAGATAGATTCTATTGGAGGATCAAAGTATTATGTTACTTTCATTGATGATGCTATAAGAAAGGTATGGATTTATTGCATAAGGAATAAATTTGATGTTTTTGACACATTTAGGAATTGAAAAGCTTTAGTTGAAAATGAAACAAGTTTGAGATTGAAGTGCCTTAGATCTGACAATGGTGGTGAGTACTGCAGCAATAAGTTCAGAAGTTACTGTTCAATGTATGGAATACGCAGGAAAAAGATGGTTCCAAGGACACCTCAACAAAATGGAGTTGCTAAAAGGATGAACAAAATAATAATGGAGCATGCACGGAGTATGAGGTTACATGCTGGTTTGCCCTTATAGTTTTGGGTAGAAACTGTAGACACTGTAGTTTACCTGATTAATAGAGGACCCTCTACTGCTCTGGATGGTAGAATTCTAGAAGAGGCTTGGATAGGTAAAAAGGTAGATCTTTCATTTATCAGAGTTTTTGGTTCTGAAGCTTTTGTGCACATTGATAAAGAAAATAGAAAGAAGCTGGATGTTAAGTCTATGAGGTGCACTTTTATTGGTTATGGCTTTAGAGATTTCAAATTTTGATTGTGAAATTTAAAAACTAACAAAATAATTAGAAGCTGTGATGTTATTTTCAATGAAAAAGTGATGTACAGTGATCAGCTCAAGAAGTTGAACAATTCTGAGTAGGGCAACGGAGATTTGGATGAGGTGATGATCCAAAATGAGCTCGCAAGAAAGAATTTTTACACTAAAAAAACACAGATACCGACATCGGTCAGGAATGAACCAACTTCAGTTGAACAGGAATCGATGTCGGTCAGACAGTGATCGATGTCGGTCAGACAAGAACTGACCTCGGTCTTGTGCAACCGACATTGGTCAAGTACAGGCCTGGAGATGACTGAGATCGATCACTGACAAAAAATTTGGGTGAATAGCAAGCAATGAATGAGTCTCAAATGCCTAGGAAGAGGTCAGAAAGGGTAAGTAAACCTCTAATTCAATATTTCCTTTTATTATTCTACTTATTACTCACTGATAGTGGAGAACCAGAGAGTTTTGATGAATAATGCAAGTAAAAACTCAAAAATAGTGGGAGCTTGGCATGAGTGAGGAGATTGATTCCTTGAAAGAGAACCAAACGTGAGATTTGGTTGAGTTTCCAGCGGGTAAGAGAACATTGAAAAAAAAATGGGTTTACAGGTTAAAAGAAGGTGAGAATGGACAAATGAGACATAAGGCCAGGTTGGTAGTAAAAGGATTTGCATAGAAACCAGATATTGATTTTAGTAATTTTTTTTCTCTTGTAGTAAAAATGACTTCTATTCAGATTGTATTATCTTTAGTTGCTATTAAGGATTTGCATCTTGAGCAGCTTGATGTTAAGACAATGTTTCTTTATGGAGATTTGGATGAAGAAATATATATGGATCAGTCAGAAGGTTTTGAGGTCAAAAGTAAAGAGAAGCTTGTGTGCAGGTTGAAAAAAAGCTTATATGGTCTTAAGCAAGCTCCTAAACAATGGTATCTGAGATTTGACAGGTTTATGACTAAGCATGGTTTCAGTAGATGTCAATCTGACCATTGTGCTTATTTTAAGAGATTAGATAATTGTAGATATATTAACTTATTGTTGTATGTAGATGATATGCTTGTTGCAGGTTCACATATGCAGAATATTTTTGAGCTTAAGGTAAAATTAGCTCACACATTTGCCATGAAGGATTTGGGAGCAGCAAAGAAAATCCTTGGCATGAGTATTAAGAGAGACAAGAAAAATTACAGTTTGATTTTGTCTCAAGAGGATTATGTGAACAAGGTGTTGGAGAGGTTCAATATGCAGGATGCAAAACCGATAAGCACACCTATGGCTGGACACTTCAAGTTGAGCAAAAAATAGTGTCCTAAATCACATGAAGAGATTGAGCACATGAGTAGAGTTTCATATGCTTCCGCAGTTGGGAGCTTAATGTATGCAATGGTATGTACCATACCTGATATTGCTTAAGTAGTGGGAATTGTCAGTAAGTTTATGGCCAATCTAAGAAAGGAACAGTGCAAAGTAGTTTAGTGGATTGTCAGATATCTGAGAGGGACCAGCAGTAGGCATTTATGCTATGGTGGGTCAAATACTTCTCTACATGGATATGTAGATGCAGATATGGTAGGTGACTTAGATGGCAGAAGAAGCACCACAGAATATGTTTTCACTATTGGTGAAATGACGGTTAGCTAGATTTCAAAGTTGTAGAAGGTTGTTGCCTTGTCTACTATAGAGGCAGAATACATTGCAGTCACAGAGGCTATTAAGGAGATGATATGAATGACACGGTTCATGGAAGAGTTGGAAAAAGAGCAAGAGAGTTGCAGATTGTACAGTGATAGTCAAAGTGTAATTCATTTGGGAAAGAATTTAGCTTTTCATTCAAGAATCAAATATATACAGCATAGGTACCACTTTATTAGACAGGTATTGGAGGATGGTGAGTTGAAACTAGAAAAAATCCATACAAATAAGAACCCTGCTAATATGTTAACAAAGTCGGTAACAAAGGAGAAGTTGAATCTTCATTCAAATTTTGTTGGTCTTCAAGATTGAGCTTAAAGATGGAGAAGCTAGAAGATGTTGCTATACAAGTACAAGTGCAGCTGTTTATCTCCAAGTGGGAGATTATTGAGATGTGGAGCTAAAAGCTTCACCAATGAGCGAATACAAGGTTGCTATTTTCACACAGTCATCGACGTTGGTGAGGAATTGACTGGAGGCTTTCGACATCGGTTATAATTGGCTGATGTCGGTCATAAATAGATAAACAAGGACCGACGTTGGTCACTTGTGCATTTCAAAATTCTATTTTCGTAGGAGAAACAGATTGTTTGCATGATAAGATTAAGTGTTAGTCTTGAGTCTGCGTATCTATCTTTAGTAGGACTGTTTTGAGCTTTTGATTAGGAGGTGTATCTAATGGTTGTGAATGCATAGCTCATGATCCCTAATTCTATATAATGGAGATAGATCTTCATAGCTTATATGATCTAGAAATCAATTCAAGTAGCTGAATTGTGTTTGTAATTGTGAGAGAACTCTTGAGGGAAAGAGATCTGTACATTTGAGAGGTGTGGAAGAAAGAGATATTTCTTCATTGTATTTTCTTTTGAAAAGAGTTTAATACAAGTTTTTTTGTTTCTTGTATCTCTTGTTCTTTGCTGATTCTAGTTTTTAGTTACTTATTACTTCTGATTAATTCCGTGTTTAGTTGCTTGCACAACAGTAATCAATTGTTCTTGTTAGATTCTGATAAGTGGTATCAGAGCTTGGGTTCACTAACAAGTGGTTTTAGATCTGTTTAGTGTGTGTTGATTACAGGTCACTCACAAGGGTTTCTGTTTGAGTGAGAGTATAGCAATGGCAGAAAAAAATAAACTGAGAATGGAGAAATTTAATAGCAAGAACTATCAATTATGGAAGATACAGATAAAAGATTATCTGTATCAGAAAGATCTGTACTTACCGTTGGATGGGGTTTCAAGTAAGCCCATAGATATGCAAGATGAAGAATGAAATGTTCTTGATAGAAAGGCTTTAGGATCCATAAGATTGAGCCTGGCATCTTCTGTGATTTCCAACTTGTCACAGGCAAAGACAACGGTAGAGTTAATGGATACTTTAGCAAATTTATATGAAAAGCCCTCAGCTTCAAATAAGATATATCTTATGAAGTAATTATTTAATTTGCAAATGCAAGAAGGTGGATCTGTATCTAGTCATCTTAATGATTTCCATGGAATTTTAAATCAGTTAAATTCAGTCAAAATAGTTTTTGATGATGAAATTAAGGCTCTCTTAATTTTATGCTCTTTACCTGAAAGTTGGCATAGTTTAGTAATGACAATTAGTAATATTGTATCTGCTTCAAATATCTTGAAAGTTGATGATGTTGTTAGTGTAATCTTGAATAAAGAAACTCGCAAAAAAAATACAAGGGAATCATCAGGTAATGCTTTAAGTATTGAAAGTAGGGGAAGGCAAAGAGAGAAGAGCAAGCAAGGGAGATCAAGGTCTAAGTCAAAGATGAGAAATAGATCCAAATCCAGAAATAGAAAAAGAAAAATAACCTGCTGAAATTGTGGAAAGAGAGGACATGCAAAGAAAGATTGCTGGTTGAAGGTTAATGAAGAGAATCAGCATGAAGGTAATGAAAAAGCAAAAGTTGCAGGTATTGTTGCACAAGATGCTTTTTCACTTTTTTTGCATAATAAAATAGAATCTTGAGTTTTAGATTTTGGGGCCTCTTTCCATGCTACCCCAAATAGAGAATTTTTCAATGATTATGTCCAGAGAGATTTTCGAAAAGTTTATTTAGGGGATGATGAGCCTTGTAAAATTGTTGGCAAGGGAAAAGTGCAGCTAAAATTGCAGAATGGTAACACATGGGTGTTGAAGGATGTCATGCATGTCTCAGCCCTGAAACAGAATCTAATTTTTGTGAAAAATTTGGGTGATGAGGGTTGCACAGTAACTCTCACAGCTGAATCTTGGAAGGTTACCAAGGGTGCACTTGTAATAGCCAAAGGTAAGAGAGTAGGTACTCTCTATTTATGTAATTATATTACTGATTATTCTCCTTATGTATTATCTACTTCAGATGTAGATGCAAAGTTGTGGCACTGTAGGCTCGGCCACATGAGTGAGAAGGGAATGAAAATTCTTAAGTCAAAAGGTAAGCTTTCAGATTTGAAAAGCATAGATCTAGATTTTTGTAAGCATTGTATTTTTGGAAAATAGAAGAGATAAAGTTTGTTAAAACTAGGTCAACAAAGAGGAAGCACAAGTTAGAGCTTGTTCACACAGACATGTGGGGACCAGCTCAGGTAGCTTCTATTGGAGGATCACAGTATTATGTTATTTTCATTGATGATGCTATAAGAAAGATATGGATTTATTGCATAAGGAAAAAATTTGATGTTTTTGACACATTTAGGAATTGAAAAGCTTTGGTTGAGAATAAAATAGGTTTGAGATTGAAGTGCCTTAGATCTGACAATGGTGGTGAGTACTATAGCAATAAGTTCAGAAGTTACTGTTCAATGTATAGAATACGTAGGGAAAGAACAGTTTTAAAGACACCTCAGGAAAATGGAGTTGCTAAAAGGATAAACATAACAATAATGGAACGTGCACAGAGTATGAGGTTGCATGCTGGTTTGCCGTTATAGTTTTGGGCAGAAGCTGTAGACACTATGGTTTATCTGATTAATAGAGGACCCTCTACTGCTATGGATGGTGGAATTCTAGAAGAGGCTTGGACAGGTAAAAAGGTAGATCTTTCATTTCTTAGAGTTTTTGGTTCTAAAGCTTTTGTGCATGTTGATAAAGAAAATAGAAAGAAGCTAGATGCTAAGTTTATGAGGTGCACTTTTATTGGTTATAGATCTAGAGATTTCAAATTTCGGTTGTAGAATTTAAAAACTAACAAAATAATTAGAAGCCGTGATGTTGTTTTCAATGAAAAAGTGATGTATAGTGATCAACTCAAGAAGTTGAACAATTCTGAGTAGGGCACTAGAGATTTTGATGAGGCGATGATCCAAAATGAGCTCACGAGAAAGAATTTTCACACTCAGGAAAACACAAACACTGACATCGGTCAGGAAGGAACCGACGTCGATCAAATAAAAATTGATGTTGGTTAGACAGTGATTGACGTCGGTTAGACAGGAACTGACGTCGATCAGGTACAAGCCTGGAGATGACTGAGATCGGTCACTGACAGAGAATTTGGGTAGACATCAAGCAGTGAATGAGTCTCAAACACCCAAGATGAGGTTAAAAAGGGTAACTAAACCTCCAATTCGATATTTCCCTTCATTATTCTACTTATTGCTCACTGATAGTGGAGAACCAGAGAGTTTTGATGAAGCAATGCAGGTAAAAACCCAAAAACAGTGGGAGCTTGGCATGAGTGAGGAGATTGATTCCTTGAAAGAGAACCAAACGTGGGATTTGGTTGAGTTGCCAGCAGGTAAGAGAACACTAAAAAATAAATGGGTTTACAGGTTAAAGGAAGGTGAGAATGGACAAATGAGACATAAAGCCAGGTTGGTAGTAAAGGGATTTGCACAAAAACTAGGTATTGATTTTGGTGAATTTTTTTTCCTGTAGTAAAAATAATTTCTATTCGGACTATATTGTCTTTAGTTGCTATTGAGGATTTGTATCTTGAGTAGCTTGATGTTAAGACAATGTTTCTTCATGGAAATTTGGATGAAAAAATATATATGGATTAGCCAGAAGGTTTTGAGGTCAAAGGTAAGGAGAATCTTGTGTGGATATTGAAGAAAAGCTTATATAGTTTTAAGCAAGCTCCTAGACAATGGTATCTGAGATTTGACTGGTTTATGACTGAGCATGGTTTCAGTAGATGTCAATCTGACCATTGTGTTTATTTTAAGAGATTGAATAATGGTAGATATATTATCTTGTTGCTGTATGTAGATGATATGCTTGTTGTAGGTTCACACATGCAGGATATTTTTGAGCTTAAGGTAAAATTAGCTCACACATTTGCCATGAAGGATTTGGGAGCAACAAAGAAAATCCTTGGCATGAGTATTAAGAGAGACAGGAAAAATCACAGTTTGATTTTGTCTCAAGAGGATTATGTGAACAAGGTGTTGGAGAGGTTCAATATGCAAGATGCAAAAATGGTAAGCACACCTATGGCTGGACACTTCAAGTTGAGCAAAGAATAGTGTCCTAAATCACACGAGGAGGTTGAGTACATGAGTAGAGTTTCATATGTTTCTGCAGTTGGGAGCTTAATGTATGCAATGGTATGTACCAGACCTAATATTGCCCAAGCAGTGGGAGTTGTCAGTAAGTTTATGGCCAATCTAGGAAAGGAACACTAAAAAGCAGTTTAGTGGATTCTCAAATATCTGAGAGGGACCAATAGTAGGCATTTATGCTATGGTGGGTCAAATACTTTTCTACATGGATATGTAGATGCGGATATGACAGGTGACTTAGATGGCAAAAGAAGCACCATAGGATATGTTTTCACTGTTGGTGGAATGACGGTTAGCTAGATTTCAAAGTTACAAAAGGTTGTGGCCTTGTCTAGTATAAAGGCATAATACATTGCAGTCACAGAGGCTAGCAAGGAGATGATATAGATGACACGATTCATGAAAGAGTTGGGAAAGGAGCAAGAGAGTTGTAGATTGTACAGTGATAGTAAAAGTGCAATTCATTTGGCAAATAATTCAGTCTTTCATTCAAGAACCAAACATATACAGCTTAGGTACCACTTCATTAGACAGGTATTGGAGGATGGTGAGTTGAAGCTGGAAAAGATCCATACAAATAAGAACCCCGCTGATATGTTAACAAAGCCAGTAACAAAGGAGAAGTTGAATCTTCATTCAACTTTTGTTGGTCTTCAAGATTGAGCTTGAAGATGGAGAAGCTAGAAGATGTTGCTGTACAGGTACAGGTGCAGCTGTTTATCTCCAAGTGGGAGATTGTTGAGATGTGGAGCTAAAAGCTTTACCAATGAGCGAATGCAAGGTTGCTGTATTCACACAGTCACCAACGTCGATCAGGGATCGACTGGAGGCTATCGACATCGGTTATGATCGGTCGACATTGGTCATATGCAGGCAAACAGAGACCGACGTCGGTCACCTGTGCATTCTAGAATTCTATTTTCGTGAGAGAAACAGATTGCATGATAAGAGTAAGTGTTATTCTTGAGTCCACGTATCTATCTTTAGTAGGACTATTTTGATCCTTTGATTAGGAGGTGTATCTAATGGTTGTGAATGCATAGCTCATAATCCCTAATTCTATATAATGGGAATAGATCTTCATAGCTTGTATGATGTAGAAATCAATTCAAGTAGCTGAATTGTGTTTGTAATTGTGAGAGAAAACTCTTGAGGGAAAGAGATATGTACATCTGAGAGGTGTGGAAGAAAGAGATATTTCTTCATTGTATTTCCTTTTGAGAAGAGTTTAATACAAGTTTTCATTGTTTCTTGTATCTCTTGTTCTTTGCTGATTTTAGTTTCTAGTTACTTATTACTTCTGATTAATTTCGTGTTTAGTTGCTTGCACAACAGTAATCAATTATTCTTGTTAGATCCTGACAACTACTGCACCAACTTTAGTATACACTTTTGATCTTTATTAATAAACATGATACAATAATTTATATGTGCATCTAATTTTATATATTGAATATCATAAAGCAAACTTCTTACTTGCATTAATAAGTTTCTTAGCTTGAGAGACACTTACCAAAGAGATTTTATAATAATCTTTGTAGGCTAAAATGGTGTAGCTCTTTCCATAATTTTTAATATGCTATTGATTATCTCTCCACATGAATATAACATCTTAGATATACAAATAAGTGCTGCGAAGCACTACACCACACACATTAAAAGGCACAACATCCACTATAACTTTTTTAATGAAATGTGATTTAATACCAAACTTAATTTTACATTGCTTGGGCATCTTGTTGTTTACACCTTTATTCACCCAACCCAAAGCATATGGGATTGGATAATTGTAAGTCTTTAATCCCAATTTCTTTTTTAACTCTATTCTTATCAAAGTTTCTTGTGAACAAGTATTAAAAAAAGTATCCACTTTTATTTTCTTCACCTAAATTTTAATATGAAAAACCTTAGAAACTTCACCCTATTGAGCACCAATACTACCCAAACATACCTCTCTATTGATGAAGTTACAACACAAAGTTTCAACCACATCAAATGTTAGGATGTAAAGTCACTATTCATAGTCACTATTCATGAATCACTATTCACATGAACTATTCATGGTGATGTGGCATGTTGGTGATGTTGATGGTTAGTGATGTGGCTAGGTGATGACTTGGCATGACCCACGATGGGTCTTATGGCCCATAAAGCATTTTTGAAGTTTAAAAGAGGAGGAGCAAGAAATGGGGCATAATTCTCTATTAAGTCACATGGGTTGGCTTGTCTAAAAGCACATGAGGACATAATGATAGTGGATCACATGTTTCTAATTAGGTATGTGCTTGTGAGGTGTAGTTGTTTGTGGGATCCTATTTGGTGAGGTTAAAAGTGAAAATATTTAGACTCACACATGTGTGCATATGGTAAAGTGGGAGATAAGGATCACTATTCTAGATTGAGGTCACATGTGGAATGGGGTGTAGCATATGGGAGTGCACATGGAGTGGTTAAGTGGGCATGATGATATTACATTCAAAGGATTGACTTGAACATGGGGGGATATGATTCCCTATTCATGAATAATGATCCCACATGGAGTATGACACAATTTTCTCCCCTCTCTCTATTTTATCTCTATGTTGTAAATGTTATTTAATAACATGATCTCTCCTTTATAAATTTATCCTATGAGAGGATCCATGGAAGCCTTGGAATTGAATGTTTAGAGGTTGGATCCTATGGGCTAGTTTAGCTTGGTTCAAAACCTAAATGCTTCAGGTGAAAGCATTGAGTGATTTGTATGGAGGCAATGAAGGAGTTGATATGGAGGAGCTATTATAGAAGAGAGTGTTGATACTGAGATTAATATGAAGTTTGGAGCTACCATTTTGCTTGTGGTTTTTTCCCTTGCTTGTTTTTAAGGGTTTTCCATGTAATCTTTATGTATCTTGTCCTCTTGCTTGTCTTTGTTTTCTAGCTTGTTAATTTATGCTTTATTTACTTGCACTATAAGATATAGATCATTGATCTAACATGTAGTATAAAGGACTTATTCATAATAGTTGGTATCAAATCTTTGATTCCTAACATCTGGTATTAGAGCTTTAGTTTTGAAGTTAATAATGCATGGCTCTAACATCAGGTATCAGATATATGGTGAAAAACTCTGTTTGTGAATGTTTTCTATTTTTTGGCTGGTTGTGTATAGGGTGAAGCTACTATCATAGGAAGGAGAGACAATGTTGGAGATTAAAGAAAAAAAGGTTTTGTTTTTTTGGTAGGTATCTCTCTATAGAGCATGGTGGAGGATATATTGGTGAAGATCTTAATCTCTTCATGTTGATGAGGAGAAGCCTGTAGGAGAGTTGAAGAGAAAGCTAAAATCTTTTCCAGATAAGTTAGTAGCCTACAAAGTATTCTTGTTGAATATGGATAAGCAACTCTACAACTTGATAAAAAAAGCTAGACTCCTTTGGATGAGGTGGAGATAAGGCATGACCTTGTTGTAGTTCTTGGAAACACACATAATGGGTGTTGATGTGGTATACTATTAACCACATGTTGTTAGATGAGATGCAGAAGAAGAAGAAAAATTCCATGCAAAGGAAGGAGGTATAGACAAACCTAAAGTTGTACCTATTTTGAAGTAGTTGAAGAAGATGAACATAGAGATGCAGATGAATAAGTGAGACCTAGTGTTCCTAGAAGGAGAAGGCTACTGTTGACCATATGACTCAGGGTGCTAGAGTGTTGTGTATATAGTTGTGACATTGGCTAGGTAAATTGATACATGTACTAACACTATAGGCACATTAGTTGGTGATTTGGAAACATTTAGTAGATTAGGGTGCATTTTGAATGATAGCCAAAAACTTGGTAGGTGTAGTGATGCACCAAGTAGCACGATGACTTCCCTAGAGTTGTGATTGGTCAACTTGTATCATGATGATAGCTAAAGGCTATGAGGAGAAGTCTAGTATTGAATTCTATGTCATTTTATTTCTTTACTACTATCAAGAGTGTTACGTGCACTTGTTTCTATTAAAGTAGATGGACCAGTTTTATTCCTACATGATGATCTTTCTTAGAGAGAGATAAATAAAAGTATTAAGGAAAAAAGTTACTAGTTTGCATTGAAATCATTGTACAAGTTGGTGCTAGTACCACACATGTAGTACAATAATTTTAGTACCTTCATGGGAGCCTATGTGTTGTGACATGTTGGAAGTAGGCCCCAATATGATCATTATTTTGATGGCTTCGTAGAGACACATGAAATGAAGGTGATAATAAGAGTAAACCAAGGATGGAGATGCACAAGGACTTGAGAGCAAGCAAGTACCCCATTTCTTGCATTTTTTGGGATGTCTTCCCAAGAGTGTCTTAGAGGAGGAGAAGACATGTTGTGTCTTCTGTATTGGATTCATCAGGAGTAGGAAGCCTTTTATTGCCATGATTAACACTAAACTAGTTATTCCAAATAAGTAGGAGTTATGAGTGGTTCATGGTAGAATATTGATTATAGGATTAGTCTATGGTGTGGAGAAGTGATTTATCACTTTAGTGCTATAATTTTCTATGAAGGAGCAAATGTTGATAAAGCCAATTAGGGCACAAAAGTGTTAGTAGTGCAATAAAAATTCTAGTGGGTTTGTGTCAAAGAAACATAGGGCATGGATGAGTAGTTGGTTGTAGAGTACTCAGATGTGGTAAAAGTCTATGTATATTAACTTCAAGTGGGATAATGTTAGGATGTGAAGTAACTATTCATGGTCACTATCAATGGTGGTGTGGCCTATTGTTGATGTGGGTGTTTAGTGATGTGGCTAGGTGATGACTTAACATGACCCATAGTGGGTGGTATGGCCTAAGGAGCATCTTTTAAAGTCAAAAGAGGTGGAGAGAGAATGGGGGTGCATTTATCCACTAAGTCACATGGGTTGGATTGTGTGAAAGAATATGAGGACATAATGATAGAGGATCACATGTTTTTACTTAGGAATGTGCTTGTGGGGTGTAGTTGTCTATGGGAACTTGTTTGGTGAGGTCAAAAGTGGGAATGTTTTGACTCACACATGTGTGCACATGAGAAAGTGGGAGACAAGGATCACTATTCTAGATTGAGGTCATATGTGGGGTGGGTCATAGTACATGGAAGAGTACATGGGTGTGCACATAGAGTTGTCAAGTGGACATAATGAGATGTCGTTCAAAGGCTTGACCTTACACATGGGGGGACATAAATCCCTATTCATGAATAGTGCTCCCACATGGAGTATGGCATAATTTTCTCCTCTATCTCTATTTTATCTTTATGTTGTAAATTCTATTGAATATCATGATATCTCCTTTATAAATTCATCTTATTAGAGGATCTATGTAAGCCTTGGTATTTCATACTTGGAGGTTGGATCCTGCAGGCTAGTTTAGCTTGGTTTGCAACCTGAATGCTTTAGTTGGAAGCATTGAGTGCTTTGTATGGAAGCACTAAAGGATTTGATATGGAGGAATTGTTTTAGAAGAGGGTGTTGATGCTGAGATTAATATGAAGTCTGGAGTTATCATTTTTCTCATGGTTTTTTCCCTTGCTTATTTGCAAGGATTTTCCACATAATCTCTGTGTAATGTGTCCTCTTGCTTGTCTTTATTTTATAGTTTGTTTATTTCCACTTTATTTAATTACACTATGGGGTATAACTCATTGATATAACATGTATTATCAAGGATTTATTCCTAATAGTTGGTATAAGAGCTTTGGTTGTGAAGAGTTGATTCCTAGCATTAGAGATACAACTAATGCCTTCACCTTTGAGAGAATCCATAAACATATTCTTCATATGTTTATATGCAATTTTAGATATAACTTCCAAAAAATTTCATTGGAATGAATATCAACATCATAAGTCCCACAAAGCCTTTTATTATCCTTATTAGAAACAAAATTAGCATCATGCTTACCATTTCCTTTACCCTTATGCTCTAAGCTACCTTATTAATTTGGAGTGATTTGAGAGGTAAATTAAGCCTCTTCTTCTTTTCCATTTATAAGTAGTGAGTTTGAGATAAAACCTCATCTATAGATATATAATCAAATGGATATGGAGTCCACCAACATACTTCATCAAGATGTCATAATGTTATATATTTTCCCTTTTGGATAACCTTCTTGTAGAATTTGCTTGTGTGATCCTACACAATTTGGCCTTGTTTTTGGCTAATATATTTTAAATACATGGTCCTATCTTCCTCATAAAAAATGGATAACATTGCTTCTTGATTAACATCTTAAAATCATCCCACTTAGTAATAGGAGGAAACTTCTTAACAACCAAGGTATGAACATAAATTTAAAACCAAGTTAAAATTTGACTAGTTAATTTTAACCTTGCACAAAAAATCTATTGGCTCTCATTAATTTGATGCAAACTATATCATACCTCTAGTTGGGCTAGCCAACTAGCCTTTCTGAATTCATATCTCTATCATATGGATGAATCTATATTTTTTTTAATCCTTGAATGGAGTTTTAACTTGGTTGGCATGAGGATATTATTCCATATTCTCATGCTTGGGAATGTCCTCATTATTTTTTTTCAATATTTCCATAGAAACACCAAGCTTCTTTATGAGAATGCCCACAATTGACTCTAACTAATCAATTTTGATCATAGAAATAGAGATGCTAGCCACTCCTTCAAGCTTGTGAAATCACTCTTCTATTGTACAGGCATATTATTCATCATAACAAGCCATAATTCTAATATCTTTCTTTCACTTCCTTGTGTAAATATCTTCTTCAAATGGAACTAGGATACCTTAACCACTAACACTACTTAATCTTTCCAGGAGCATATACTACAATGTAGTCACAAGCACATAAAACGACATAAAAGGATTAAAATTAATACTAAACCAAATATAATACCAATCTAATCTATACAATAGGTGGATATTTCACACTAAGCTTCATCAACACAGATCCTATACTCCTAGCTCAACCTATGATTGATATATGACTATTTTAGATTACTTTCAATGCTAAAACAAAGATAAAAAAGTGTTGAGAATGAAATGCACAACATAATGAATATAAAAATAAAGTATAAATTAAGCCAAATCATAATATGAACACATTATATGACTTTCAAATGTCAGTGTGGGAAAAACTCTAGTGAGTGATGAAATTTATTTCCCCTTCCACTATGTAATTCAATAATTGTAAAAAATATTACAAAACATGGCCTTCATGAACCAATATTTCATTACTATACTATCTAAATTTTTCACATATTATTTATTTCACTTATTAGACATTTTATAGTGATCCAATACAACTATAACAACCATTCATAGCTAATAAATAATGAGACAACATGAACAAGGACCCATATTTGCAAACTATAACATGAATCCAACTCCAAGACTTATCACTGTTTTTTTTATGATCTCTACCTTCAACAAGGCTATGTTTATTACCTTCCTCCTTATAACCCTTAAAATACTTCAAAAAAATCATTGTCAAGAAGAGAAAGTGTTTACAACTACTCCTTTGTATGTGTTTTGATTGGTGACAAAAATTCCACTTTAAGCATAATGATTATTTCAAAATGTAGGGGTGTTTTTAAAATCGCTACCTATAAGCATTGATAGTTACATAATTGTCATCTATATACACCAATAATTTTACACAACCACCACCTATGTTTATCATTAGTTTCATCATCTCTAAAAAAACCTTAAAATTCAAAGGCTGCAAGTTGCTGACTTCATCAATACAAGAATGTCTAGACCATCCCCACATTGATTCTACCACTCCAATTTAAATGAATAATTCACTTTACATGAAGAATTGAATAAGTGTCTTATATAGTGTTTTACATAGATAAATTATATAATTGAGTATATCATAAATGAACTAGATAACATGCCTAGCAAACTTGATCCATATTTTAGATCAATTACTTTGATAAAGTTCAATTCTTGGCTTTGCCTTTAATTGACTATTCCATGAAGGAGATGAAAGATTTGAATGAATGCACACAATTTTTTTTGAAAAAGGTATAAAATGTGGTTTGATAAGAATTTGGATGAATTCACTATTATAAGGAGTTTAAAGACTACAAAAACCTTCAAGAGTCAGAAGCAAAAATCATTAAAATCATAAAATAAATCCATTTGGCACTAAGGTATATCTTAATATTCCATTGTCAAATGTAACAACATGTAATGGAGGTGATGAAGAGGATTTAAACAAGAATAAGTTGCTTGATAAGATTTATGGAGATGATTCTTTGTCAAGGCAAAGGATACCTTTTAGAATAACTCCTATCTTTTCTACTCAACTAGGTGAAGTGCTCTCTTCAAAATATTTTGACTCCTCCATGTTGATTAAAAACACTAATCCATAGTTCTTGGCATCAAATTAGGGCTAATCCCAAGTACCCCATGCTGCTACTCCCACCACCACATGTCTTCCATCTCTAACTCATCACATCCCATATCCTCCTCTCATTCCATCTCCCCCTCATTTTCCATCTTCACCTCATCCATATTTTCCTACACCTACTTATTCACCTACTAAGTAGCCTACTTCTCTGTTTTTCATAATACTCAAATGGTTACTTCATCATGAAATACACCATTCACATGGGTTAAATAGTTGGTAAGTAAAAATAAAACCACTATTAAGTCCATTTCATCTAATTTAATGTGGTAGAAAATGCCTTGTAAGGCCCTCCACCAAAGAAGGCTAAAGTCATTTCAAGGCTAGTGTAGACCCTTGAGGTGCATAGTTTGTATATATTTCTCAACCACTATGTGATATAAATAAGGAAGACATGAATCTAGATGATTATAATTCGATTAGAACATATTGTATAGATCCAAGTCATGAAGGTGACATACACAATTTCAAAGAATCCACAATTAGACTACTAAAGAGGATGGAGGAAGGGAATAAGACACATGAACAATTTGAAGTGTAGGTATGCATGATTTTTATGTACATAAAAACATTCCTATGTATTAATGACACTCCTTCACATCAATCCTAAACTTTTTTCCAATGGAGGGTTTTGATAAAGAAGCCATTACCAACATTTGAAAATATAATAGCCATGAAAATGTAAGGGAGATGTGGATTTAGTAACTCGTCATTGATGTCCTAAGAATTATTAATGAGAGTATAAATGCATATGTTATTATAATGAATGAATAGGAAAAGGTAGCCTTAGTAAAAAATATAGTGAATAAGGAAATGGGGATTTGAAAAGGTCTAATTAGAAGCTTGAAAGATATGGCCCATAGAGATAATAAGGTGTTGATATTTGAAGTTGTCTTTTACCAATTTGAAGAAAATTATTATTTCTTATGGCCACATTGTATTGAATGGAAAATAAATGTCCTAGAGGATGCATTGGAAGACCTATGTGTGCCAAAAAAAATTTATGATGATATGAAATCTAAAATTTGTGTATATATTTTGCCTATGCTTTGTGAACTATTGAAGGAATATGAATCTAAATCATTCACAATGACATACCTAAAAGAACAATTCTAGAAGTTGGTAAAAGAATAATTTGTTTGAGTAAATATTTTAATATGGAATCCATGAAAATGTTAAGTGACATTTATTATTCCCTCAACAAATTTAGAAAAAGTCTCATGAGTTTCTTCAAATGAATTGATGAGGCAACATTAGTTATAAACACATGGATAATCCAATTAGCCAATATTATCATTCCACAATATGAGGGAATTGTTTTAGTTATGTATAAATTTATAATTTATAGGTTGAAGTCATTATAGGCAAATGATAAAAGTCTATCTATATCAAAAGTCCAAAAATATTCTTGGCCCAACCAACTCTCCCTCTCTCTTGCTGATCTATTTTCTCTCATTATATTTATTCATTGTACATTTTGTAATTTCATTTTAACTTAAAATGTATTACTTTCATTTTTAATGTGAAAAAGGTGAAAATTAAAATGTAAGAAAAATAAAATTTATTTTGAAAATTTAGTTATTGAATAGTTATATCCTCCTTGGTACCTTTTGAGATTTTGAGAAATTTTATAGAGAGAAAGAGTTCGAAAGATTTTATGTTTGCTTACCAAAATAATACAAAGACAACTTTATAAGGATTGTGTGTCTTGTTATTTCCTTTGTACTTGCATTTATTGTTATCTTGTTTAATGCATGTCAATCCTTGTCTTTCTCAATATTAAATTATGCAATGTTAGGCTATCAGTTCTCTTATGATTTCTTTGCTTGCATGAAAAACAAAGTTTTGAGTTTATTTGTATTTTCATGTATAAAAATATTACTTTTCCCATAATATTCTCTATTTATCTTTCATATTTTTCTCATATTTTGTTTTGAAAAATTCTTTCTAAATACAATTTTGATTATAAATATTGTATATAATTTTCTATTGACTTATTTTTTGTTTTCCAATAAAGGTAACCTCACCTCATAATAGAGAAGGGAATTTTTTTCCCTTCACTATTGACATATTTTTTCATTTTACACTTGTGAAAAATAATCAACCAATAATTTTTGGCATGCACCATGGGGCGTGTTTTCATATTTTAAAGTGTTATGCACAAAACTTAGCATTTTACCCATATGACCATCTCTGGTGTTTATAATTACCTACCAACTAAACCTTGATTAGGTTCAAGTTATGCAATAAGACATTAGTTATAACCTCTAATCTTTTGCCTAGGAAAATAGAAAAAGTGATATATAATATCAAATATGTGTAGTTGTCTTGGACGAAGAAGAAGACATAATAGATCTTGCACATAGAGATATAATCATTGTTGCATGAACATGAGTAGGACAAATTATGATAAGAGTTATTCAAATATCGCTTCAACCTCCAACTACTCCCAATAAGTAAATTTATTTCACCTTGGCTGAAAGGTAATTCACTATAAAAAATAATAAATAAGGTAAATCAGATTCATTTTTTTAATTACAATAATTTTTTTATTTTAAACTAAGTCTAGACAAAACTACAAACAAGAAATTTGCAAATAGAAAACCTGCAAGTACACCTTCTAGCCGATAGAAAATAAAATAAGAAGGTGATATTGTAATGATTAGAGCATTGGTTCTTTCTAGAAAACTATTTCTTTGAACCATAAATTTTTTAATCATGGTTGCATTACCTTGGGGTGTAGTTATAAGACCACTAGATTTTGGTGGACAACTGTATGAACTACCTAAGATTTCAAGAAATAATTTTCCTAAGTTCACATGTGATGTAAAAAAATAACCAAATGAACATCTTTGTGTGTTTATTGCTACATGTAGTATTCATGGCATTCAATATGAGGATGTAGTAGTAAGGTTGTTTGTAGAAACTTTACACGAAGATGCTAATGAGTGGTTTTTCCACCTCACTCTTGGTTCCCTTTTAAAACTATAATATGATGAAATCCATTTTAAATTCATTTAAGACACACATGCTCTTTTTTCCTAGTTAACATAGATGAATAAAGAGACTCATGAGACCATGAGGGAGTTTGTTTTTTTTTAATAAATTATTGAAATAAATTCCAACATAGCCATAAATGTTTCTTCATCAATTCTCAACTACCTAAAGTTGTCTTTATATTGAGAAGGAACCAAGTGGTTGACCTAAATGATGCTCATTTTTTGGCTATTGAAATGGAATATGACTTGATCATGGTAGGTAAAATAAAGAAAGACCTAGTGACGATAAAATTTTAGAACTCAAATAAGAATCCAATTGATTTATTAATTCAAAAAAATGCCCAATGACATCTTTGATTTGAAAAAATAATCACCTCAAAAGACACCATCTCCTCTTTATCAAGATGTATTAAGGAAGAACTATGCATCATATAATGACAACTGCCCTCATTTACTAACACCATAACATAAGCTAGAAATTAAATCTCCTTTAGCTACAACTGATCATGTAAATATAATACTTGAAGTAGAAGACGTATGTGAATATTAAGAGGCTAAAACTAAAACAAAATATTGAAATTTTATAGAACTAGAAATGGAAGAACCTGATGGTGACTCTAATATTGGGTACCTTAAGTATAATTCAAACTACGATAATCATGATAATATAGTCAAAGCTATGAACAACCATTAATTATTTATCTTCAAAGAATTTTATAATAAAAAATAATCCAAAAAGGGGAAGGAAGCTTAGAGATCTAATGAAAAAGAGAATATGAATAACAAACAAGCTCCAAAGTTGCCTTCTGCAAAAGTCATTCTTCCCAAGGTTTCTCCTTTGTCCAATAAACCTAAGGAAAAATAACCCAATGGAAAGGCAAGTACTTCAAATTAGTCTCATACTACCATTAATAAAAAAATTAGTACCTTACCTAAAAATGATATAAGTTTATCATAAGTTATTGTGAATCCTAAAGAGTCAAATTTTACATATTTTTCTACCATTGATATAATTGAACATGTAAATAAAACTAAAATCCAAATGTCCCAAGCCAAATATCCAAGGTCCATTATAGATTAGTTAGATAGACTATTTATATTCATCAAAGGAAATATCACTTGTACCTCTGCATATGCACCCAAAGGTATCCTTTCTACGCCTATGAACTTAAGTTATAATAATTATATGGATACCTCTAACTTAAGCTATGTAAAATTAGACCCTTGTTACATCTCCATTTTCATAAATGGATAAAAACCTAGCAATTACATCATAGATACTGGAGCTTATAATAACATGATGCCTATCAAGGTTGATCATGTGTTAGGTCTAACATGCACTAGAACATTTGGCCATTATTCCTCCATGGACACCAAACAAATACCATTAGTTAGATACATCAAAGGTGCTCAAGTAGCCTTGGTTGCCTTTCCAAAAAAAAAGAGTGAAGATGACCATCCTAATTGCATATATTCTTGCAACTTATGGGTTTTTGTTAGGTATAATTTTTTGTAGAAATCTAGGAGGAGAAATATAGATCTATAATTTTTATGTGAAAGGAGTGAACAAAGTTTGAAACTTTACCTTAAGACAAGATCCACAATACAAAAATTAGATGACCCTTATGTTGATATTCTATATGAGGATGCAGGGATAGATAATTAATTTATCATGTCTGAAAGTGATTTGGATATTTCAAAGCTTATGTAAAATGATTTGAATGATATATGGACCCGTGAGTTTGATGAAAATTTATCTTCCACTGGTGTAGGTGTAGAATTTGTCTTTACTTCTCATAACAATGAATTGATATCCTTTCCTTACAAGTTAGAATTCAAATGCATGAACAAAACTATTAGATATGAAGCTCTGTTGCTAAGTTTTCAAGTTATAGAAGAAATGAGTATTGAAAATTTGAAAGCTCAAGGTTATGTTGAGTTGTTCATAAAATAGGTAAGAGATCAATACCAAGTGAAGAATGACCATCTAAAACATTATAGGACCAAGGTGTGGGATTATATTGAAACTTTTAAATATTTTTCTATGGTTATAGTCCCTAGAGAGTAAGACACAAAAGCAAATGCATTATCTATATCCATTTCCATGTTGACCACTTAGTCAAAATTTGATAAAGACAAATATATTATAGAGTTGGTCTATAGACAAAGTGTGTTTGGAAATTAAAAACATTGGCAAGTGTTCAACAATGATGAGAAGATCATAAATTTCCTTGAAAAATTTGACAATTTTAGAAACTTATACTTTGAAAATTGTTCATCTACTTACAAAGAATCTCAGTGCTAATTAAATGAAGAGAATACTGAAAGTGTTTTCATAGCTAAAGTTGAAAATGGATATGAAGTTAAAAATTGGAAGGAAATGATGAGATTATACAATTAAAATGGAAAAATATTACTAAAGGCTTGGTCTCTTTAGAAGATATTTTTGACAAGCCTGATAAATACATCAAAGAGAATCAAGAGCAACCAGCTTGGTATTTAGAATATGAAAAAGTGAACATCGGTACCACAGAAGAACCTAGTTATGTAAACATTAGAAAATATTGTTCTAAGTAAGAAAGACACATGTTTATAAAAAATTTTAAATTATATAAATATGTGTTCACTTGGTGTTATGTTGATCTTAAGTATTTTAGGATAAAAGAGATGAAGCATAACATCCTATGAAAACTAGTATCAATCCATACATGAAAAATAAATAAATTACAATCCCAAGGTTATTGAACCATTTTTGTAGAGGTTATGAAAATTTTAGATGCATAAATCATTTTTACCATCCATCATTCCACTTGGGTTACTAACAATGTGCCTATTCATAAGGAAAGTAGTGAGATAAAGATCTATGTTGAATTTTATAATTTGAGTAAAGCTTCTTTGAAGAATAATTATCCTCTGCCTATCATGAACCAAATTTTTCCAGCTATTATAGGTTAAAAAATGTTGTCAATTTTTGATGATTTCTCACGGTATAACCAAATTAAAGTTTATAAAAAGGGTCAGCATAAAATAAATTTCACAACCCCATGGGGTAATTTTGAATTTAAAAGAATGAATTTTGGCCTCATCGATGTAGGCATAACATTTTAGAGGGAAATATATCTAGCTTTTCATGATATAAGGAATAAAATCATAGTGGTTTACCTTGAAGTTTTTACTGTCTTCTAAATAATACAAGAATATCATTATGAACACATGGATAAAGTATTTGAGAGATTTCAAGCTCATGGTATCTTTTTAAATCCCAACAAATATGTTTTTGGGTTATATAAGAAAAGATCTTAGGTCATATAGTATCCAAAGGAGGAAAAAAAATAAGATCCATAAATAGTTGAATCTATCTAGAAACTATATCTTCCTGTAAATAAACCTGGTGTACATTATTTCTTCAAAAAGGTAAATTTTATAAGAATATTTGTACTTAATTTTACAGAGATGGAAAGACATATAGATAATATAATGAAAGTGAAATATGCATTTAAATGGAACAAAGATAGAAATAATGACTTAGAAGAAATTAAAACTACCATTTCCCAAACACCATTACTCATTTTCCCAGACTTAAAAAGGATTTCATCATTTAAAACTATTCATTAGAGCATATGATTTAAACCATTTTGGTTTAGATGAATGATGAAAAAATAAAATCACCTTTTGACTTTATGAGCTATGGGCTGAAAGATCATGAGCTTAAATTCTCTCCAATCGATAAACATGCCTAGGCAGTAATTAGAGTAGTAAACTAATTCATGTATTATATTTTGAATTATTATACCATTGTAATTTTCCCTAATATAACTAACAACTCTATCTTGACACAACAAGAACTTGGCTCAAAGAGATGAGGATATATAATTTTTTTTAAAGAATATAACCTCAAAATCAAGCCCACGAAGTTGGTCAAAGATAGAGGACTATGTCATATGAATACAAAAAGAGTCACTTATAAAAATAAGGCTATGTTAGAAGAGGTAAAATAGGAATAATATGATGATATGCTATTAATAGTTTTTTGTTGGTTATGTTGATGATAAGTATCAAGGCATTGGCTATTTTATAACATAATGAGAATGTCCTCAGCATATGAATGCCAAACATAAAACAATAGTGAAATTGAGAGCCTCCAAATATATCATTTAGGATAATAATCCTTTAAAAAAGGGTATTTATAGTTTCTTATTGAGGTGTGTTGAGAATGAAAAACATAAAATACTACTTGAATATTTTCATAACCAACCATGTGGTAGCCCTTTTTCTACACCTATAAATTCATACAAAATTCTAAGAGCACACAAAAATTACCCTTCTCTCTTCAAATATTTTCAAGATTGGGTTTCAAGATGCGAGACATATCAACAATTTTTTAGAAGACCAAAACTTGTTGTGCTTCCTTTAAGGTTAGTAGTGATTAAAAAAAAAATTCAATATTGGGGTTTGAATTTAATTGGCACATTAAATGTGTACTTGAGTGCATGTCACACACATGTTCTTATGGACACAAAATACATAAAAAAAAGGGTTGAATCCATCCCCATGAAGTAGACTACCTAATAATTAGTGTGTAACTTTATCGACAAAAACATCTTGGTCAGGTTTGGCATACCCCAAAATATTGTGACTGATAATGCTTTTAATTTTTCCTCATCCAATCTCATTGGTTTCTATTATGGTCATGGAATCTATGTATCATTATTTATTTTATTACCCCTATGGTAATGGGAAATTTGAATCAAATAATAATAACATTGATACTATCTTTTTTAAGTTGGTGGATGAAAATAAAATGAATTATCACAAAAAGTTATATGACACATTATGGGCTGAGTGTATCACTCCAAAGAGAGCAATTGGCATGTGTCCATTCCAATTTAATACAAGACAAATTCTAAAATCTTAATTTACCTAGAGTTACTTGTGCTATAGCTAGTAAGATAAATTAAAGATAAAAACTTTAGAAATTCTCTCGACAATAGGATCATGTACTTGAACAAGCTAGTGGAATCATGGTCATTTATTGGATCATTGCACATTAAAATAATGTGAAGATACTTTTTTGATAAAAAAGGCAAGGCAAAGAGATTTTTGAATTGGAGATCTAGTCTTTATGTGAGATAAGATAAGAGGAGAGAACCAAAAGGTAGCAATGGGAAGTTTGAATCTTTATGGACATGCCCATTCAATATATGTCATTTGTGTAGAGATAATATATACTACTTGATGTATAAGAACAAAAACATCTTCCATTACCCTACATCAAGAAATATTTAAAGCACTATTTTAAGTGAAATTAGGTTGTCCCCTACATGTACATATGTGAGCTAGGATTTTTTTGTGTTCCCCTTTATGCATTGTCTTATTTATTTTCCATTTTTGTGTTCTTCCTTTTCTTTTGGTGTGTTTCCTTGTTTTGTTTGTCTTTCCTTTTGGTCTTCATGGTGTCTTGTCATAAAGTCTTGAAATAATAGTCTAATTCCTTAGTCCACTAGATAAGGCACTGGTAATTAAAATAATGAAATTATAGATGTCTATTTTATCACTCTCATTCCAAGCCCCCAACAAAAGCTAGTTGTTGTCATAAAAAAATGAACCTTAAAAAAACTCTCAATTTTTAATTTAATGTGTAGATCAAGTCCCAAAAATGAATTTTGAGTATAAACACCAAGTGTAAAATTCATCATGTTAAGTTTGAAAATGCATTTCCTAAGTTTAAAAAAAATTTGGCACTTAGATAACTTCCCAAAATTCCTAAAAACCCCCAAAATGTTGAAATGATATAATGTGCATGTGGTGCTATCTAGATGCAAAAGTCACCAAAAGATCTAAGATTCTTAGAGTGCCAATTGACTCTAAAAGATATCAAATGCATTGAATTTCCCAAGGTGTCACCCAAGTGTGAAAAGTGAGAAATACAATAAATTTACCAAAGTGTTGTTAGAGAATAGAAAGTGCAGTGTTGTCTTTGAGGTTCAGCTTCCCAAGGTGCATGTAGTGCCCAAAGTTATTAGAAAACATGAAATTCAAGATAAGCAATAGAGAATGTTTTAAATAACCAAATAATGAAAATTACATGGGGATTTAACATCTATAATGAACTTTACCAAGGTTATTGAGGTGCTTAAGGTTCCCAAAAAGCATAAAATGCACGATAGAAATTAATGATGGTTATTGAATGAATAAAACAAAGGTGTTCCACTTATTGTCTAGGTACGTAACCCATGAAATGCACAAGAATAAAAGGAAAACAATTTAATAAATGATAAAAGCAAACTTTATATTTATATAAATCCATGTAATAGTTCATGTTTGCATATAAAAGATCAGATTTATCTCCCAAGGCATTCAACAAAATCTTGCCTCTCATTCTAGCTCAAACTAGTATGCTTTCAATCATGGATCCTCTCTAAGATCAATTTTCTTTATGTTTTCATCGTTTTCATTACCTTCATTGTTTTCCACCTAATTTTCATTATTATCATTCCCATTTTCATCCTATTATTTTTGTAACAACCCCATTGGGATCTACCTAGAAATACATGATATAAAAATAAATAAATAAATAAACATATTCTTTAATTAGATTATACCATGAGAATTTAATTAGTGATCTAGATAAAAAAATCTAAGTATTTTAACTATAAAATAAACATGTGACATCTATTCGTCACTGATCACTATCATCATATGAAACATAACATAACTGAATATATAAAATAACTATAGATCTCCAGCCATGACTAGTAAAAACATATATCACCTACCATCATGGTACAATGAGTAAATATTTACATCTCATCAAGTATAATGTTTCAATAATAATAAATACAATACAATGCATATTATACAAAGTTTCATGGAGCATGAGTTCCCCAAATTCCATTATCTATGGCAATCTCAAATGTCATCTCCAAAGAAGTACTATTGTGGGGAGGGAGAGCATCATTTGGACACTTTTCCACACCAACCACATACCATTGATCCCCTACACAATCCCCCATTAGGGAATGGCCCTCCCTTCATGGATGAGTAGATAGTCATAGTGCATGAATTCAGAGAGACAAGCTAGTACCAGTGTGATGTATGATTTCTAAGAACATGCAGTGTACCAAAAATAAATCCATTCTAACAAGATATCACACAAACATGTAAGTCATACATACGAAATGATAATGTCTAACTAACATTACTTTGGCCAAAGTTTTCAATAATTATTGATCTCTAGGATTAGTCAAATTCATACACACCACTTGATCAAATTGTCTTCATCTGGTATTGGTGATGCTATCAAGTTAGTGAAGTCCATCTCACTACTTACTCAGTACCATCAATACAAGATTTGGTTAACACAAATATAACCAACATATTTATACATATTATTTCCTACTAGCAAGCATAAAATATGCTAAACATAGAAATAATCAAAATGCGTACATTTAGTCCATCAAACATATGAATGAATTTCCACAATATTATTTATCACATAAATAAGAAGCATAACAATTATAGTTTATGCCAACTAGGTATAAGCTATATTTTAGACTGCATACTCAACTTTTTGTAAGTAAACACAAATGCAGTATATTATATGATAAGCACTGTACACACTCAATTTCAATAGCTAGTCATAATTAGAAAGCCATAATTCTCATAAACACATAATCTTTCATTTTAATAATTATTATATTTTTAGAAGGTTATATGCATGTATAAATAGGTTTCTATTATTTAGAAGTCTATGACTTAGCTTTGAACTATCAATGGAACTGTAAATATAATCAATCATCACATGCACTACTAAATATGTATATGCACTCATACATAGTAGTACACTCATGGTACATATCATACACAAGGTTGCAATGGAACAATATCCAATAAACTAATCAATAATCCTCAATAAATATTAGTGGACTATGTTATAGTACACTCATCATTAACAATATATATATTTTATAAATATACTAACCATTAATGGGATAATCATAGTATATACCGACCACTAAATACTAGATCAATATTTAGTAATACATTATGAGTTACATTATTTAGTAATACAAGTATACTTATGAATGAAGAGTTTTATATTTAACATATCAAGCTAAGAGGGTATGATAAATATAGTATTTAATATAGTCTTTGTACCAAATAAAATCATACCTATATATAGTCAATTTAGAGTATAATTACACATAATAACTATTAGAGTATCTTACTCATGCTTGCTAATCTCTAGGTATTTGTGTTTACCTAGTTTTATCTTATGTGGGTTTTAGTCCCACATTGGCTAGTTTAACTTTCATATTTCTTTGCCTTGCCTATATAAGCAAGTGATTTCATTGTAATATACATGCTTCATTATGATTATTTATGTTTCATAATCTTTTGCATATCTCATTGTGTGTATAACAATTGATTTTATTTTCAATTGGTTTCTTTTGAGTATATGTTAAAGCATCAATGGTTGTGGTAATGAGCCATTGGAGAGATCTTGGCTAAAGAGTTTTGATAACTCTTTCATGGTACTAGAGCCACCCTCTAATAGCCATTACTAAAGACCTTACTTGTAGCTTGAACTCATATTTTAAACCTCTATTTATTTGGTTGTTTGTATGCACACTCCCAAATAGTTTTATGAGGCTAAGCATTTATGCATTATTATTGTTCGACCTATGTCAATTAAATGTATGTTACAATTTAAGCCTTAGTTATAGGTTAAAATTTATTAACTTACTTTGGTCATACTCTTTGGATATGTGGAAATTTGTGGACTCAGCCTAAGCTATCAGTGATTATTCTTCCTCCATGGCTCAACTAATGACCTCTAACTTTGTTGTTCGATGAGTTTTTTGACCTTGATTTTCTAATACAAAGTTATTATTCAGTAAATTTTTTATTTTAATTCAAAGCTTGATCCCTTGGCACATGGATTTGTTTTGTGTCCAACAACCTTGATGATAGTTGTATCGATGTAGTCCAGAGTAAAAAAGAATCTACACAACTCTCCACACAGATAATCTCCATCTCTCTATTTGAGCTTGATCTTACCATAACTCCTCTATGACTACTATGTAATTCCTCCTCTACCAATTTTGACCTATGTTGGAGTTTTCTTCTTACATAGGTCTACATGAAATTTGTAGTAGTTTGATTGAGAGGTGCCAGATTGGTGACCCTGTGTACATTGATCGAGAAGTTTTTTCACTCCATAATTGTTGATGGATGTTATTTCTCATTTAGATATATGTCCTTCTGACCAGATGGTATTGGTTTTCTACATCCTTCCTTCCAGATCTACATCTTTCCTTCTAATCTGCATCCTGCATCCTTATAATTAGTTTTCTCCTCTTTGAGCATATGATTTATGTTGGAGCATTATAAGAACCCTGTATGGTGTTGTAGGAGATCAAGGAGTCTTGCATGGAGTGTTTTAGGATAGCATGGGAACTGGGAGATAGCGTGGTGTTGGAAAGGGAAACTATTTATGGAGAATTGTGCAAATTCTTTTTATTTTTTAGGTCTGACAGAAGTCAATTTTTTATTTGGATTTATTCCTAATCTACTGCTAGCTGAAACCCACTTTATTTCATTTAAAACAACTAGTTTATTCATTATTTGTATTAAATAGCTATATTTTTTCTTCAAGAGAAAGTGTAGTTCGCTTGCACATGCATAGAAGTCATTGGATGGGATTTTTTGACTTTTGTTGACTTGAAAATATTCTTGGTTCCATGTCAGTTCTAACAAGTGGTTGGAAGGCTAGATTCCCTTAGCTATAGTGTATTTTTTAAACTTTTAGTGCAAATTTTTATTAAATAGGCCTTATTGATAGGAAAGTAATTATTTAATAACTTTTGATCGATAGCTCGAAATTGAATACCATTTTTTTGTAAAATTTCATGTTTTTCAATTTTCCATGCATTGGTTTTATTTATATTCTAAAATTCACTAAAATATAAAGTGCCAGGTTCTAGGGGGTCTTTTCACATTGATGTGTTGCATTGTGCTTACAGTTTGTAGTGACATTTTAGTGGTGATGCATTTTTTAATATTTTGAAATTTTTTTGAGGGATTATTCATTGTTTTTTATGTGCCTTATCTCTTTCATTTGTCATAGATCATAGGGTGAAGTGCGGTCTTGTAGGAGGTCAAACCCCCTCACAAACAACACAAACTTCCTTCTTGCTTCTTCTCAATTGCATTATCATCATTTGTTGCACTCATGGATGCATTTTTGGCTAAGTTCAATGTCCTATTATTGAGTGTGCTATGTCACTACTATGGGGTTTTATGTGCTATGGGCCCTGCATTATACTTTGTGCATGCATCTCAAATGCATATTTGGTTGAGGCCAATGTCCTTTTGCATTTACATTGCACGTTGTTGTTTTTATCTACTGATCCTTTTCTGATGTGTTTGCATACATTATGGATATTTTTTTATATTTTCCACACTCTTTACATAATATCACAACATGCATTAGTACTTTGACACTGGTAGTTGTGTCATGTCTCCTCAAGGCCCCTTTCTTAGTGCCTTGCCTTCTTCTATGAAGACATTTTTTTGCTCCCTTATTTTTGGAGCACCTCTCTTGATGGATTATTCAATAGGTTGACATTCTCCTCATTTGGATCTATTATGGTGAATCCTAATGTATTTTTTGTTTTTATTTGGTGTTTTTTGTGTATGAATTATATTATACTTGCACTGATTTATAAAGTGCCATAGGGGGTTTGCTGATTCAACCTTGTCTACCTTCATGCATTTGTGTACTCTATTTTGAGCACCTTTTCACTTTATCAGTTGCTTATCTTTTCCATCATCACCATGGCCCATCATCTTGTAAAGACTTATCTATATTTTTGACGCCTTTTTTGATAGTTGACAGTCTCCTTATTTAGAGCTATTCTGATGTATATAGTATCAATTTGTTTGGTGTTTGAGTAGTAGATTTAGACCACTCATACAAAACTTTTACCTCCACTCCATCCATTTAGTAGTATGGGGGGGGGGGGGTGTGATGTACATTTATGATGTAAATTCTATTTCGTGGTGTTGAGAGTTCCTTGCACATACTATATATTTTTATACTTTCATCATCATTGATAGTGTTCTTAATTGAAGCTATTTCGGTGAAGCCCAGTGTTAGTTATTTTTGTGATCAAGTAGTGGAAATAAAACATTTGTGTAAATTGAGTTATTTTATTAATTGTGAGTAATTGGAGTGCAAACTTCTTCAGCATCATCTATGGAGGGATTTCTAGCTCTCTCTTCTTCTTTTTTATCTTTTATGTGGAGTTTTTTTACAGGTTTCTCTTTTTTCTCCACTTTATGAGAGTTATGTATTTTACACTTTTGAGTGTTTTTTGGATTTATCCTTTGTACATGAGTATTTTATTTAGGCACTTTATTTACCAAAATCTATAGGATGAATATTACTTGACTTCATGGCCTTCTTGGTGATTCTTAAAGTGACACTAGTGTGATATCCTCACTAGTGACACAAGTGTGGTAGCCCCACTAGTATTTGTGCTCACTTATCACCATCATGTTGGAAGGTATTTAATAAATGCTTCCTCAAGTTCATTCTACCTAATACTTTAGAGCATAATATTTATGTTTAGTGATCCTCTTATTCAACACCATTCCTACTTTGACTTGGCAATTACAGTGACTCGACATCCATGTACTCCAGCATGATGGATTGGCATCCATAGGGAGAGTCACACTACATCATCTATTTTTATCTTCTAGATTAACTTGAGGGGGGTGTTAGATTATCTTACTCATATTTTCTAGTCTCTAGGTATTTGTGTTTACCTAGTTTTGTCATATGCGAGGTTTAGTCCCACATTGGCTAGTTTAAATTTCATATTACTTTGCTTTGCCTATATAAGAAAGTGATTTCATTGTAATATACACACTTCATTATGCTTATTTATATTTCATAATCTTTTGCATATCTCATTGTATCTATAACAATTGATTTTGTTTTTAGTTGGTTTCTTTTGAGTATATACTAAAGCATCAATAGGTATAGTAACGAGCCATTGAAGAGATATTGGTTGAAGAGTTTTGATAACTCTTTCAGTACTTAAAAATTTATAACTAAATATATAGATGCACTCAATATGGTGTTGAGTTTACTCCCTCATTCAATACCTTTTTACATAGTTTACTATTTATAAACATCATTATTCAATATATATCAGTTCACTTATAATTCCTCATAACTCAATTAATGTCCATATTAGTTCTTGTGTGGTTTCATGGTTTCATAATAAGTTACATTCCTAGAGATTAGAAAATTACTATTACTATTAATAGTAAATGGGAGCAATAACATATAATTATAGATGGCTAGATAAAGTAAAATCCATTAACTCAAGTTAGATCTTATGGTCCAGGTTACATATGTGGAAAATTACTATTTATATAAATCCGTATGTCAATTATATGTTCATTGATCATCAGTTATATGATAGCCTACATACTTGCATAAATGCTTATATATATATATATATATATATATATATATATATATATATATATATATATATATATATATATATATATATATATATATATATATATATATATATATATATAAAGTACAGTGAAGTATAGGCAAAATTCAATCACTTATACACACACACACACAGCTATATAGTATATCATGGTTCAATAATGGCACACTTCTATTAGCATAGGTTATATGAATTTAAATGAATCTATAGACTGCTAATTATAATATATGCAATAACATAACATAGTTTTATATTCAATATCGTAATGCAAAGTTTTATATACCACTAATTATAATAATTATAGGTAATTCTTTATACACAACTCTATATTCTGCAATACTTGGACTAGATCTTACAAGTGGTATCCCTTATGTTATATTCTATGGAAAAGTGAGATGATGCTCAAAAGATAAAGAGTTTTATGTAAAGATTACCTAAAGTACAGTGAAGTATAGGCAAAATTCAATCATATATATATATATATATATATATATATATATATATATATATATATATAAGTGATTGAATTTTGCCTATACTTCACTGTACACACACACACACACACACACACACACACACACACACTGCTATATAGTATATCATGGTTCAATAGCACACTTCTATTAGCATATGTTATATGAATTTAAATGAATCTATAGACTGGTAATTATAATATATGCAATAACATAACATAGTTTTATATTCAATATTGTAATGCAAAGTTTTATATACCACTAATTATAATAATTATAGGTAATTATTTATACACAACTCTATATTCTGCAATACTTGGACTAGATCTTACAAGTGATATACCTTATGTTATATTCTAAGCAAAAGTGAGATGATGCTCAAAAGATAAAGAGTTTTATGTAAAGATGGAGAAGTTGTATTTTTTAGATTCAAGGAAATTATTGAATGGTGCAGCAAAGGAGGAAAGAGAATCACTCCTTTGCCAACATAGTGAGAAGTTGGTGATTGCCTTTGTATTGTTAGATGCATCTCGTGGTAGAGGCCACTTGTTAAGATTTACTAGGCATTTACCAAAATTTAAATGTATAGGAAACATCATCACCAGTAAAAGAAATGAAAAAACATAACATATGTATGCAAGCACTTCATTTAGATATAGTGTCTACTTGTATTATATTATTTTTATTTTTAACATACAATGGCAATTTACTTTATACTTTTCCAGATCGCCATATATATCATTATTTTCAATATTCTCATTTCATTGTGTATACATTTATATTTAATTCTAATTGATATAATCTTATATACATACATAGTCTTTTTTTCTGAGTATAATATGTATACAATCTACTCCAAAAAATGGTTCAACAATGATAGTTAAACTGATAGATCTCTATATTTTAAAGTAATACAATGTAAATAATGATAATATTATAAACACCATTCCTAACAATATCTAAACATGGTAAATTTTCAAAATTCATAAAATTAGCACCTACCTCTCAAAAAGCTTCCTCTTGGTATCTAAGAAAACTCCCTTTTGCTCTACTCCTTTTTTTTCCTCCAATATCACACAGCCTTCCCCTTCTCCTTTGTCTTATTCTGCTTCCTATGCTGCACCTCTCTCCATTCTTTTATTCTTTTTATGAGTATTGGTTTTTCTTTAAAGCTACCCCTTTTTCCTTCTTTTTGTATTTTCTTTTATTCCATGAATTTTTTTTTTAATGTTTTTCTTTTCTTTTTCCTAAATATATACTTTCTAATTCATTTTATTTATTTATTTATGTTTTTTTATAAAATACAATTACTTTATTTTTTAATAGTATGATTTTAAAGTAAATAACCTATTAAAATAAATGATTATAATGATTTATTAATAATATGAATAATGTAAGTTCAATTACATTCCATCATTAAAAATGGCAAATAACACATTATTATACAAACCAAATTAAAATAACCACAATGCAAATCCAACAAGATTAATTTCACATAATCATTAACTAAGCTAACACATAATTAGTATGCATAATCAATTATCTAAATGTACACTATCATCACAATATACTCACATTAACCATTCAAACTATATATTTAATATGTACTATTTAATGTGGTGTATGTAGAGTTCTAGCCATTCCTCTGTCGTCCCCCAACACATCCATCTATGTAACCCTCTCCAATGATGTGCTCCCTCTATCTTACTTGATGGATGAGCCTCTCTTGCATTAAACTCACAACAAGTAGATAGTTAGTCTATAAAATCATGACATATCTCATAAAAGACTACTAAAATAAAAAAATCAATATGATCACATTATAAATAATATACAATACAACTAACTCATAGCAATATAATCATGTAATCAAGTAATATTCAACTATCCCATAACAACATATAAATATTTATTTAGTTAATAATAACCAAATCAAATTACCAACTATAAATATCTACCAATAATCAAGTAAGTTTGCTTAGTGAGGAATCAGGATGTAACATTCTTCCCCACTGTTGGTTCATGGACCAGCTAGGACTCAAACCTAGGACCATCCATATGCTGCTGGAGTGCTCTACCACTAAGCTACTAGTCCCTCTTGGACCAGTCCATCTTCGGTCCGAGTGTGGCTTAACACCAACACCCCCCCTTAAGCCACACCTCTTGTGTGCTTGGGGCTCCTAGCCTGAATCTGGCTCTGATACCATGTTGGTTCATGGACCAGCTAGGACTCGAACCTAGGACCATCCATACGCTGTTGGAGTGCTCTACCACTGAGCTACTGGTCCCTCTTAGACCAGTCCATCTTCGGTCCGAGTGTGGCTTTACACCAAGACCCCCCCTTAAGCCACACCTCTTGTGTGCTTGGGGCTCCTAGCCTGAACCTGGCTCTGATACCATGTTGGTTCATGGACCAGCTAGGACTCGAACCTAGGACCATCCATATGCTGCTGGAGTGCTCTACCACTGAGCTACTGGTCCCTCTTGGACCAGTCCATCTTCGGTCCGAGTGTGGCTTAACACCAACACCCCCTAAAGCTGGTCATCATCCCAATGACACTTATTTAAACATAAGTTCTGAATTAAAAAAATTATTCAATAGAAAAATAACATAGTGTGAAGTATCAAATCATGTAAATAAATATGGAAATCACTTGTAGAACTCATCATAGTCATCCTAAGTAGCACTATCTTCAAAGTATTGGTCCCATAAGACCTTGCACTATGACATCTTTCTATTATGCAAATGAAGTTTACAAGTATCAATGAATCTGATTGGTTCTATCATGACCACCTTGGGATTTAGAACCTACAAAGCATTCCAATTCAACACATGTGAAGGATCAACTACATACTTTTGAAGATAAGAAATATGGAAGATATTATGCAATAGATCTAGGGATTGTGGCAATGTAAGCCTATATGCTACATGATTGACCACTTATAACACCTTTAAGGGTCCCACATATCTCAGTGAAAGTTTTGTTGACTTCTCAATTTTATTCGAACTCTTCTACGACTTAACTTGTAAGAACACTTTATCACCTATTGAAAATTGCCTATCTATTCTCTTCAGATCATCATAATTTTTTTCTCTATCATTGGCTTCAACCAATCTCTACCTAATTAATCTAACTTTATCTTCAATTTTTAAAAGCATCTCAGGTCCAAAGACTACCGTGTCTTCTAATCTATCCCAAATAATTGGTGTCTTGCACCTTCTTTTGTATAATGCTTCAAATGGTGCCATCTTCAAAGTTTATTGGTATGAGTTATTGTAAGCAAAATCAACCATTTAAAGATAATCTTCTCATTTATAGTAATGATACATGTAATACGTATGAATAAGATCTTCTAACATCTGATTAACTTGCTTAGTCTGATCATCAGTCTCTAGGTGATATGTAGTGCTAAAGTTTAATTGCGTACCTAAAGCTGAATTTAAAATTATCCAAAATATAAAAGTCATTTTTGGATCACGATCCAAATAATCTTCTCTAAAAATCCATGTAACCTATACACTTCTTTTACAAATCTCATTGCACGAGTGGGTGCATCATCTATCAAATTGTCTGGTATAAAATGAGCTACCTTGGTTAGCTTATCAACTATAACTCAAATCATATCATGTTTGTTCTAGATAATGGTAAACCTTGGATAAAATCCATATTGATCACCTACCACTTATATTATGGTATATCATGCAAATATAACAATCTAGTTGGATGCACATGTTTAGATTTCACTTATTGACATTCTAGACAATGTGAAACAAATTATCCCACATCTTTATTGACTCCCTTCTAGAAATAAAGTGGTTTAAGCTCTACCATGAGCTTGGTTACTCCTGAATGTCCTGAATATGAGAAATTATGTAGTTCTTTTAGCACTGTGCTCTACATATTTTTTTGATCTGGCACATACATCTTTATATTACAATGCAAAAGACCATCACTCTCTAATCTAAGTCTTTTATACCTAAGATTTTGAGAATTATTAGATAATTCTTTCTTGAACTTATTGTAGAATTCATCTCCTAAAAATAATTCAATCACTCGACCCCTAAAATTATTTCTAATAGTAACCACGACTGTTATGTACCTTGTATGACTAATGACATTAACTACTCTATTTTCTTTGCCTTTAATATAGTTGATATAGAAATCATAGTCAGACAAGAACTCTATCTAACATCTCTGACAAGCATTCAAATATGGTTGGGTAAAGATGTACTTGAGTCCCAAGTTATTAATCTTGAGCTCAAATAGTTTTCCTAATAAGTAATGCCATCAAAATTGCAAAGCATGCATAATTGCTACAGGTTATAGATCATGAGGGTCATAGTGCACCTCATAAGGCTTCAAATTCCTTGATTTATAATCTACTACTACACCATCTTACATAAGGACTCCTCCTAGTCCTTTCCCAGATGCATCTATGATTACTAAAAATTGATTATTGGGGTCAAAAAATCTTAACACTGGTGCTAAAGTAAGTCTCTTTTTCAATCATTGAAAAGCTACTTCACACTTATCTGACTAGATAAAACTTTGGTTTTTTCATCATAGAGAGGTAATTGGATTACCTATCCTAGAAAATTTTAGAACAAATTTCTTGTAATAGCCTACTAATCCTATAAAACTTCTTACCTCATGTATATTCTTTGGTGTTAGGCATTCCATAATGGCTCTTATCTTTGTTAGGTCTACTAAAATACCATTTATGGAGATAATATGTCCTATATATTGTACTCTTTCTTAAAAAATGTGTACTTAGACAAATTACCATATAACTTGTGTCTCCACAACCATTCTAAAACCAGTTTTACATGTTAAAGATGTTCCTCTTCATTATTAGAGTATATAATAATGTCCGCAAGAAAGACCAACATAAAATGATCTAAATAATATCTAAACACACTATTCATGAGATTCATAAACACTATTGGAATATTTGTCAACCCAAATGGTAAGACTGTGAACTCATAGTGCCCATAATGAGTTCTAAATGCTATCTTTAGAATATCCTCATCCCTTATCCTCAGTTGATGGTATCCTACTCTAAGATCAATCTTAGAAAATACTATTTCTCTTCACATCTGATTAAAAATATCATATATATGAGGTATTGGATACCTATTTTTGATAGTTTCCTTATTCAACATTCTATAGTCAATGCAAAGTTAAAGAGAGCCATCTCTCTTCTTGACAAAGATAATTGGTGTACCCCATGGTGACGCACTTGGCTTGATCAACTCCTTTGGAAACAATTCTTGGATTTGATCCTTCAATTCAACCAAATTAGTGGTTGTCATCTTGTAAGGTATCTTAGACCATAGCTTTGATCTAAGTATGATATCAATATAGAAATTAAACTCATGTCTAGGAGGCAATCCTGGTAATTCTTTTGAAAATACATCATGAAAATTCTTAAAGAATGGATAATCTTCAAGGGATGGTTCTTTATATTCTTATGTTTGATTTATCTTGATAATAAATACCTAGCATCCTTTTTATTGAGCCTTTTTGAGTTGCATTCTATAAATCTACCTAAGCCTCAACTCTCTTTTCTCACTCTAAATTTATGTTTGATTTCCAAAATCATCTAGACACTCAACCTTCTTTAGATAACAATCAACTTTGACCTTATGTTTCATAATCTAGTTGAATACTAGGATCACACCATATGAACCTAGTGGTGTTACATACAGATCTACTACTATTGTGAATTCAAGCAATCTAATCTTTATTTCAACTAAACACATGTCAACCATGACTTTTGAATCATTCCCATATTATATCAACCATGTATTTGCCATTAATCCAACTCTTTTAGACAAATGCTAAGCATTTTAATAGTTATAAAATATTTTGTATCCCCTATATCTATCAAAATGAAAATTGGATGTTCAAACAAAATACTTGATAGTTCTATGGGTGAAGCTTGAAATTTGACTTGTTGATTGTTAACTATCGCATGAATATGCTGCTAAAAAGTTTCCTACTAAGGAGTAGGACCTTTTTTATTTGAATTATCTTGGGTAAATTCATGAGCATAATGATCACCTCTATAAATTAAGCAACCTCTAGATGTTCCTTTTTTATTAGCATATTGGTTTCTCTTAAAACTAACTTTGAAACCATTTCTCAGTTTCTTATTGTCTAAACCATTTTTGAATTTGGCATTCTAATTTTTGAACTACCTCTTAGAGTCTCCACTCCTCTACTTCTAGTTATTCTTTTTAAAAGTTGGTTTAGAACTTCCAAACTTCTTCTTAAACTTATCCCTAGTCTATGCAAGAGATTTAAACTTTTGTTCCTATTTGACTGCATTCTCAAAGACCTGGTCTAAGGTAGATGGTCCATGGTAGAATACCATGAACATCCACCTCTCCATTGATCTGGGGTTTCAATCCCATACTAACTTTTTTCATTCTAAACCTCTCATCTATCTAATAATGAGGTACATATTTTAGAAGTTTGGTTAATTATTCCTAGTACTCATTCATCTATAAGTTTCCCTACTTTAGATTCTAAAAATATATAAACTTTTGTTTAAAGTATAAATGTAAAAGTCTTTGTGATCTAAATAATATCACAATTGCTCTCAAGTAGTGTTGGTCAAGTTAAGATTCATTTCTAACTTCTTGTTAGCCTACAACATTACTATTTCATCAGCTAATTCGTAAGCTCTCTAAACTAATTTAGTGACCTCAGAGTAGTTTTGAATATCTAAATACTTCTCCATCTCACTCAACCATACCTTAGCTCCATCACCTAAAATAATTCCATCAAACTTAGGTAGATTCACCTTTTTCATATCTCTAGCTAACTCCATAACTACATTAACTCTCGCATCTTGAGGGTTTTACTTCTTAACAAGATGATCTTCAGGTTCATGTTGATGTTATTCCTATTCATGGCCATGAACTTCCTACTCCAAATCTGAAATATGATCCATGGTCTCATTCATTTTTGTGAGAATCTGTCCAACTTTGTTGCTTGCTCATTGGAAAATTAGTTAGGATCAAATAAAGGGCACTATCATTGACATTTGAAGGAACCTCTCTGAATAATTTAAATTTAACCATTCGCTTATATAGTAAACATAAGGATACATAAATGTTAGTGGACTTATTAAGTCCTAGAGTTTGAGTCGTAGCTATGATATCACATGTAATAACCCCATTGGGATCTACTTAGAAATACATGATTTTAAAAATAATAATTAAACAATGTATTATTTTATAAGATTATACCATAAAAATCTAATTAGTGATCTAGATAAAACACTCTAAGTAAATTAACTATAAAATAAACATGTGACATCTATCCATCATTGACCACTACCATCAGATAAAACATAATATAACTAAATATAGAAAGTAACTATAGATCTTCAGCCATGACTAGTACAAACATATATCCACTATTGTCATGGTACAATAATTAAATATTTACATCTCATAAGGTATAATGTTTCAATAATAATAAATATAATAAATTGTATAATATATAAATCTCCATGGAGCATGAATTCCCTAAACTCTAGTATCTATGACAATCTTAAGTGTCATCTCCAAATAAGTACTAATGTGGGGAGGGAGAGCATCATTAGAGAGATTTTCCACACCAACCATAGACCATTGATCCCCTACACAATCTTCCATCAGGTAATGGACCTCTCTTCATGGATGAGTAGATAGTGACAGTATGGGAATCCATAGAGACATGCTAATACCCATGTGTTATATGATTTATAATAACATTCGATGTACCATAAACAAATATATTATGACATGATATCAAAAAAACATGTAAGTCATACATATGAAATGACGATGTCTAACTAAAATTCCTTTGGCCAAAATTTTCAATAATTATTGATCTCTAAGATCAGTGAAATTTATACACACCACTTGATTGGATTACCTTTATTTGGTATTGGTGATGCTAGTAAGTTAGTGAAGTTTATCTTATTACTTACTCAGTACCATCAATATGATATTTGGCTAACATAAATATAACCAATATATTCATACAGATTACTTCCTACTAGCAAGCATAAATTATGCTAAACATAAGAAAAATCAAAACGCATGCATTTAGTTTGGCAAATGTATGAATAAATCTCCACAAGATTATTTATCACATAAATAATGAGCATAAAAATTATAGTTTATACCAACTGAGTATAACTTATATTTTAGACTACATACTCAAATTTCCATAAGTAAACACAAATATAATATATTTTATGACAAGTATTGTACACATTACTCAATATCAAAAACCAGTCATAATTATAAATTTATAATTCTCATGAACACATAATCTTTTGTTTTAACAATTGTTATATTTTTAGGAGGTTATATGCATGTATAATTAAGTTTCTATTCTTAAAAAGTCTATGACTTAGTTTTGAACCATCAATTGAACTATAAATATAGTTAATCATCACATGCACTACTAAATATGTATACTTAGATTAGATCTTACAAGTGGTGTGCCTTATGTTTTTCTGTATGCAGAGTGGGACGATGCTCAGAAGATAAAGATTTCTATGTAAAGATGGAGAATTTTTATTTTTGAGATTCAAGATATTTTCTTAATGGTGTGGAGGAGGAAGAAAGAGAATGGATCCTCTGTTAACATAGTGAGAATTTGACGATTCCCTTTATATTTTTAGACACATCTCATGGTAAAGGCCACTTGTTAAGATTTACTGGGCATTTACCAAAATTTAAATGTAAAGGAAACATCATCACTAGTAAAAGAAATGAACAACAAAACATATGTATGCAAGTGCTTCATTTAGATATAGTGTATACTTATATTTTATTATTTTTATTTTTAACATACATTGGAAATTTACTTTATACTTTTTCAGATCACCATATATGTCATTGTTTTTAATATTATCATTTAATTATGTATACATTTATATTTAATTTTAATTGATATACTCTTATATACATAGACCACTTTTTTTATTTATTATAATATATATACAATCTACTCCCAAAAATGGTTCAACAATGATAGTTAAACTGATAGATTGCTATATTTCTGAGTAATACAATATAAACAATGATAATATTCTAAACACTATTTCTAACAATATTCTAAACATAGTAAAGTTTTAGACTTCACAAGATTAGTGCCTACCTCTCAAAAAGCTCCCTCTTGGTACCCGAGAAAACTTCCTTTTGTTTTGCTCCTTTCTTTTTCTCTAATCCCACGTTGCCTTCCCCTTCTCCTTTCTCTTATTCTATTTCCTATGTTGCACCTCTCTCCATTATTTTATTCTTTGTATGAGTATTGGATTTTTAAAAATCTATCCTTTTTTCCTTCTTTTTATATTTTCTTTTATTCCATGATTTTCTTTTATGTTTTTCTTTTTTTATTTTTACTAAATATATACTTTATAATTCACTTTTTTTTATTTATGTATTGTTTTTTATAAAATACAATTGATTTATTTTATAATAATATGACTTTAAAATAAATAACCTCTTAAAATAAATGATCATAATGATTCACTAATAATATGACTAATGTAAGGTCAATTACATTTTGTCATTAAAAATGGAAAATAACACATTGTTATACAAACCAAATTAAAACAACCAAAATACAAATCCCATAAGATTAATTACAAATAATCATTAAACTAAACTAACACACAATTAGTATGCATAATCAATTATCTAAATGCAGAGTATCATCACAACATACTAACATTAACCATTCAAACTATGTATTTAATATGTACAATTTAACAAGGTGTGTGTAGGGTTCTAGCCACTCCTCTGTCATACCCCAACACCTCCATCTATGTCACCCTCTTTTATGATGCTCTCCCTTTCTCATGATCTAAGGGTTGAGTCTCTCCTACGTAAAACTCACAACAAGCAGATAGTTAGTCCATAACATCATGACATATCTCATAAAATATTGCTAAAATAACAAATCAACATGATCATATTATAAAATATATATACAATACAACTAATTCATAGCAATTCAATCATGTAATAAAATCAATATTCAACTATCCCATAACAACATATAACTCTTAGTTTAGGTAATAATAAACAAATCAAATTACCAACTATAAATATCCATGGATAATAAAGTAAGTTTGCTTAGTGAGGAATCGAGATGTGACAATCTTACCTAGGGTTTGTAATGACTGTATCCTACTATTTCCTTTATTTTCACCCAAATTTTCTTCATTATCCCATGACATTTTTAATTCCTCCATTGTTATAGCATTTTGATACATTTACCATAAATTTTCATTAACATGTTACATTTTTCACCTTGGAAGTGTTGTGATACCTCAAATTTTTGATATGATCATAAAAATCCCATGAGAATTTTTAGAGGGAGATTTCAATATTTTTATGACCACTTTGGACCCATATTTTCATCCACATATATATTTTTTGCCTCCTAATTTCACATTTATAAATTTTAGACTACTTTTTGAAGCTACCTTTCATTTGACTTAGCCTCCAAAAATGAAAGTTAGATATATGGGCTATGAGCCCATTCCACTTTGGAGACAAATATTTTGGAGATCAAAGATATGAATATTGGTCATGTTAACCTTTAATAATTAAAAGAAAGAATGCAGGAGGAAAAATGAACATCAATTGGACAATGCATCCTTGATAATAGGATTGCATGTGCAAATGTGTTTTCAACATCAATCTAATGCATAAAACTAGTGCACATATACATAAAGTGATATAATAAAGAGATAAAGGAAATTTTATCTATGTATGATGTGTTGATGGAAACATTATATGGTCGATCCATAAGCATGACCCTTGTGATTGTTTTGCATGAAGAAATAAATGATAAAAGCACATATATTGGACATGAATTTTGGGACCAAAATAATAATAAATGTATAAGTGTGGTTAATAAATCCTTATTGAAGAATAATATGAAAGGTATTTCTAAGCTCCCCAAGACTCTTTATAGATAAATTTTTTAGGAAGAACTATGAGACATAATAACACTACCAAAGAGAGCAATGGGCCACTCGACCACAAATATATCTCATGAATGTATTTCTTTATTCATGAAAATTATTTTTGAGGGAAAATAATTAATTGATTGAGGTCAAACCATTAATGATAATCTTCATAAACTATTGATACACTTGTAGTCTACACAAAATTTTATATGACCTCATGTCTGGTATATTCTATTGTAGTTTTGAGGTTGTGGATATGCCTAATGTAAAAAGACAACATAATAATAAAAGGTTTATATATGATGTTTTTCCTTAGCTCACTCATGATAAAAGGAATAAATATTTAAGGATGGTGAATAATTCATTCACTATGTGGTAGTAAGGACCTTGGAAGGAAACACTACAATGCACATCTCAAATGAGGTTGTCAATGTGATCAAACAATATGGGAATTAGTTTATTCAATTACCAAGGTTCACATATATTAGGGTTGGAAGATTGAAGACAACCATATAGGTTTCCTAGGTATGCAAATTATGAATTGATTCTCATTTAATTTTGCAAACAATTAGGTGAATTTCATAGGAAATATAGAGAGAAACATGTTGGTAGAATTCAGTTCTATCTTAGATTGAGTTACTATATCTAAAAAACATGCATGATGCACTAAGTATTTAGAATAAAATGACACATTTTTAAATTCAGTTCATGGATACAAAGAGGCTTGATTTTGATGGAATTTTTTTAAAGATAAACTTAAACTTGGACCAAGTTACTTGCATGAGCTTGTAATTTAAGATTAGTGGGAGGATTGTGAGAATGTTTTTGAGTTTAATTAAATGGATTATGTGAGTATGAAATTGAAACAATTGAAGTTTTTATGGATAAAATGACTCACTACAGTAATTATACATGATGGAAAATATATGGTGGATCCATTGTTCTTTGATAAAGTTCAAATCTTGCATTTTCATTCAATTGACTAGTCCATCAAGGAGCTGACAACTTTGAATGAATGTACATAGTTTATTTTGTAAAGGTATAAAATGTGATTTGATAATAAGTTGGCTGAATTCACTACTATAAGTAGTTTAAAGAGTGTATAAACCTCAAAGAGACAAAATAAAATGTTCTTAATATCATTAGAAAATCTATCTGACACTAAGGTATAAATTAACATTCCACAGTCAAATGTAACATCAAGCAGTGGAGGGGGTGAAGAGGATACAAACAAGAAGAATTTGCATGATAAGACTTGTGGAGATAATTCTTCATCATGGAAAAAGATACCTTTTAAAATAGCTCCTATATTTTCTACTCAACCAAGTGAAGTGGCATGATAGCTAAAAATCTAGAATCTAAACAAAAATAGGAAATAAAATTAATGTAAAATTCATATTCTATGTCTAAACTAAACCTCAGATTGAGATAATATAATAAAATAAATATAAATACTTAAAAAACTATATATTTAAAATGCATGTTCACCTTATTCATTGTGACTTGTGATTTTCTCTTGCTTATTGAAATGTGGATGCTCAAGTCATTCTCCAAACAAAGGTAAATTGGGCAACATATGGGTATTGTAATCTTGATTTATCAATGGATGTGCATGATAAATTTGATAGCAATTCAATAGATTTAATGTGGTTCCAAAAAGTGGAAGATGAAACTTCAATTTATATACTTGTGGATGGGATGTTGAATAATTGAGAATAATGTGGATTTATTTGACAATGATAATTATCAATAGTTAGATTTGAGTCCTCATCTTAAAGGACGATGACTAATTCCCATGTGTGTGAGAAAGGGAGATAGTTGTCTATTAGTTGAATAACTCATCATGAATGGGTCAAGGTAGTTGAAATGTTCAATGATGAATCAATAATTGGTTGAGTAAATTAAAGAGGTGGTTGATGACTTAACACTTGGTTGAGAGAAGTATGGAAGATGTTTGGATGAGGTATAACTTTTGGATTTTATTTTTAAGAATTACATGTACATGATTAATTAATTAATATAGATTAATAAATTATTAAAAAAGGCGAGGGAAATGATATTATTAGAAAATTAGAATTTGGGATGGTGATTAAGTTAGTGTGTCAATTTTAATCAAAGTTAATTATGACATTGAATGTGATAGAATTTAGGTGTCTACATTTTTTCCTCTTTGAAATGGTGTTTCAACTAGAGTAAATAATTCATTTTTAAAGAATAAAAAAAATTAGAGTGGAAATAGATGTATAAATATGATTCCCCAAATGGCTTTGAATGACTAAATGATGCCCCTTCGAGTGTTCGTACATGAGGAGGGGTTTAGACGAATGCTCAAAATGAAGGATATATAGATATATGGATAAGTGATGTAGGTAATAACACCATTTAGTGAAATTAAAAGTCTAAATAAAATATTTGAATGATTGTAGGCATATGTAAAAATGATTTGTCTCAAGAAGATGGGTGCTAGGAAGTTGTTTTAGAAAAATACAATTTTTAATTTTTAAGCTACATGTTTAGATTGTGCCCCAAGCAATGATATGTGCAAAAGGATAGATATGGGAATGAATTATAGCATTTTTAAGTTGTGATCTAGAAGAGGAGAAATAAATTTTCCAAGGATTGATGATAAAAATTTATGAGATTGATTCACAAGTTGAAATAAAGATACTGAATAATTTAATGAATGGGTAGTATGATTGGAAAATAAAATGAAGTGCTTAATTGGAAAATATGATAAAAGAAACTTAGGATTGGTGTAAAATAGATGAATGGGTGGGTGAATATATAGGGGTAGGGGAAATTGAAAAATTTATTGTTTAAAAATTCATTTGGTTACTTTGTGATTAGCCACCTAGTGTTGATTTTTGTTATGGAGTGTGAGAGGAAAATGGAGTGGATACCAATTAATAGACATCATAACAAGTGAGTATAAGTTCAATAAAGGCTAGAGGGAGTGAAAATATGATAAGTATTAATTTTTAATTTTGGGTTTGTGTTTTTTGGGTCATTAATGCTAGGTAAATTTAGGTTAAACAAACTCAATGTTATGAAAATAATGGTTTTGAAGTTGATTTAAGTGGTTTCATTGGATAGAATGGAGAGTTTGTGAAATATATTAGTGATTTAACCATAATGATATTTTCATTAAAATTAGTGGTGAATTCATCAAAACCCATGGTAGATTTGTTGAAACTTATGGTGATTTCACCAAAATAGAGAATTTGTTAAAAAGTTGCAGGAAATTCGTTAACATCTTGGTGATTTCATTGGTTGTAGCTTAGAATATGAAAGTTAAGATAGAAGTTTCAAAAAATATACATGATTAAGTAAATAATGATTTTTATATATGAATGTATGATGCTAAAAGAGACTGATATTTTGATTTTTAGATATTGCAGGAGATACAACCTATTATTACCATGCAAGAGAGGTGATTAGGTGTGCTATAGTTGATGGAGAGGGTATGTGCATGAAGGTGGGGGATAATTTCACGGACATTTCTCATAATTCATATGAGTTATGTTGAATTTTAGGCTCAGGATATCGATCCATAATGTGTACACATTGTAACACATATGCATTTTTAGTGTTAGGAATGTGTACACATTCTTAGCACTAGAAACACTAAGTGTTATAATGCGTACATGTTTTAAACGCTAATTTTTTTTCTAAAATCCCACCTGATGCCCCTAAATGTCTCATTCATGTTTTCCATTTGTTGTCTTGTGACATCATGTAATCACATTTTCTTTTGCTAGTTTTGCTACCACATGATCTTCATTGTAAAGCTAAAAATATTGCCACATCGATGATGTTGCCATGAATAAGAGGTAAGCAATAAAAAACTAAACCTAATAACCCTAAATTTTTGTATTTTTTTATTATTTACATTGTATTATTGATAAATTATGTTTTTTAAAAATCCCATTCTACTGTAAGAGGCCACCCTACTAATGTTCCTCCTAACCCTCCACCTAACCTTCCTCCTAACCCTCTGCCTAACCCTCATATCCCTCCTATAGTTCCAAAAAATCCCTTAAGAAGTTAGAATGATCTAGCTTCACATATAGTTGAAAAAAAATTAAATTGAGTAAATAATTAGGAGAATGAGGACCCCACTTCCACCAACACCCACCGCACCTATATAGCCAATACCTTAGAGTCAATATTAGCTCAAGTTAAACTTGGTAATGAGTCAAATTGATAGATGGGAATCATATAGGGATAAATGTAGGGCTTACTATACTAAAATTTTGTTAGCATAGGAGATGAAGAATAAAGATATAACAAAAGAGTAAATTTATGCCTTATTCATCAACCCAACCACCAATGCACCATTCCCACTTACTACTAAACATTTCCCTATCCATTAATAGGAACATAACTTGATTAAATCCAATTTATAAGATTGATGGTATATGGTGTTTAATTATCCACCATGTATTAACCATGAGGTCCCATTATATTTTTTGAGGAAACCTTGTGATTTGTTTTCAACAAGATTCTGAACTATATTGACTATGGTGAGTTTCAAGGCTGAGGGAAAGGCTCTGTGCAAGATTGAACAGGTGCACATTGTGTACCTAATCAACATTTAAGGATTCCTACCTAAAATCCACTTCATCTTGATATTCCCTTTATGGTGAAGGAGGTCATGTAGACCAACACTCTGCATGCACTTAGTGCACTTACTGATACACTCGTTCATCATACAAGTAGGATTTCAGAGATTGACAAATGAGATACTCCACATAGTTTTCATACCCAACTCTATCCCTAAATATCTTGTGGTGATATTTAAACTGGACCTTCAAATGATGATGGTTATGTTTTAGAGGGATTGGATGATATACTCTTGATCGATGAGTTTTTGGCATGCACATTGGGTGTGCACACGTTGGTCACTACCCACATGTAGGTATATTTATATAAATTTCATGTTAAATTTAAGTTATATTTTCAAATTTAAAAGCTAACTAGCTTAAGAAGATGGGGGTCTTAATCCCACTTATCACGCTTGTCATCACCCAGAAACCATTAAGTACCTTTTTTGGTTTTGTCCCCTTGTTCAGTCTTCTTGGAGATAGATTCACTCTCTTTTTAAACCATTCAAGCCTAAAATGTTCACCTAGAAAATGGATCTCTTAGGGGACTCATCCTTTCTACCTACAAGATTCAACATATTTTGGTAGATTTTTTGTACTGATATTTTATTTTAGATCTAGAATTTTAAAAATAAAGTTTGTTTTAATCATGAAGCTATATAAATTGGTTTTTCAAATTTTTAAAAAATTAATGTGATCTCCAATGTTACCCTTTAGATCCAGATCTAGATAGACAAAGTGCAACTCAAGCTTCATCACTTACAAGAGCTATTGGATCATTAGGGTAATGCCCCTTGTGCTATTAGTCAGGAGCCACCTGATCACACTCCTCCTCAAAGATGTGGACATGGTAGTGAAGTAAGACATTCGTAGTCCCATAGCCACAGGTATTAGAGTCAGAGGATCTCCTCTCCCAACTCTCATTGGCCATCTCCTAAAAATGGTTCATCTCATCATGACAATGGTAGTCAAGGATTCTAGGAGGCTCCCTAGTAGGATGAGTTTTTGCACCTTGTGTTTACCATTTATATGTCTCGATATAATCCTGAATAGCTTTAGCAAACTCAAGAGTAATAAAATGATGGGTGGGAGCCTCTTACCTTGGATGAGGACCCTTCAACTGATAGGGGGTGGGGAGGAAATCTTTAGGACCCTTTGTCACCTCCATTACCTACTACCATGTTCGCTACTACTATTTAAGGATATGGTTTTTTGGTTGTGTTATATCTTTTTTTAGTTGTTGGTGCACATGTGTTATAATTTATAGCTAGTTTGGCCTTCTAGATGCTTCTATTGCTTTCCTAAGGCTTTTTTAACTTGGTATGATTTTGGGGTGTGACTTTTCCCCTACTTTTTTTGTATGACTAGTTATATTTTATTTTGTAAGTTTTTATATAATAAAGTGCACTTTTAAATTAAAAACATTAAAAGCTAAAAACTAATTTAATAATAAATATGTAATTTTTATGTTACATGAGGTGTTTTAATCATCATGATCCACAAGTCATTATTTGATCTTACTCAGCCTATGTTTACATTTATGGAGCCAACTAGTGGGCCATCCACTATTGCATCTATCTGTGTTAGTAAGACACCATTTATGTATATAAAGTTAAAATTTTGAGTTAATATTATAATATATGTGAATTTTATCTATGTATATTTAGTCTTATACTTAAGTTAAATTTACACTTTTATTAAATACACTCTTGGTTTAATAAAGGAGAAAAAATTGCCATATATCTTCAATAATTTATAAAAAACTAAGCAATGTTGTTTGTTTGGTTAATGATTAGAGTAGACACTCCTCCATCACTAAAATCTAAGACAAACCTAGGCATTTTTTCTATAATTTCATCCACATAGGCATAGAGGTACATATTAACTTGTAATTTTGAATTGTAAAAATATATTTATTTTATTAATTTTTCTACATGTACTTGGGCAAATATAATTTATGTGAATATATTGTGTATGCAAGGTTGTCATATGACATATGATAGTCCAATTCAAATGATTAATATGGCACATCCTCATGTTTCTTCATCATTTCACATGCTTATTTATGTAGTTAAACTCTTCATTGATATACTTGAGTGTTAGAAGTAGATTGAGTAAGACCATGAGCTTGCAGTAAGTGCATGTTTAAATGATTTTTTATTATATTTTAAAATTAATTTATTAATTAGGTTACATGTATAGTATGTAAATTTTATAATAATATTTGTATTTTAATAGGTTTAGCTGCAAGCAAGCTATCATGTAGGACCCACAGTCAGAACTTGGAGCAATCCAAGGCATTCAAGGGATCTCCATCTACAAGTAGGAAATCCCAAGGAGAGTATTATTTGAAGAAGGTAGAGAGGGAGGAAATTTGATGATTAGGGTGTCTTAGATGATGTATTTTTTGTATGCATATATGGCAATGTATGCACTTTTGATATTGTATGCGTATATGACATTCACTTGACATTAAATACTATTTTGTTAGATGATGTAATTTTTTGTATGTGTATATGGAAATGTATGTATTATTGACATTGTATGTATATATGGCATTCACCTAACATTATATTATATTCTTATTTTGTTTGAATTTATGGTTTTTATTATTAGTGTATTGATATGGTTTTTATTATTGTTTTATATGCCTTTATGATTTTTATTATTATCAACAATGAAGTGTAATGTTTGACCATTGATACACATTTGACAATGGAACAAAATTTATAATTATATTAACATGAATTGAATTTTTTGACAATTGATACATAATATAACTTTATCTAGTTTCAAATAACTTATACCCATTTATTCAAGCTATGTAAGTGATGCAGGAACATCAACTAAAAGATCCAAGTTTGTACATATTATTAAAAAAGAGTCAAGTAGGTCATATTGTAATCAACAAGAAGCCTTACTATGATTCAATATATCATGTATGGTTATTTTTAAATGATGTATGGTATTTTGAGTCCCTTATATAGGTGATGTCACTTGATGGATCTTTCCTTAACTCTCTTAAGGGAAACCTACAATTTTGGAGACAATCAATTTGAGTCTTCATATAACTCTTTACAACTTTGAAATATATATTTTTGAATCAATACCTCTTGTAGAATAATTAAAGGATTAAGATATTTCCACTTAATTTAGATAAGTTCTTATTATGGGTTCAAACATGCACTAAGACACTTGATAATCCAAAACTAAAACTTTGTCTCAAGACTGATACAAGACTATTTTAGAACAATAAGGCCTTCAGAATAATGTTTTTGAATATGAACCCATTAGATAGTATTTTTAAAGTCCTTTATATATATATATATATATATATATATATATATATATATATATATATATATATATATATATATATATATATATATATATATATATATATATATATATATATATATATACTCTATTATGAAGAAACCAATCTCCATTCATTGGTTTCTTAAAAAGATCAATTTTGGACCAATTCTGTGTTTTAGGTCTCTAGGCCCAATTGGGTCTTAGTAGGTAAAATCATTTGTTAGGTTATTTATCCACCTAAAAAAAACTTAAATTTTTATTTTAAATTATAAAAAAAATTCCCAAGTTTTAAATCAATATTATTTACTTAATCCACAATAATTCTCATCCAACACTATTCTTGCTTGTCTTGACAAATCAACACCTACAAAAAACATTGTCATTGTCCAAGTTTTATTATTTTACAAGGTTTCATTCATGAAAATAAATATTTAAATAGTTTATAGACATGATACTTAACATTCATACAAATTTTGGTTGAATTTCACTTGTTGAAAACAAATATATGAGTCTTTCAATGTCACTAAACCTTGTTTTAGGGTTTTTCTGAGTTTTAGAAGCCGAGAGCTTCTTATTGATTGTTCATACAATCTAATATTTATCCAATTGATCAAAAAATTGAAAAATAATATTATAATACTGATTAAACTAATCCAATCTTCATTGATAATGCATGCATGACTTTTCACATGATATAAGCAACTGAGAAGACTATCCTCACATAGAAAATATGGGTATTATGAGTTATAAGGAGACAAAATTCAATATGAGCTCAAATACATTCTATAATTGAATGAATCACATCCATTTATGCATAATATATATGAATACATAGGTTTTAAACCAATATTATCCTTTATTGACAAGAAATTTTCCAAAACACACTTGCATAACCCTATTTAGTAGACTATAAATTGTCATTAGTGTCTCTAATGGTGTAATCTTGCTATTTTTATCCCTATGAAGGATCTTGTACACCTCCAAAGTGATAGGATATATGATGATCATGTTGTTACATCATTTTACAAGCTTGAAGTGTGCATATTTAGTTGAGATTCTTCCTCAACTTCTTCAACTTAAGTTAGTAAATGGCCTTTTAAAATAATATTTTGTTACATTTTAATTTATTTTGTCCCATGAAGATGACTATGAATTCTATAATCCCTCCAAGACATCTAATTACATTCCTATACTGCTAACACACCCTTGATAACTTGTTACAAGCTTTGTATAATAGTAAATATCCATACATTTTTTAATAAACATTTAAAAATTTAAATTTATTATTTTGGAGGGAAACCTCCCTAAGCTTCTAAATGACCTTTAAACACACTTATAATGCTTCATAGAGGCTTATTATGAATTAACCACCTCCTTAGTCTTTTATCTAATGTAATTATATCCTAATATTTATGTGGGAATAAATTCTATGAAGACAGTTATGTGAAATAGAGAAATACATTTGTTGAGTCCAGTGTGAAAGAGAGAGATACACTTGTTGAGTCTAATAACATGTTGATAATGGTCATGAAATAGGCATGTTTGCCTCAAAATGGTAGTTACAAGTGCATTGATGACCTTCCTTCATCCTCCTTACATCCTTATACATCATTATTCAACTTCTATTAGCCTATTTTAGATGCACCTCAATCATGAAAACACTCTCTCTCTCTTAAGGACTCATGAGAACACACACACTCTCTCTCTTAAGGAATCAACCTTATACATCATTCTAATAGACTCTTGAAGACCAAGTATAGACCTACAAGTAGGTGCAATGACTCATGAGAGCTTACACAAACCCATAACATTCTCACTTGAATCTTAACCCCTGATTAAGAAGCCTAAAATTATCCTTAAAATTTGTATGAATACCTTAAAAAATGCTAAAATACCTTAGGAGTGGATCATTACTATTTACGAGTGTGGAAACACTGACAACAAATGTTGTCATAGTTGGAAAAATCCATTTTTGGTGCTTCTTGGATGAAAACTAGCACTACCAACACATCGAGAGGGGTGGATAACATCTAATCCCAAGTTCTTGGCCTCCCATAATGCCCAGTTGACAAACTGACCACCCATTCTAGGCTCATGAACACCCTTCCCAACACAAGAAAAATAAAGTTTTAAAGCTTAAATTCATACGTGCATAAAATGAAAATAATAATTCATATGGATAAACCATAAGATCCTTATATTCATGTGAAATACCTCTAATTAAACCCTAAATCAAGTGATCATAAACTTAGAGAGCAATGTGTGGCACAAGTTACAATAATGGGTCTTGAAATGCAACATTTTAGTAGTAAAGAGATAAATTATTGAGCTCCAAATGGAATTTATACCTTCGATACCCTCATATGCAAATAAATCATTCATAACATGTCTATATTTAGAAATTACACATGATACAATGGCCATGAAATCTAAGTACACCCGTAAACACATTTTCACTACTATTCTAGAGCACAAAAACACTAACAACAAATGTTGTCAAAGTTGAAGCTACAGTTGGAGAACTCCATTTTCAATGCTTATTGGATGAAAACTAGTGTTAGAAACAAGTCCAAAGGTGTGAATAATGTCTAAGACTAGGTTATTAGCATCCCATTAGGCCTGTTCAAAAAACCCACCACCCATTTTGGGCTCAAGAACACCCTTCCCAACACAAAAAAATGCATATTTTTAGCCTAACTTCAAACATGCATAAAAAAAATAATAAGTCATATGGGTGAACCATTAAATACCTCTTATGTATATGAAATACCTCTAATTACACATTGGGTCAAGTGAGTATAAACTTAGATAGCAATTTGTGGCACAAGTTTCAGTAACAAGTCCTGAAATTAAACTTTTTGGCAGTGAAGAGATGACTTCTTGAGCTCCAACTGGTATTTTAGCCTCTAGGACCCCCAAGTGAAAGTACATCACTTCAAACACATCTAGATGGGAAAATTATATGTGATCCAACAACCATGACATCCAAGTCCACTTGTAAGTATATTTTCACTATTGTTCAAGAGTGTGGAAACACTAACAATAAATGTTGTCAAATTTGAAGTCATAGAACTCTATTTTTTATACTTGGCTAAAAATTGGCACTACCAATAGGTCTAAAGAGGTGGATAATGTCTAGAACTAGGTTCTTAGTATTGACACATATTATTTTCAAACTTTATCAATTATTGACACTTTCTATCTTGTAGGAACCTATTGAGTCTCAATCTCTCTGAGTGTATGCCTTAAGGGGTGCACCAAGAAAGGGGTGGGTAGACCGTTGGTGCTTCATAGCATTGTTATCCCTTATTTACACTTATTATCAATATAATAAATATTCCCCTAGGCTTTGCCTCCTATTTTTCACCATCCTCTACTCATTTTCCACCTTCATTAGCCCTTCTTTAACCTCAAACCCTTTTTAATGATTTTCATTACATAGTCGGCCCCATCGACCATGTATTCTAATTGATCAAACTTATTAGGGTCTAGGTTGGTCTCGAGCTGACCTAGTTCGTGACCTAATTTTTATTTGTCAATAATGATACTAGGTCCATTGGGTTGACCTTGTTGGCCTAAAATTTTGTAAAGGATTAGAGTTAGATCCACCTATATAAACACATCCATTTCACCATTTTTAGAGAGATAACAAGAGTTAATTATTCATTTGTGCTTCTTTACAATCTTCTCTTCTACCATTCTACTTGAGGAGTCTTAGCTTAGGGTTTCTACTTGGAGAATAATCTTGTCTTGTGGAGAAGTCTTGGATGCTTTGGCCTTTCTTAGTGATTCTTAAAAAGCACACCAACCTCTTGCAAAGAACCTTTGGCCAAGGGAGAGATTGAGTCTCAATGGGTTCATCTTCAAGGTAAGTATCGCTAACTTTTCTCCTCTCTTTAGTAGATAGAAGTGACATAAGTAATGGCTTTTGAATGTATTTATCTCTCCATGCATTAAGGTCTTACCTATACATAACTTAATTAGGATTCCCTTATGCATATTTAATTTTATTTTTACTAACCCTAGTTTGTGCCACAAGATTTGGAGAGCACCAAATTAGATTTTACTTTACTTGTTATTAGTTTAGTGAATATGAAAACATAGGACCTAGTTAGGGTTATTACATAGTTTTGCTTGACTAGAAGCTTTTGAACCCTCCTTAGTGATATTATTGTGGTAAGAGATCCTTTGGATAGGTTTATTGGATCCATCTTGGTCATGACCTTGATTATCTAATGTATCCCCAATCAGAAGTGTAAGTAGGATTTATCTTCTCTGAGCTAGGATTGACTTATACATTTGTTGCATTTCTCATTGCATACATTCTGGTGAACCCAACATTAATCTAGCCCTTGACAGTTTTCTTTCATGCTTTCATTTTTATCATCTTATTATATTTTTTTATATTTGCAATACTATATCGAACCAATTAGTATAGTTTTAACTTTTTGGTTTAGTTTTAACACATAATCACATCAAAATGACTCTATTTTGTCTATGCAGGTCTTCATCAGATATAGGTTATTGGGTTGATCAGATTGACATAATAGTCCTTATTAGTTCCAAATAAGCATACAAAGTTGAATAGGTTGACTTTGTCATCTTATTCTCTCTGCTAGCATACAAATCAACAAACTAGGTCAAACAAGTTGACTTAGTCATATTATTCCTTTTTAAACACCTAGGGTTTTACAGAATTGGGTTGAACCAATCAACTTAGTTTTCAAAATTTTAAAGTAGAAATTAAGGCACTTCATCATAAAATTTCTAATCTTAACCATATTCAAGTTCACTAAGGTTATTCTATTTTCTCTCTCTATCATTGTAGTACTTTCTTTAATTCTATTTTCTACAAGTTAACAACCTTTAAAAATGCAACCCTACAACCAATTAAGTCAACTTGATTTACTTATTTCTATATCCTATCTTCTATCTAAGAAACATAGTTGAGCTATTTCACTCTAAACTCAAAGACATTAATTCTACAAAATAGCAATGACCCAGTCGACTCTGTTCTATACTATTTGTATATAATGTCACTTGAACTGAATCTATACTATTCTTCATCAAGGAATTAACAACTATTTGCTAGTAAGTAATTCACATTTCCTTTTCAATTTTTTTCATGCTTAGAGTACATCGCATAGTTTAAATAGGTGGTTTTTCAAATTACCATTTAGTTACACTATTTTCTCTTTTTCACACACTATCAAATAACATAATATTCAAAATGCATTTAAACACTTGTCTTCCCAAGGCCTACCTACTTGGATTTCATCACCAAGGGGGAAGTCAACTTGGTTTTCTAGCCAAGTATAAATATGTGGTTAATGGTATATATTGGCAAAGCACCTGAAACGCTTATTGTTGTGGGATTGTGAAGTGAGGGGGTAGGCCCTAATACCAAGCTAGTACCATTGCCAATACAAATCTCTTTTAGCCCAAACATCTGGAAACCATAAATAGATTACTTTTTAGTTCCTTATTTTTAGCCAACTTTCCTATCACAATTAAATCAATAATTTAAAATAATCTAATAACACTTATGATGACCACTTATTTAGCATTTACTTTTCAGTTGATTGCTTGCTCTTTGATCATTGAGTGTTGTATTGTATAAACTTGCATTAGCCAGTATTAGTGCCAGGTTTTGTATTGTGTGTCCTAATTGGATAACTCACATTGATTCAATTATTTGTGTGTCTACTTTCATTCTTGATTCACTTATATTCTAAAAGAATTACCTTGTTTTAGAACACTTTCATTTTGGTTGATATAGTCTCTTATAGACTCTATCTTTCTTCCTACCAATATTACATAGTTGACCAGTATGACCATGTATTGTATTTATCTATTCTACCCTTTATCTAGTAGTGCATAGTTAACCTAATTGACTATGTAATCTTCTCATCTCCTTTCTAGTAGTACTCTATCAACCCAATCAACCTTGTATTTGATTGTTGACCTTTCTCTTCTACTTGGTTAGTTTGGTTCTTTATCTAGTTGACTTCCTTATCTATCTGGCCAACTTAGTTATTTATCCCTGATCTCTCATTCTTATTGCTTAGAATTATGTTCCTTTCTTTAAAGCACCATGAAATCCCCTATCATAATCTTCTTGGAAGAATTGAATCCATTTAGATATTATATGGGGTATTCTATTCTCCCTTTATTTACATCCCAAGAGAACCCTCACTCTTGGAGCACCTCTTTCCCTACTTCATCTATGGATTGTAACATGGTTCAAATCATACAACAAGATGAAGTAAGTGGATCTAATCCTTTTTGTACCTATTAAACAATTCTCATCTTCAAGCATTTCAACACAAAATGGGAGTGATTGACACAAGTCTATCCAATAATCCCACTGGTAATCCACCTCCCAATAACCCTCCCCTAATACTAATTTGGGGAGTTCTATAAACACCAACCCACCAATTGATATGACTCAACTTCTTATGCAATTCATACAACAAATGAACATAATCCAAACATCAAAACCTCCTAAATAAAGCAATTACAATGCCATTTGATCAATATGGATAATCAAAGTCTAGTTCTAATTCCTCTAACTAATTACAATTTTATTCCTCCACCTTTTAAAGATACCTCAATAAATGTTATTCCTTAACCTATCATGAATAAAAAAATGCTTTAAAACATCCAAAATGAGCCTTTATCTCCTTTCATCATTTCTATTAGTATTGGTAATATCTCTGCAACTATCAAGTATGATGGGACTAAAGACCCTGCATCCTTTCTTAAAGCATTTGGTAATCTTTATAAAGAGTGGATCCAAAGTAATAATTTCACCACCAATAAACTTATAGTTAAAACCTTCATTGGTGATGTATTATAATAGTACAACTAGATTCCCCAACATTCCATCTGAAACTAAAATATTTAGTCAATCCTCTAGTTAAATAATTTTAACATAATGACCTTTTTGAAAATTTTCTTAGCCATTTCATCAATGTTAAGTAATATTACACTGAATCAGCTCATGATTTTATCAAATGATGGAAATATTTGGCCCATAAGGCTGACCAAAACATGACTAATGATAATCTATTTAAAATCTTTATAACTACTTTAACCCCTTTGCTTCATTATAAGGTTCAAACTTTTGCCCCTCAAATGCTTAACAGAGCTCTTGACCAAGCCAAATGTCAAGAATTCCTTATGAAGCAATTCAAACTTAATACCAAATTCCTTAAGGGATATTTTCAAACTTATACTAATGCCATCACTGGAAATGATCCTCAAACCAAACCATAAGTTTCCAAAGTTGACAATCCCCCATTTTCTCACATACCACTAAGTGTGCAACAAATGAAACAATTCTTAACACCCTCTAAACCCTTTACTTATCCCAATAATCCTCATAAATGGTATGACCCTAATCAATTTTTTTGGTTCCATGTTGACATTGGTCATTCATATGAAACTTTTAGAGATCTTACCAAATTTTTTGTCTCCTATATGCTTGGTGATTCCTTCAATCATGAAGTGATGATCCAACTCTGTAGTGAATAATTCAACACTGCTTCTCAAAAATGACAAACTCCCAAGGTTTCTTCTTCTAATAACCAAATATATTTCCCCACATCTACCACTCAACAAATTACCAAGGATGTTTATGATATTGATGTTGACTATGACCAATATTATAACAATTCTCAATATGTTAATGCATCTAAAGTTAACTATCATCACAAACCAACCCACAAAGATCCTACTACCAAGCCTAAGACACCATATTTGGAAGAGAAACTTATCAAAGATACTAAAACTACCCATTTAATTTTAGAAGATAGCAAAGAACCATCTCCTTTTTTTAAACCCCCAACCACTTCCATTCCTTCAAAATATACCTTACCTTCTAAATCCTGCACTATTTCTTCTTCTAAATCCCATTGAAACTTTCTATAAGAACTCAAATCCATGCCTTGAAATATTCCCCTTATGGAGTTAGTTCACACCTCCCCTTATCATCATAAGTTATTCATGCAAAAAATCTAAAAATTTAAGATCCATATTCTATAGACGAAGAACCACCCTCTCTTGAGCCTCAACCTACCAATATGCATACCATTGAACCATTTGTCCTTATTCCAGACCTTCCATTGAATTCCTCAAAGAAGACATGATTAACAATGAGATCCTTTTTTACACTAATGATCTACCCCCATTAATTAAAATATCCATTAATAATACCCTTATTTATAAATTTTTAGCTAACAAAGGGTTCGGTATTAATGTGACATCTTTGTGTCTCATCCAAAAACTTGACTATAATAAGGATCATCTTAAATAAACCCATATGACCTATTGTGGATTCTAAAAAATGAATCAAAAGCCACTTGGTTGCATTTGGCTTCCCCTCACAATTGGGCCTAAGACTGTTCGAAGTAAACTTATGTTTCTTGATTTTCCCCTATCTTACAACATGCTCCTAGGACGACCTTGGACTCATAAAATGAGGGCCATCACCTATACAGTAGCCAATGCATCAAGTTTCTGCATAATGGTAAAAGGTATAAACATGAGGATGATCCCAATCCTTAGAGTATTAAACTTCCCCATCCTAAATCTCAATATCGCATTCCTACCGTTCTAATAATCAATAGTGCTCCCTTAATTGAATTCATCAACATTAATCTAGACTTATAGGTCACTCTTGAAGATTCAAATGATGATGAACCTAATGAATTATAACACTACTAAGCTACCTCCTTACATCTCAAAGTGGTTTCCCCCTTCTTTATTACCTCATGATCACACTATTCCTATCATTGATGAGATTACTAATTTCCCCCTCCATTCAATGCTTAGGATGCTTCTTACCTAAAAGATTACTTCACATGCAATGATTATGGAGTGGCCAAATTATTCCAAGATCATTTAACCATGTCTCAACGTAAATTTAGTGATCTAGTAAATTCTCATTCTAAAACTCCTCCTGAATCTCAAGTAAGTACCATTTCTCCAACCTATGATGATAACTACATCATGCCCCAAGTTCAATCTTGAGACTTGGATGTTCAACATTATCAGAGAACTTTAGCCCAGATAAATGCTTTCAATCATGATGTTCATACCATTTCTATGGATTTTTCATTAGCTCCCAAAGGTTATGTACCTCTTGTTAATTCTCCACTTATTGATACTCCTTGGGTGGTAGAACAAATCCTACCTTTTGAATATCCATAAATTCCTACATCTTTTATACCACCTATAGATCCACTCATTGTCTCCAATTCTTCCCCTGTCAATGAAATTAATGACACACCTACTCCCAATTGACATCAGATACATTTTGAATGATTTCATGCCCTCAACCAATTATCTCATAAACTCACACCAAATAAACATGATAACTTTAACTTATTATTCAATAAATATCATAAGATCTTTTCCTAGTCATACATGGACATGCCTAGTATTTAACCTAGCATCATGGTTTATAATATTATCACTTACCCTAATACCAAACCTGTGTGATAAAAGTAACACAAATTTCCACCAAAAATTTCAACTTTATGCCATAAATAAATTATCAAGCTTATTGATGCTAAGTTTATCAATCTTATGGAATATTTTGAATGAGTTTCTAACATAGTCCTTATTATAAATAAGGTCATCATGGTCATTTGCATTTATATTTATTTTTGTTAATTTTTCTTGTCCCAAGGACAATTTCCATCTACCTTCAATAAATGCCATAATCAATTCCACAACTAGTTATGAAATGATGTCTCTTATGGATAGTTTCTCAGGTTATAACCAAATTCACATTGCCCCCAAAGACTAACATAAGATAAATTTCACCATAAAATGTGTCACCTATTGCTATGTTAAAATCCCCTTTGACCTCAAAAATGTTAGAGATACCTATCAATGAGTGATGACTCACATCTTTCATGATCTTATTCATAAAATTGTAAAGACCTATGTGGATGACCTCATTTCCAAATCCAAATGCTGGAAGACTCATATTTTTGATCTTGCCATCATATTTAACCACCTCCTTAAATATAAAGTTAGACTAAATCCATTCAAATATGTTTTTGATGTCACACATGGCAAATTTATAAGATTATTAATCTTTCTTCATGGCATTGATGTCAATCCTGCCAAGATCAATGCTATCATCAACATGCCCATCCCTCAATCCATTATAGACATTTTCAATTACCTCGATAAACTTGAGACAAATAGATGATTCATTCCCAAAATGGCTTATCATATCTATTGTATCAATTATATTCTTAAGCAAGGTAATGTTTTAGAATGGACAGATCCCTATCAAAAAGCATTTGATAATATGAAAAAAATAATTGCTTCACCCACCTACTCTTCATCCACCTTCAAACGATTGATCATTGATATTTTATACCTTTTTCACACCCATATCAGTTGGGGCAATGCTTAACCAATAAGATGATAATGGAATGGAATATTCCATCTACTATATCAACCAAGGCCTCATTGATTATGATAAACATTATATAAAAGTCAAATGTGATTTCCTCACCATATATTTTGCTGTTACAAAACTTTGACAGTATATTCTTTATCAAACCACTTACATTATTATTCATTCTAATACCCTTCATCACTTCTTCTCCAAATATTTTCTTGTTGGAGATAGAATTGGTAAGTGGATGGTCCTTCTCATGGAATTTAATATCTAAATTATTAGCCAAATTTTTTTCAAAGGATAAATATTTATTGATCAACTTACCACAGCTCCTGTGCTAGCTACCAATCACCTTCAAGATTGTCTTCTCGATGATAATATTTTATACATTTAAGGTCTCAACCAAGCCATACATCTTAAATATTACTTCCATAACTTCACTACTAACCTTGAAGCAAGTAATTTAGAAGAGTCCTCTATCTTCCTTGACACTACTAAATAATAGTTATCGAAGAACTTCATAAAATTAATATCAATTTACATGAAGATACTCAAACCCTTCATTTTTATGGCACTAAATAAATTCAAGGAGCTAGGGTAGGTTGTATCCTTATGAGCCCTTTTGGAAAACTTATCCCATTGGAATGTTACCTCACATTTGATGTCACTAACAACATGGTGGAGTATGAATCTTTAATCCTAGGTATGAGAGCAACCCTTGATATACATATCACATATCTGCATGATTTAGGTGACTCCCAACTCATTTACCATCAAGTCAATGGTGATTATCAATGTAAAAGCAAAAATCTCATTTCTCATCAAATCACAACTAACCTCACCAATCACAACTAACCTCACCAAAGTTTTTGTTTCTTTTACCATTGAGCCTATCCCTCAAGATCAAAATTATATTGTCAATTTTCTTGCTTCTTCGACATCTCTTTTCCATCTGCACTAAGTTCTTTTTGATCCCATTTTTCTTATCCAAATAAGAAAATCCCCATATTATCTTCAACCATAATATTCACTCATCTACGACATTGAGGCCATCACCATTTGATAAAGCCTGTGGTAAAAAGACATTATTTAATTTATTGAACACCAAACTTATCCTCTAAACCTCAATTTCTATGAAAAGACTTGGATTCACAAATAAAATGTTAAGTATGTATTTTGATATGGCATCCTATATTATTACAATGTTGAAGGTACCTTGCTCCATTGTGTTATGAAAGAAGAGGTTCCTCCTCTTCTCAAAAAAGCACATGGGGGCATTTGCAGTGGCCACTCTAGCAGACATGTTATAACCCATAAATGCTTATGTATGGGATACTTTTGGCCCACTCTTAAAAATTATGCCATAAAATTTGATAAAAAATGTACTCCTTGCTAGTTTCATGATGATCTCATTCATTCACCTCCATCTGAGCTTCAAATTATAGAATCTCCCTGGCCATTCTCCATGTGGGTATTAGATCTTGTAGGCAAATTACTTTGATCTCAAGATGGGCATGTCTTTATAATCACAACCACAAACTATTTTACCAAATGGGTCATGACTATGCCCCTTGTCAATGTCACCAGACCACCATATCCAAATTTATTCTAAATCAAATCATTTTATGTTGTGGTCCCTCACACTATCATTTCAAAAAATGGTGGCAACTTCAAAAACAAATATCTCAAACATCTCTATGCTAAATTTAAAATAAATCACAAACTATCCATAGCCTAATATCCACAATGTAATTTCCAAGCCAAGACTTCTAACAAAATTCTTAATTAAATCTCTAAAATATATTTCATGACACTTGCATGAATTGGCATCTTCATCTCTATCCTAATCTTTGGGCATATTTTACTAGCATATGCACTGCCATTAGGGCAATGCCATTCTATCTAGTCTATGGTTTTAAATAAATCCTCCCCTTAGAAGTTGTGCTTCCCTCTTTATGTATATCTTTTCATGGTATCATACCTGATGAATAATTATGTGAAGCTCACTTTCATGCTCTTGATCTCTTTGATGAACACCATATTTCTACTTTGCAACATAATTGCTAATATAAGGCCCATATTACCAAACAACATAACAAATGAGTTAAAATTTTCACGTTTAATGTTGGTGATCTTATCCTTAAATTAGAATACATGCATGCTATAAAAGGTAAATCCACTCAAAAATGATGGGGCCCTTATTTAGTCAAAGATATTCTTAGTCCAAGCACCTATTGCCTTCAAACCAATGAAGACCATATTTTCAAAGAACCCACCAATGTGCAATTCCTCAATAAGTATTTTACCTAAATCCTTCCCTTCGTTTCATAATTTCTATATGCTATCTATATAACACTTTTTTTAGGATACGTACATGGATCTCACCCTTTGTAACAATTCTCTCTTTTCACAAACCGTAGTCCTTCCTTTTGGTCTTTTTTTTCATGTGTTACATTGTAAAATTGTAGATAGGACCTGGTCTTCCTCCTGATGTCCTTTTGTATTATTTATTTCTTGCTTTCCAATACTCTTTATACACCCTCATGGGTTTATCTTTTATGAGTTGTAAAGTAAGACCATGGATAGGACCTGGCCTTCCTCATAAAATCAGCATCTCTCATTCAGTATTCCTTGTCTAGATTTTTTATTTTACAATGGTTTTAAATTTGTGATCTTTGTTATCAACTTTGGATTTTATCTCTTTTGATAGATAAAATTTTCACAAAAAATTGTGTTAGCATGTTTTCCTACACTTCTCTCATTCTTATGATAATGAATCACACTTCAATGTCATTGTATCCCTTTTTAACCCTTCATCACATTTTTTACGAATTGAAATAATTCAAATTGTTTCATGTTTCATTCCTCTTGATTTCCTTTCCTTTGGCTCCACATTGGATAAATTAAGGTCTAAGTAAAGATAACACTTTTTATTTTACTTGAATTTATGAGACTCTTAGACACAATTTTCTCTAATTTCTCTCTCTTAGCAACCAAGTATCACATATTCAAATGAAAGTCATCTTTAGCACCTATGTTTGGTTTTCCAAATCCATATGGAGGAGGAATAGAAAAAGCCATCAAGAAATTTAAAAATAAAATCATTTGAAACAAAAGGCAATGATATACAAAAGGCAACATACAATATTTCAAAATTAAAAATCACATCAAAAGATGTGATCACAAGCACATCTCCTATCTCCAATTGAAGCTCAAACTCCACAGTTAGACTCATGATAGAGCTGAGGTATATTGGGGTGTGATAGGATAGTAGATTGGAATAGGAGAATTCAACAAACCCTATGGTGCTACCTAATTTATCATGTAAGTACCAAATCTTCATAGTAAATTGATGGCTATATAAGGGGCCCTAAGGAATGGTGAGCACATTATGGGAAGGTAGGCCCATTTTAATTTTCATGCATATAGTCTTCATGAGATGATCTACATAATTAATTTTTTGATCTAATACTTGTGTGACCAAGAGAATCTATTTAGATTCCTTAAGTTCTAAATTCTTCTTGTTTTGACAAACCTAATTGAGTGTCTGGACTTTAATAAAGAGTTTCCCTACCTTGGTTTTTTTTCCTTCATTCTCCCCTCCACCCATTTCATTTCCCCTTTGACAAGCACATGTGATTCTAAATATATTTACCCTTTTCTCTATTCCATTTTATTCACATCTTAAAAACATGCTAACACTACTTTGTTTTAGTTTTATCTATCCTTAAAAGAAAATAATAAGCTTGAGCAATTATGGATTCTTTTATTTATACCATGGATCTACATCTCTAGATGTGCATTGCTTTACTTTACCATTTTATATTGTTGTAATACCCCCTTTTTATGAACACCTGAGTCCATTTATACTTTCATGTGCTTTTTTCCATTTTTGTGTGAGGTTAGCTTATTGCTTTTCACTCAACAATGTTATTTTTCCTTTTATACACCTTTTTCCATTATTGATTCAGTAAGGATTGTTACTGCTTATTCATCAATGTTGTTTTACCATTTTGCTTGCCCATCTTTTTTTAAGGATTGTTATTGCTTTTACATTGATGTTTTATTACCATCTTTTTTGACATGTGTCCTTGGTTTGACTTGGTGAGTTTGCATTTCTTACTTAAGGTCTCCTTTTTTGAGTTTTTTGATCTTTAGTAGGCTTATTTTTTTGTTACCCGATTTACTCTAAATTTTAACTTACTCATTTGGTCTAACACATCACTTGTCACCCTAGCTTTCCAAATTTCCAAGTATGTCCCATCCACATAACATCAACTATCTTAGTTTTCTTGCATTTATTTATTTTTGGTCTTTAGTTTTATATCCTTGGGTTTATAAAAATCAATATCTACACCCTCCATGATCAAAACTACACACACATCAAACAACCATCCAATGATAAAGGTAAGTCAAGGTACAAATTACTTTTATTTTTCATTTAAATTTCAGCTATTTTTGTTGTAACTTTTTTCAGCTTCAACATTGTGTGTTACTATGTTCTTTATCAAAGCACCATCCCCTATTGAACCTAAGTAACACATGATGAGCTTTGAGTGGGGCATATGTATACACTTAATGTTTTCAAACTTTATCAATTATCAATGCTTTATATATTGTAGGAACCTATCCAATCTCAATCTATCTAAGTGCATGCCTTAAGGGGTGCATTGAGAAAGGGGTGGATAGACCATTGGTGCTTCATAGGATTGTTGTCCCTTATTTCCACTTATTATTAATCCAATCATCTCTTATAAACATTTCCCTAAGCTTTACCTCTTATTTTTCACCCTCCTCTAGTCATTTACCACCTTCATTAGACCTTCCCTAACCTAAAACCCCTTTTAATGATTTTCATTACATAATTAACCCCATTGACCATGTATTCTAATTGATAAAATTGATTAGGGCTAGGTCAGCCCTAGGCCAACCTAGTTTGTGACCTTATGTTTTTGTCAATAACAATACTAGGTCAACTAGGTTAACCTTATTAGCCTAAACTTTTAGAAAGGATTAGGGATAGATCCACCTATATAAACACATCCATTTTGCCATTCTTAGAGAGATAATAAGAGTTAATTATTTATTTGCACTTCTTTACAATTTGCTCTTCTACCATTATACTTGAGGAGTCTTAACTTAGGGTTTATAATTGGAGAAGAATATTGTCTTGTGTATAAGTCTTAGATGCTTTGGCCTTTCTTATAGATCCTTAAAAACCACAAAAACCTCTTACAAAACACCTTTTACCAAGGGAGAGATTGGTAAGACCCTAATTCATAGAGATAGTAATATATTCAAAATCTATTACTTATTCTACTTTTATTTATTTTTATGTTTACTGACCCCACTTTATGCCATAAACTTTGGTGAGCACTAGATTAGACTTTGTTTTACTTATTATTAGTTTAGTGAATATAAAACTTAGGACCTAGTTATGGTTATTGCATAATTTTGATTGAATGGAAGATTTATAACCCTCTCCAATGAAATTATTGTGTTAAGATATCCCTTAGCTAGGTCTAGCAGATCCATCTTGGTCATGACCCTGATTATCTAATGTATCCCCAATCAGAAATGTAAGGAGGATTTATCATCTATGAGCTAGGATTGGTTTATAGATATTCTAAATTTCCCATTACATACACTTATCCTCCCATCATTCCCAATCAACAATCCCACCACCCATTCTAGCCTAGTTCTTGTTCTTAACCTTAAGACATGATATTTTAGTCACTAAAAGTGGTCTAAAGTGAAAATGACCCATCCAAATGGGTTTAAATTTGGTATATAACTCTATCATAATCCCCTCTATGCATTCTAGTTGGTCTCATCCTTTGAATACATTTAAAAATATCTAAATATATGATTATATCATTTATGTCTATAAAAGTCAAGAAACTGAGGGTTTTGTAATAAATAAACTTGTATATCTCTTAAAGTATTAACTCAAACATGAATTGAAACCTTGTAAACACATGTAAATGATCATATTAATAATATATATGCAATTTAAATATTTTTAATATTTTATAAATAATCTTATAAGTGATAGTGTGTAATCAGACCCGTGTCTAACAAGCAAAGTAGAGGTTTAAGAGACTAAAATTATCATATCTCCTAAATGATTGAGATATGGAGTCTATAACTTTATAGGTATCTTGGGGTAGTTTTATATAACATGAATAAGGTTATTAGAGAGTATTGGGATGTAGATAAGTAATAATGAGCTAAAATAAACCTACAACATAGGTGTTAGCAGGTAGATTTCTAAGTTTTGTGAGAACTAACCATAAGAAAGGACATAAATTGTTGAAACCATCAAATTAATGATTGTACTAAGGATCATATAGAGTTGATATAAGTAGTTTCATGATTTGAGTTTAAGTAGAGAAAGAGATAAATTTGGGATGTATATCTATAGATATAAATAATAAGGCTATAAGATTAGTGTTTTGAGAGTGCAAGTTTAAATCAAGTCTAGAGTGAAGGGTGAAACCCTATGTGATAGGTTGGAAGTGTTGTGGTGGACAAAAAAATTGAAAGAGGCATTGGAAAATCTAATTTTGTGAAAACATATCATGAAAGTAGGCAATTTATATCAATAAGCTTCTCTTAGTTTCAATAATATGAAATTATTTGCTAACAATGCCAATTGTGTGAAGGTGGAAGCTTATTTGGCACCACTAACCTACAAAAAATTGTTAGTAAGTAATTAAAAATGAAATTTATACATGTACTACCCAAAAAATCAAAAATATTTGTTATAATTAATTACATTTACATTTTAGAAGTCAACATTCCTACACATTTCAATCCAACAAAACACTAGGATTTACTATAATCTTGATAGTATTAAGAATAACTTCATGGTTTGACTTGTGAACTTTCTATAGATTTTTATTTAATGGCCTCGCATGATATTTTTGTAATTTAATATTTATTACAAGAACCAAATTCAAATAATGTAGTATCTTTTTGTGCATTTTAAAGTCTTCAAACAACCATACCTATGAATTTTTGATAGAATATCATCGAAGCCAAGTTACAATGACTACCACAAAACCAATGGGATAATCAATGTTTTCTCCGTCTATGATTAGGGAAGTCAATTTTTTATTTACATCTACACATTGAAATAAATAGTAATATTTTCCCTCATTATTTTCCTCATCTGTAATAGCTGCAAAACCATGCCCTGTATCACAAAAAACAAATTTTAATGACATTGTCAAGACAGATAATGAGAATAAATAGTACAAAATGATTAATCTTCTACCTGGCTACAATATATTAGAAACGTGGTTAAAGTCATGTGATAATGTCATATCTATAAGTATCAATGTTATTGGAACCTTGTTGTTCCCAAAATTTGTCACTCATTTTTGGGGACAACATATCAATTATTTTGGTCCTGCAGGCCAAAATTCTCTCTCCCCTTCTCAAAAATGTTTTGAGAGCTCCAATTTTTCAATTATACAAGCTTTTTCAACTAAGAGAACTCACAGGTTCAATAGGGAGGCTTTCTCAAAAAGAAGTTCCAACACTTAGGCATTTTCAAGGTTGGTTCAATGCTGAGGTTCAATCAAAAGATTCATCAGCAGGTTTCAAACAAAAGATTGAACCATTGAACCATTGAACCCCACCTCCAAGGGTTCAAAGGTTCAACGGGTTTAAAGGTTCAATGATGTCAGTAGACTTAAAAGAGTTAAGCACTTCGGCAAGTTAAAAGTTCAATGAATTCAAAGGACTTAAAGAAAAGAAGGCTTCGAAGAAGAAAGATTTAACCCGTTGAACTTGGAACCAAAATGGTTCAAAGGCTTAAGATTCAATGAGTTCAATAAAAATTCAATCGAATGGTTTAAAGTGGTTGGTTCAAGTGGTCAATTGAATGAGAAGAACATAGTAATTGAACCATTGAATCATTAAACTATTGAACCATTATTGGTTCAATCAGAGGGAACAAAAGGATATCTTTCAGAAAGATTTTTTGTGGCAAAATTTCATAAGAGAAATCCTTCGATCAAAATGTCTGAAGGAATTCCTTTAGACATTTTATTTGAAGGAATGTTGAAAGGCTTGAAAGAAAGGTAGAGGAAAGATTTCCTTCAGACAAAATGTCTGAAGGATTTTCTTTAGACTTTTTGTCTAAAGGATTTGAAGAACAAGGCCTCTCAAAGGACCCCGAAGGGCAAGTACCCTTGTGAGGGACTCTCAGTGACCATGAAATAGACCATTTTCAAGGCCCGAAGGGACACTTTCTCTTTGGGGAGTTTGAAAGACTTAGAAAAACAAAGAATTCAAAGAATAAAGAATGAACCATTGAACCGTTGAACCTTGAACCAAAAGAGTTCAAAGTTCAAAGGTTCAATGAGTTCAATAGAAAAGAAAATGATCTAGGAGCTTTGAAGGACCAAAGGATTTAGAGAAAGAAAATGAACCATTGAACCTTGAACCAAAATGGTTCAAAGTTCAAAGGTTCAAGGAAGCTTCGAACGAAGGAAGGAAGTAGAAGATTCCAGAGACAAGTTTGAAGAGATGGTTCAATCAAAGAGTAAATAAAGAGATTGAACCAAGGAAGTGATTAAACCAAAGAAGTGATTGAACCAAAGGAGTGATTGAACCAAGGGATCACCTAGACTGCCTGAACCGTTGAACCATTGAACCAATGAACTTTCAAAGTTAGAAGGTTCAAGGTTCAACGTGGTTCAAGTGACCAATGACATCCCCTCAAATGTCAAATTCAAGGTAATAAAATGCTCATTTATTTTCAAATGTGTCGTGAACCTTAAAAACAAACTTAGTGACCAAGCTGAAGAAAAAGCTAAAAGAGCTAGCAGAAAAGGAAGAGATAGCCTGAGAGCTCAGATCATGAGAAAAGGATAAAATGCATTAAGAGAAGAGGGAACAAGAGGGAAAGACCATAAATATGTGTGCATGAGTTATTCTAGTAGGTGAGATAGTCCACCAAGTGGACACTAGAGAGTGCGAGCACTTAAGGATGCGGCCTATTTTTATCCATTGAGTAAAGGCAAAATAGATAGCTACGCAAATATCAAGAAGAGGACCAAATGACCCATGCTAAGGAGAAGACTTTTGAGATAAATTGACACACCACAGTTAAATTTGATTCCCTATTCTAGCATGGCCCCTTGACAGAACTAAAAATGCATTCAAGGCATTGAATGCAGTATGGGCCATTTTGTGAATCAAAGTGCCAAGTATTTCTTGGCTGATATATATTGTAATCTCTTATTTTATGCAAAGGAGATCTATCTATTATAGAAGCAAAACTCTACCCAAATTGAAAGGTGATGATTGAGACTTTGAGCTCAGATTGTTAATCATATTTCTTTATTTGAATGAGAAAACAAGTAACCTTTCATACTTTGTGCTAGAATAACTTGTGTTGTTGAGGAAATTGTTCTTATGTTTATTTCTTGAATGCATTCTTGTCTATTTAATTAAATAAGCAAAACTAGTGGAAGTAATCAAGAAGGTGTCCTGAAGCCAACTGTGTGAAGAATTTGAGCTGCCACAATTGTCTTTAGTGTGTGTGTTTTCAGTTTGTTGGTGTAAAGGATCTTGGGATGACTTTGTGCCCTCATTGTCCTTCATATTTCACTCTTTGGCAGTGGAGGGGGAGACTTTGTGCTACACCTCATTCTGCTGGTTATTGTGCCCTGTCACATTTAATTATCTATCATTATCAGAAAGATTTTTGTTGTTTTCTAAACAACACTTCTAAAAAAAGAGTACCTTCTATCATTGCACCAAGATTTCTCCTTTGATTTATGAATATCATCTCTGAAAAAAGAGAGATAGATGGTGTTATCCTACCCTGAGTGTTATATTCTACATATATATATATATATATATATATATATATAGCACCTCATATTTATAGGGAACCTCTCCTTGATGAGAGAAGAGATTTGTCCCCTTTTGATATGGTAGACCTGCACATTTGGCTGATAAATCTCCTTATGCTATGGTTGAAACAACCTATTTTACCCATCAGTTAGCTAGTGACAAAATATTCACCTAATTATTTTTGGCGACTCTGTTGGGGAAGAACATGTAGTTTGAAGCCTCAAGCTTCAAATTGAAGCAGTTCCAGTTCTTTCCATTTTAGTTTTACAATCTGATAGCTCCACGGTATATGAGAAGCCAGAGATCTAAAGGTATTGTTGACCCTATTTTTGAGCTAGTGTAGCAAAGTGCTTTTGATCCTTTCCCTTTACCATCTCATCTTCAGCGAACCAAGAGTTTTCCTCTTACAAAATTTAGGTCCCCATTACCAGGCATAGTGTCCATTTCTACTGTTAGTAGAGCTTTGTCAATACATACCCCTCAGACATTTGTCATCCCTCCCTTCAGTAGTCAAATCATGGTAGTTCAAGGCCCCTAGGGTAACTCTTTTGGCCCACTCAATTTAACTCCACCTCTACATGAGCTACCATGTAGTTCAAAGAAGAATTTCTCCAAGTTCTTTGGTGATGGAAGAGTTCATCCTGATGAACATATTATAGCCTTTAGCATAGCCTATGGTGTGATAGGCGTGGAGTATGAGGACGTAGCAGTTAGGTTATTTGTGGAAATATTACAAGGTGCTACTGTAGACTGGTTCTACCATCTGCAAGCCCAGTTAGTGACTGACTGGAACACTCCCAAAGCCAAATTTAAAGCTAGGTTCAAGCCTATAGAAGATGTGCATGACATGTTGGCCCAACTCACACAAATGAAGAAAGAGCCTCATGAACCTATAATGGGACTTTATTGCCAAATTTGACAAGCTGAGGATCAGGATTCCTACCATTGCTCAGCCAATAGCTGAGAATCTCAAATGCTTCTTCATCAACTCATAGCTACCTGAAGTGAGGTTTCTGTTGAGATAGGCTGGCCACATAGACCTTGTTTTTACTCAAGATTTTTCCACTAAGGTTGAAGATGACCTTATCTTAGTAGGAAAGATAAGAAGAGATCCTAACAGAGGTAAATCTTCTTCATCTTTTGAATATCCATCTATAAGCACCACTGATCCTATGGTGTAGAAGCTGGCAAATGAGTTGCTATGCTCTTACAAAGAAAATGGTGCAAGGAATGTCTACTCCTCCTTCATACCAAGATATACCAAGGAGGACATTCCCCAACTAGTCATATCAAGGCAATACTATCAAGAATCAAGGGCAGCTAAATCATCTTCCTCCCCCATAGGGGAAACTTACCATTGAAGCACCTCTAACTAATTCAGCAGTTGGATATCTTGAAATAGAATTTGATATCTCCTTCTAGCCTGAGTTGAACCCAAAAGATGACGCTAATCTCTTCACAAAGGGAGAAGAAGAATTAGCTAGTGACTCCAACATTAGTTTCCTAAATTATCAGGATGAACCTAGAAGTAAAGGTGAAGTAGTTGATGGATCATACATTGTATTCACCTAATCCCAGAACTAGTCAACCCAACAAGTTGATAAGAAAAAAATAGAGGAGTGATCTCAGCCTGCAATTTCAATTGCCAAATGAGGAACTTCTCTACCTTTCCAACCAAAGGACCTGGTGATCACTAAAAAAGTAAGTACCTCAAGTGTGCCTTCACCTTCAACTTCAATTTTGTAGATTAGTACCCCCCTCCTAAAAACTAAAAGGATGAACTATCTTCCCCTATTCCTAATTCATTTCAGACATTTGACATAGTTGACCATGTCAAGAAAACTAAAATTCAAATGTCTGAATTTGAATTCCTACAATCTAACCCTGAGCAGTTGGATAAGTTGGTACAGTGTGTAAGGAATAAAATCATCCCATAGGACCAGCTATTTCAAAGGTGACTCCCACATCCACCTAGAACAACCTTGTCATTACTCTTCCTACTATTCCCAAGAGGACAAAACCATTTTATGTTTCCTTGCTAATAAATAGACACCAGGTGAACAATTGTATCATAGACTCAGGTGCGTCTGACAATGTCATGCCTACCAAAGTGGCAGAATCTCTTAGACTCACACTAACTAAGACTTTTGGGAGATGTTTCTCCATGGAGAACAAACAAGTGCCACTGCTGGGACAAATCAAGGATGCCCAATTTGCATTTGCAGCATTCCCAGACAAGAGAATTAAGATGACAGTCCTGGTGGCTGACATCCCAGCCTCATACAACATTCTTCTTGGGCAATATTTCTATAGGGATGTTGGTGGCAAGTTAAGCATGGACCTGTCCAAGGTGAGGATCCTTATCAAAGGCATTATGCAAAGGTTGTTCCCTAAAAAGGAGGCAAAATATGTCGTCACTCAAACATTAGCACCTAAAGCTCAAATTCTATTCGAGTCTTCAAGCGTGGGTAATTACTTCCTGACTATAGAGGATGTTCCTATTCTAGTTGATGAAACTTCTGAAAATGATAATCTGAAAATTGGTTTAGACAGAATAATAGAAGGATTGGTAGAACGTAGTACAAGAGCAGAAGAATCTTCCCCTCCAATTAAAAAAAAATCTAAGGAAATGTCAGTTTTTAATAATGTGTGGATACTCAAATTTGATGGTAGTTATTCTTCAACTAGTTTGGGAGCCAGAATTGTGTTGATATCTCCTCAGAGAGATATCTTCCCCTATTCTTACAAATTACAGTTTAGTAACACCAACAATATTGCTGAATATGAATCATTGCTACTCAAATTAAAGGCCACTCAAGATAGGGGCATCAAACTCCTTCATGCCAAAGGAGATGCTGAGCTAGTGGTTTGTTAGGTCAAGAACTTGTATCAAACCAAGAATGAGAGATTGTGCCATTACTACAATCTAGTTTGGGACCAAATTGAAAGCTTTGATGCTTTTAGTATCTCTGCAGTACTCAGGGAATTCAATGACCGAGCTGATGCATTAGCTATTTTTGTAACTCTTTTGGTTCCTCACCAAGACTTTAAGGGAGACAGGTACACTATCGAACTGGTCTTTCAACTAAGTGTTCCTAACAATGCCAATCATTGGTAAGTGTTCAATGGTGACAACCAAATCATCACCTTTTTGGAATAAAAAGATAGCTTTGAACAACTTCACTTTGAAGGCAGTGAACCTCAAAAATTTGAATCAGCCCCTGAAACAAATTTAAATGCAAGTGAATAATTCCTATAGCTAAAAAGGAATAAAATTTTTGAAGGACTGGTTTCCCTTGAGAAATTATTTGACAAGCACAACAGGTTCATCAAACAACAACAAATGGATTCAAGCTCCTCCCAGGAGTTTGATCAAATAAATTTGGGTACCAAGGAAAATCCCAAGATGGTGAACATTGGGAAGTGTTGCACTCCAGAAGAGAAACTCCAATTTACTGCCCTGCTTTACCGGTACATAGATGTTCTGGCACACTCCTATGATGATTTGAAGTCACTCAGGCTTGAAGAAATTCACCATGAAATTCCTCTCAAGAGTGATTTGTTGCCTTTCAAGTAGAAATATTGGTAGTAAAATCTAAAGATATCAGGTACTATTCTATCTAAAATATAGAAAATTCTAAATGCTAGAATAATTTTCTCAATCCATCATTCCACATGGATTGCCAACATAGATTTTGTGAGAAAAAATAATGGAAAAATTTGCCTCTACATGGATTTTAGAAATTTGAATCAATCCTCCCTAAAGGATAATTACTCTCTGCCCATCATGGATCAAGTCCTTTAGACGATGACTGGTTCAGAGATGTTATCAATGTTGAATGGCTTCTCAGGGTACAGTTAAGTGGAAGTTGGCGAAGTAGACCAATATAAGACTGCCTTCACCATGCCTTGGGGCACCTTTGCATATCACAGAATGCCATTTGGCTTGATAAATGCTGGTATAACTTGTCAGAGAGCAATGAACCTTGCTTTCAAAGATGAAATGGGTAAGTTCATTGTGGTGTACCTTGATGATTTAACAGTCTTTTCCAAGCATCATTTTGATCATGTACACCATTTGCAATAAGTGCTGGAATGATGTTGCTAAAATGGCATTTTTATAAATCCCAAGAAGTCTATATTTGGGGTTACCGAAGGGAAAATTCTCAAACACATTATATCTCAAGAAGGCATAAATATTGACTCAGATAGATTCAAATCCATCCAAGAGCTTACTCTGCCCACAAGTAAGACTATAGTTCACTCTTTCTTTCAAAAGATGAACTTTTTACAAAGGTTCATCCATGAGTTCACAGAGAAGACTCACCATATTGTAAACATGATAAAGGGAAAGGCCACTTTAGCTAGACTGAAGAAGGCAAATTGGCATTTCAAGACATCAAAACAGCTATTGCCCATTCCCTAATTCGGGTTTGTCTAGATTATACCAAAGATTTCACAATGTATAGTTATGCTTTCGAGCACACACTTTCAACAATTTTGGTTCAACAGAATAAAGAAGGTGTAGAATCTCCCATATCTTTTATAAGCTATCCTCTCAAAGCTCATGAACTAAAATATTTGAATCTAGAGAATCATGTTTATGCAGTGGTAAAGGCAGTAAATCACTACCACTTTTACATTCTGAATTCACATACTATTGCCTTGGTTCCTGATACCACAGTCAAATCCATATTAACTCAGTAGGAGTTTAGAACCAAAAGGGGTAATTATATTGCTAAAATCTAGGAGTTTGATATTATTATAAAACCAACTAAGCTTGTGTGGGGAAGGGGTCTCTACCAATTGATTGTTGATAACAGACCAGAAAAAATAGGGCATGAAGAAGTAGAAATTGAAGACACACCAATAGTCCTCTTTGTCTCCACCACAAATGAGTGGTATTCAAGTATTGCCCATTTCTTTACTTATGGTGTCTTACTCACCTGTCTCATTAAAAAAAGAATTTTTAAGTTAAAAGCTGCCAACTTTGTCCTATAAGACAACAAGCTATATAAGAGGAACCTTGATGGGGTATTCCTTTGCTGTGTAGATAAAGTGCAGCAGAACAAACTTTTGGAATCCTTCCACAATCTAGCCTATGGAGGACATTTTTTTGTACCTATAACTACCCATAAGATTTTGTGAGCCAAGTATTACTGGCCTAGTCTATTTCAAGATGCATACAAATGGGTACGAAGGTGTGAACTATTCCAACAGTTTGTTGAAAGACCTAAGTTAGCTACTTTGCCTCTTAAGCCAGTGGTAATAGAAGAGCCATTTAAACAATAGGGAATTGATTTCATAGGTGTTGTAAACCTATCTTCAATTGCTAAACATGATTATGTCCTCATAGCCATAGATTACTTCACCAAATGGGTGGAAGCTATTCCAGTCAAGCATGTTACTTAAGAAGTAGTATGCAATTTCCTCAAAGAAAACATCATTTCTAGGTTTGCGGTCTCAACCAAGATTATGACTGATAATGCAGCCTATTTCTCTTCCCAGGAGATTATTCAGTTTTATTTTTATTATTGGATTACCCTCTCCCACTCTTTTGATTATTTTCTTCAAGGAAATGGCCAAGTAGAATCGAGCAACAAGAACCTAGTGACCATCATTAGAAAGTTGGTAGATGACAACCAATGAACCTAGCATAAAGCATTATTTGATACTTTATGGGTAGACAGAATTATGCCCAAGAGGGAAATAGGTATGTCACCTTTCCAACTTTTGTATGGTCTCAATGCAGAGATACCAATCACCCTGGAATTGCTAGCACTAAAATTGGCAAAGGCAGTTGAAGATCAGACATTTGAAAGCTCCATCGACAAGAGGATCATGTGCTTGACTGAGCTGGATGAGTAGTGAACTATGGTAGTTGATCGAATTTCTACGCATCAAAGTTTGGTGAAGAAGCTCTTCAACTAGAAAGCAAAAACCCATGATTTCCAGATTGGAGATCAAGTTTTGTTATGGGACAAGAGAAGAGAACCAAAGGGAATGCATGGAAATTTTGATTCCCTATGGAGAGGCCCATTTTCTATTCATCAGCTCAATGGTGAAAATAGTTTCTTGCTGAAGTATCAAGATGACATGCCTTTTTCTCTACCTCACAATGGGTAGCATCTAAAGCACTTCAATCTTTGAAGTATCAGGTGACATCAGTTGTACATATGTACATTTATAGTCTTTAATTCTTTTTGGTACTTTTCATTTTCATTTCTTTTTGGCACCTTTATTTTTTAGGTAGCATGAATCCATAGCCCAATGGCGTACTTGAAGGCACTGGAGATTCTAGATTTTACCCCCTTTGATTATTTTTATAATCGATGAAAATTCTCCAATTGGAGCCAGCTGTTGTTCCCAAAATCTGTCACTCATTTTTGGGGACAACATATCGACTATTTTGGTCCTACAGGCCAAAATTCTCTCTTCCCTTCTCAAAAATGTTCTTAGAGCTCCAATTATTCAATTATTCAAGCTTTTTCAGCTAAAAAAACTCACAAGTTTAATAGGCAGGCTTTCTCAAAAAGAAGTTCCAACACTTAGGCATTTTCAAGGTTGGTTCAACACCAAGGTTCAATCAAAAGATTCATCTACAGGATTCATATAAAATATTGAACCATTGAACCATTGAACCCCACCTCTAAGGGTTCAAAGGTTCAATGGGTTCAAAGGTTCAACGACGTTAGCAAACTTAAAAGAGTTAAGCGCTTTGACAAGTTCAACGGCTTCAAAGGACTTAAAGAAAAGAAGGATTCGAAGAAGAAATATTTAACCTATTGAACCGTTGAACCTGGAACCAAAATTGTTCAAAGTTTCAAGGTTCAATGAGTTCAATAAAAGTTCAATCGAATGGTTCGAATGAATGGTTCAAAGCGGTTAGTTCAAGTAGTCAATTGAATGAGCAGAACATAGTAATTAAACCATTGAACTATTGAACCATTGTTGGTTCAATTGGTTGGTTCAACCAAAAGGTTCAATTAGTTGGTTCAATTGGAAGGAACAAAAGGATATCTTTTGAAAAGATTTTCTATGGCAAAATTTCACAAGAGAAATCCTTCAGACAAAATGTTCGAAAGAATGTTGAAAGGCCTAAAAGAAAGCGACAAAGGTAGAGGAAAGATTTCCTTCAAATAAAATGTCCAAAGGATTTCCTTTAGACTTTTTGTCCAAAGGATTTGAAGAATAAGGCCGTCTGAAGGACCCCAAAGGCTAGGTACCCTTGTGGGGGACTCTCGGTGACCACAAAATGGACCATTCTCAAGGCCCGAAGGGACACCTTCCCTTCAAAGAGTTTGAAAGACTTAGAAAAATAAGGGATTCAAAGAATAAAGAATGAACCATTGAACCATTGAACCTTGAACCAAAAGAGTTCAAAGTTTAAAGGTTTAATGAGTTCAACAGAAAAGAAAAGGATTTAGAAACTTTGAAGGACCAAAGGATTCAGAGAAAAAGAATGAACTGTTGAACCTTGAACCAAAATAGTTCAAAGTTCAAAGGTTCAAAGGTTCAAGGAAGCTTCGAATGAAGGAAGGAAGTGAATGATTCTAGAGACAAGTTCGAAGAGATGGTTCAACTGAAGAGGAAAGAAAGTGATTGAACCAAGGAAGCGATTAAACCAAAAAAGTGATTGAACCAAAGGAGCGATTAAACCAAGGGATCACCCAAACTATTGAACCATTGAACCGATGAACTTTCAAAGTTCAAAGGTTCAAGGTTCAACATGGTTCAAGTGACCAAGTGACCAATGACATCCCCGTGGACGTCAAATTCAAGGTAATAAAATACTCATTTATTTTCAAATGTGGCACAAACCTTAAAAACAAACTCAGTGACCAAGCTGAAGAAGAAGCTGAAAGAGCTAGCAAAAAAGGAAGAGATAGCCCAAGAGCTCAGATCATAAGAAAAGGATAAAATGTGTTAAGAGAAGAGGGAGTAAGAGGGAAAGACCAAAAATATCTATGCAGGAGTTATTCTAGTAGATGAAATAGTCCACCAGGTGGACATTAGAGAGCGTGAGCACTCAAGGATGCAACCTATTTTTATCCATTGAGTAAAGGTGAAGTAGGCAGCTATGCAAATATCAAGAAGAGGACTAGATGACCCATGCTGAGGATAAGACTTTTGAGATGAATTAACATGCCATAGTTAAAGCCGATGCCTTGTTCCAGTATGGCCCCTTGATAGAACTAAAAATGCATTCAAGGCATTGAATGAAGTATGGGCCATTTTGTGAAACAAAGTGCCAAGTCTTTTTTAGCTGCTATATATTGTAATCTCTTATTTTATGCAAAGGAGATGTCTCTATTATAGAAGTGAAACTCTACCCAAATTGAAAGGTGATTACTGAGACTTTGAGCTTAGATTGTTAATCGTATTTCTTTATTTAAATGAGAAAACAAGTAACCTTTCAGACTTTGTGCTAGAATAACTTGTGTTGTTGAGGAAATTTTTCTTATGTCTATTTCCTAAATGCATTCTTGTCCATTTAATTAAATAAGCAGAACTAGTGGAAGTAATCAGGAAGGTGTCCTGAAGCCAACTATGTGAAACTTTGAGCTATCATAATTGTTTTTAGTGTGTGTGTTTTTAGTTTGTTGGTGTAAAGGATCTTGGGATGACTTTGTGCCCTCATTGTCCTTTGTATTTCACTCTTTGGTAGTTGAGGGGGAGACTTTGTGCTACACCTCATTCTGCTAGTTATTGCACCCTGTCACATTTACTTATCTATCACTACCAGAAAGATTCCTATTGTTTGTTGAACAACATTTCTAAAAGAAGAGAAGTGCCTTCTATCATTTCACCAGGATTTCTCCTTTGATTTGTGAACATCATCTCTGAAAAAAGAGAGATGAATGGTGTTATCCTACCCTTAGTGTTATTTTTTTCTTATATATATATACTATATAACACCTCATATTTATAGGGAACCTCCCCTGGATGAAAGGAGAGATTTGTCCCCTTTTGATGTGGTAGACCTACACATTTGGCTGATCAATCTCCTTATGCTATGGTTGAAACAACCTATTTTTCCCATCAGTTAGTTGGTGACAAAATATTCACCCAACAAACCTGATATGTGTTGATTGGAAATAGAGGTCTTCAACTCCAATCATCCACCCACTCTTGTGACTCACACTCATTCCAACTAGATTCAATGCATGCAAAATAGAAACATGCCAAATTTTTCATACGAATAGTCCAAGAACTTGCATATGAGATACAAAATTAATGGAGCTCACTTGAACCCATTAGAGTCATATAATCCTCATAGTTTACCAAGTGCTCTTCCTCTATTAACCAAAAATGTCTATGAATAGTATAATTTGCTTGAGCACCATGGCACACATTCTCATTACACCATTAAACCATGGTTTTTACATCAGTAAAATTAGCAACCTCTTCAAATTTAAACTCCTCCCTTGCAATAGATTTTTTTACACATGCTACAACACTATCATGTTCCCCTTTCCATGTACAGCCTCATTAAAACTCTAAAATGTTCTACACTAGTGGTAATGTGCATCTTGCTCAACAAATAAAACATTCATGCATTATTAAATTGTCATGTGCAATTATTTGACCAAATGTAACATTAATTGAAAGTAATGTTCCTTTGAGTCAATTGTCCATAAAACTTGTCCAAACAACCTTGCATGTACTTTGTATAATTTAATCAGTCATTACTAATATATAAATTGTACTCAATTGATATTTTTTGATCTTTATCTTTACTATTATATTAATGCATGGATAATATATGAAAGAATATGGCAACTTATGATGAGTTGTAATACTACGATTGAACTTCCATTTGTGGTTTGAATGTGTAATTTTCAAAAAAATTGACTACTAAAATAATTTAATCAAGTGAGAATGTGTCCTTGATTATCTTGCAATGTTCATCCAACCATCTAACCCTATGTGTGTGCTTTGCATACTCATAAACAATTTTCTCCCTGAATTTATCCTTAAATTTTGAAGCAGGTATCTATTTTGTAACAAAATCACACTTTTTTTATTCTTTGCCATATTTTACTTGATAAGTCATATATTTGTATTTTTTCAAAACACCTAACTCCTCTTCAATTGCACTTGTATGTTCATCATGGATATAATTATTTAATTTTGGCAGTCCACCGTAAATGTTGCAATTTCCATCCAAACACGCTTTCTTATAGAAGAACTACCCATCTAGTATTTCACAAAAAAAATGGAATAAATTATCTAGCTAATTTTGGTAGAACTTCCATGCCACACTTATGCAAAATATTTTCAGTATGTAAAGTACAATGAATATGGAAAAAAACATCATAGTGCATTAAAAATTCAACATGTTGCCTACAACAATAATTGGTGTATGTTTGATTTATTTTTACATAAAAAGTTTTGGTCATCTCAAAAAATATTTGAATAATATAAATTTATGTATGTTTTACCAAAAAATTAGAGTACAATTGTGTTTGAGTCATATCTAAGAAATTTTTTAGATATAGTTCATGGTTATGAGAACAAACTCTTGTTTTCACTACATCTCTTGCATTGGGTGAAACTCTTGTATTGTCTTTCCAAAATTATGCAACTCTTTGAGAGCATCAACTATAACCTTGTCCTTTCATAAAAGTCTACCAGATAATGAAAAAAGCTCATTGGTATTGGGTTCATTAAGTCTTTCATGTCTTCCAATTACTTTCATTAAGGTTTTTTAATTTATATCAAGTGCTCAGCTTATTTTTTAAATCAATCATTTTTTCTTTGTTTGGCCACTTACTGTACAAGTTGTAATTATACATCGGGTAACATTACAATCTTTATTGCATGATTTAAGGCTTACAATATGATATGCATCATGTATATTTTTAATTATTTCATTTTTTTCATCATCCATGTTAGATGTTCTTAGTCCTAATGTGTACATTGTAGGTCTCATCTTAATTAGTTTCATCAATGAAACAAATAATTGACATTTTTTACTATCATAATCTAATATATGAAAAAAACTATCCCAAATTTATTGAGCTAGTCTTTTTGAATGTTCGTTAGACATTTTGTTATGCATTGTTTTCAAAATATTTTCATTGACTTCAATTAAGTACTTGTTTTTTCTAAGCACAATTCTTGGAGGTGTTGTTAATAGTGGGATTTGTTGAGAGGGTGTTTCAAAATCATTATTAATTTTTTTTAGTGGTGGGATGACATTTTATTCATTATTTATTTCTTCATTATATGTTTCCATGATATTTTTTTCATTTTTAATTTCATCATTATTTGTTTCCATGAAATTTTCTTCATTGTTGGGGGGTAAAGCATCATGCATAGACCCATCATCAATAAAATAAAAAACTTTATATTTTGAATTTGAACTTATAATATTATCTCATTCATTATTGTTAATTTCATCATTATACAATTCATTATTGTCAATTTCATCATTATTCAATTCATCAGGATTAGTGGTTGTACTTTATTTAGAATGAAGTAATTACATTCATACCTTGTGTTTTTCTCTCAACTCTTCTAATTACTCTGGTATTTTATTCTTAAACTTCTTCCTCTTCCTCGAACGCAATATATTAACCATTGGAATTGAGATATTTTCAAAGGTGGGGTCAAAAAAATTAATTGAAAAGTATGTAGAGAATACACAAAAAGTAAGTAGAGAATGTCTATGGGGACACAATTTTTGATTTGGGTTAAAAATAGTCATTGAAAACTAAGTTTTGTCTATAGATTAAATAAAACTAATACTATAATAAAATGGATTTACCCCTTAATTTGATTCATGTCCACATTAGGTTCAATTAGGCCAAAATTAGATTCAATCACTCTAAATTAGGTTCAATTTGAAACTTGGTTGATGTTAATTAGTTCATAATAGATTCAATTGGTCTAAATTAGATTCAATTGGCCCAAATTAGATTCAATTAACCCAAATTAGATTTGAAATTAGTCCAAACTACATTCAATTTATGATAAAATTAGGGTTTAAGGCCAACACATATCAAGAAATGTGGGCTAATTTAACCCCTTTAATCACATCGTAGACTCACATTTAGGTTCAATAGGTTAAAATTTTCCATAATTGCCTTCGTGTTTACATTTATGATAAAATTACCTATCCAAGTCATTGGTGATTAATTTGAGGCAAGAATCTTTGAGGAAATTAGAATAGGCCTATACAAAGATAAGGAATAGGGGTTATAATTGAATTTATTCTCTTTTGAGAAACCAATAATAAGATTGGTTTATCATCATTATAGATGATCCATGGTAGTTCCAAGAATAATTTAGGAAACCACTGAGATAAACTTAAGTGAATTACACCTTTATAAGATCTAAAAGGACCTATCTATATCCATGTAGCAATTTTTTGGGTTGAGTCAAGATTCTTGGTCATTTGGTAACCTAATTGATAATTTGAACTTGTGTGAAACTTATAGAGGCTCTGTATCATGGTTTTAAGTCTTTCATCCAAAGTTGGAAAGGAAAATGAGTAAAGAATAAGGTTAAGAGTCAAGTATTGAAATAGATGCAAGTAACAATCCACCCTACCAAAAATTATAAGCTTCTAGATAGAACCATTTGAAGATTGAATAAAGTAGATTCTTCTTGGCATCAATCTATGGAATCTAGAGGATCCATGGTGAAAGAACAAATTTATGGATGGGGTCATTAAAAGTGAGTTAAAACTAAGGTATTGGTCTCTTGAGATTATAAAAGGGTATTGTAGGACTTGCACCTTTAATTAAGACATTAGTCTATCATTAATTGATCAAACACAAGAGATATAGATCAAAATAAGTTCATTGGTCTTTCAAAACCAATATAATAGGCATTATTTTGTTACAATCATTAAGAGACCTATAAGTGGCATATATTCCTTCAAATGGGTTATATACAAAACAAAGGCATAACTTACATGATATATGGTTTCTTTTAATCCATGTTTTACATATATTATATAATTAATTAAGCCATAAATTTGGTTTAGGGGATCAATTTTGCCCAAATCACAACCCTAATTTCACCAATTGACTAATTAGATAAATCCATGACTTAATCAAACTTAATTTTACCTCAAACCATATCCTAATATTTTAGTTAGGTTGAAGGTGCTCAAACTGGACTCAAATGTCTCCTCGATTGAATGAATCAACTCTTTGATTTATTATATATGATGACATCAAGGTTAATCTCACTCTAATAACATTTTATAAGTTCTATGTGCATGTTCAATGGGTTCAAATTGCATCAATTTCCTTCATGAACATGTGTTTGTGATAAAATTAAGGTTTAGGGTTTACAGTTGGAACAATTGAATAATTGGCTAAATATGTAAGGCAATATGAGCTAATTTATCCTCAAATCACATCCTAGACTCACAAAACTAGGTTCAACGGGTTCACATTGGCCTCAATTTCCTTCATAAAAATGCATTTATGATGAAATTATGGAACTTATTGTTAAGTTGTGGAGCTAAAAGCTTCACTGTTATGCAAATGGTGGAGGTTGCTAAGTGTCAAAGTAACTGACATCGATCAAGCCAATCGACGTCGATCATCTTCAGCTACACAGTAACTGGCATCGGTTATGGTCGACCGATATTGGTCAGACAAGAACTGACGTTAGCCACCTGTGTGTTTCTAGAACTGGTCTAATTTTAGATAGACAGTTAGTTTGCATGTAAAGACTAATTTTAGTCTTGAGTTTACATTTATAATTATTGTTTATTTTGGGATCTATTTAAGAGACCCATGGGGTTGTATTGTAATGAAGGACTAAGAAGGATTAGATCCTCAACTTGAAGGCAAGAACAATAATTGGGTTGGTTGTCTCAAGGGGTGTAAAATCAGTTGATCTATAGGTAGCAAGATCAGGGAGATCTACATGGTAAGTAAGATCAGTTAGATCTACAAGGGTGCAAGATCAAGGAGATCTACTTGGTGGACTGGCAGTAGGCAACAACAACCATTGGGTTGATTGGCACCGACTGGTGGAGGGAACAACTCTGTGTTTGATTTGTTTGTAATTGATTAAGAGAGAGAGAACTCTTGAGGGAGAATTATTGTATGCCCAAGAGGTGTGGGAAGAGTGTGATTTCTTCATTGTATTTCTTTTTGGAAGAGTGTTAATATAGATTGTATTGTTTCTCGTATCTCATACTCTGTGTTGTTTCTGAATTCTAGTTACATGTTACTTCTGGTTTAATTCTGTGTTTACTTGCTTATACAAAAGTAATCAATTATACTCTAAGGAGAGGATCCTGATAGTTGGTATCAGAGCTTTGTGTTATAGATCCTGACAAGTGGTATCAGAGCCTGGTTCAGAGCAGGTTAGTGTTTGTTGATTACATGTCACTCTCAGGGGTTTTTGATTGAGTGGGAGTAAAGCAATGGTAGAAGAAAGTACACTAAGAATGGAGAAATTCAATGGCAAGAATTATCAATTATGGAGGATGCAGATAGAATATTATCTATATCAGAAAGATTTGTACTTATCATTGGGTGGGGTTTCAAGTAAGCCCACAGATATGAAAGATGAAGAATGGAATGTTCTTGATAGAAAGGCTCTTGGTGCTATAAGGCTGAGCCTGGCATCGTCTGTGATTTCTAACTTATCACAGGCAAAGACAATGGTAGAGTTAATGGAATCTTTGACAAATTTATATGAAAAACCCTCAGCTTGGAATAAGGTATTTCTTATGAAGCAATTATTTAATTTGCAAATGTAGGAAGGTGGATCAATATATAGTCATCTTAGTGATTTTCATGGATTAATTAATCAGTTAATTTTAGTCAATATAGATTTTGATGATGAAACTAAGGCTCTCTTAATCTTATGCTCTTTACCTGAAAGTTGGGATAGTTTGGTAATGGTAGTTAGTAATACTGCGTCTGCTTCAAATATCTTGAAAGTTGATGATGTTGTTATTGTAATCTTAAATGAATAAATTCACAAGAAAAGCATAGAGGAAACATCAGGTAATGCTTTAAGTGTTGAAAGCAGGGGAAAGCAAAGAGAGAAGAGCAAGCAAGGGAAATCAAGGTCAAAGATGGGAAGAAGATCCAAATCCAGAAATGGAAGTATAACCTGCTAGAATTGTGGAAAGAAAGGGCATGTAAAGAAATATTGTTGGTTGGTAGAAGATCAGCATGAAAGAAATAAAGAAGCAAATGATGCAAGTATTATTGCACAAGACGCTCTTATATGTTCCTTGGATAAAGTAGAATCTTGGGTTTTAGATTCTGGTGCCTCTTTCCATGCAACCCCAAATAGAGAATTTTTCCATGATTATGTCCATGGAGACTTTGGAAAAGTTTATTTAGGGGATGGTGAGCCTTGTCAAATGGTTGGCAAAGGGGAAGTGCAGCTGAAATTGCAGAATGGCAACACATGGGTGTTGAAGGATGTCATGCATGTCCCAATCCTGAAGTGGAATTTGATTTCTGTAGGAAAGTTGGGTGATGAGGGTTGCACAGTTACTCTCACAATGGAATCTTGGAAAGTTTCCAAGGGTGCACTTGTTTTAGCAAGAGGTAAGAAAGTAGGTACACTTTATCTATCTACTTGTATTACTGATTCTCCTTTTATTTTATCTACTTCAGATGTAGATGCAAAGATGTGGCTCTGTAGGCTTGGTCACATGAGTGAGAAGGGAATGCATGTTCTTAAGTTAAATGTTAAGAACTGGAAAGCCTTGGTTTTCAAGGAGAAGATGATGGACAGAGATCAGCTCAAGAGGCTAAATAATTTTGAGTAGGGCAATGTTGATTTGGACAAGGTTATGATCCAAAATGAGCTCGTGAGTAAAAATCATCACTCACAGGAAAACACAGATACTAACATCAATCAGACAAGAACTGACGTTGATCAGGAAGGAACCGACATCAGTCTAGTGGAGACCAAAGTTAGTGATGTCAGGCAGGTGGAAATCGACATCAATTAGGTAAGAACTGATGTCGGTCAGGTTGGTCACATGGAACTGACATCGGTTAGGTGTAGACTGAGAGATGACCAGGATCGATCACTGTTAAAATGAAATTTGGGCAGACAACAAGCTGTCAAGGAGTCTCAAACACCCATGAGGAGGATTGAAAGGATAAGTAAGCCTCAAATTTGTTATTCCCCTTCTTTATACTACTTATTGCTCACTGATGGTCGAGAACCAAGAAGTTTTGAAGAGGCAATGCAAGTAGAATCTAGGAAATAGTGGGAGCATGGAATGAATGAGGAAATTGATTCCTTGGAAGAGAACCAAATGTGAGATTTGGTAGAGTTTCCAGCTGGAAAGAAAGCACTGAAAGACAAATGGATTCACAAGTTAAAAAAAGGACATAATGGATAGGTGAGATAGAAGGCCAGGTTATATGGTCTTGAGCAAGCTCCAGGATAGTGGTATTTGAGGTTTGACAGGTTTATGACAAATCATAGCTTTAGTCAATGTCAATGTGACCATTGTATTTATTTTACTAGGTTGATTAATGATAGCTACATTATCATGTTACTGTATGTAGTGTCTATGCTTGTTGTAGGTTCACACATGTAGGGAATTGTTGAGCTAAAGGTAAAAGTAGCTCAGACATGTGCTAGGAAGGATTTAGATGGAGCAAAGAAAATCCTTGGCATGAGTATTTCTAGAGACAAGGAAAATCACAGGTTGATTTTGTCTCAAGAGGATTATGTGAATATGGTAGTGGAGAGGCTCAATTTGCAAGATGCAAAACCAGTTAGCACACCTATGGTTGGAAAGTTTAAGTTGAGTTATGAACAGTGTCCTAAATAACATGATGAGGTTGAGTACATGGTATGTACTAGACCTAATATTACCCAAGTAGTGGGAGTTGTCAGCAAGTTTATGGCCAATCCAGGAAAGGAGCACTGAAAAGTAGTTTAGTGGATTCTCAGATATCTGAGAGGGACTAGCAGTAGGTATTTATGCTATGCAGGGTCAAGCACTTATCTACATGGGTATGTAGATTTGGATATGGTAGGTTACTTGGATGGTAGGAGAAGCACCATAGGATATGTGTTCACTGTTGGTGGAACGACGGTTAGCTGGATTTTAGAGTTGCAGAAGGTTGTTGCAGTCATGGTGGCTAGCAAGGATAAGAACCTTGCAGAAATGTTAACAAAGTAGAGAAAAAAAGAGAAGTTGAATCTTCATTCAACTTCTATTGGTCTTCAATATTGAACTTGAAGATGGAGATACAAGCCAGAAACAAATTAGAAGATGTACAGGTATAGGTACAGGTGCAACTATTTATCTCCAAGTGGAAGATTATTAAATTGTGGAGCTAAAAGCTTCACTGTTATGCAAATGGTGGAGGTTGCTAAGTGTCAAAGTAACTGACATCAATTAGGCCAACTAACATTGGTCATCTTGAGCTACAAAGTAATCAGCATCGGTTATGGTCGATTGACATCGGTCAGACAGAAACTGACGTCGGTCACCTATGTGTTTCCAAAACTGGTCTAATTTTAGATGGATAGTTAGTTTGCATGTAAAGACTAATTTTAGTCTTGAGTCTATGTTTCTAATTATTGTTTATTTTGGGATCTATTTAAGAGACCCATGGGGTTGTATTGTAATGAAGGACTAAGAAGGATTAGATCCTCAATTTGAAGGCAAGAACAACAATTGGGTTGGTTGTCTCAAGGGGTGTAAGATCAATTGATCTGTAGGTAGCAAGATCAAGGAGATCTACATGGTAAATAAGATTAGTTAGATCTGCAAGGATGCAAGATCAAGGAGATCTACTTGGTGGACTGGCAGTAGGCAACAATAACCATTGGGTTGATTGTCACTGATTGGTGGAGGGAACAACTCTGTGTTTGAGTTGGTTGTAATTGATTGAGAGAGAGAGAACTCTTGAGGGAGAATTACTGTACACCCAAGAAGTGTGGGAAGAGTGTGATTTTTTCATTGTATTTCCTTTTGGAAGAGTGTTAATACAGATTGTATTGTTTCTCGTATCTCATATTCTATGTTGTTTCTAAATTCTAGTTACATGTTACTTCTAGTTTAATTCTGTGTTTAGTTGCTTATACAAAAGTAATCAATTATACTCTAAGGAGAGGATCCTGACACTTAAGGGTTGTATTCAAGTCATAAAATTAGGGTTTAACTTGTTTAGGGTTTAGTGTAATGGGTTTGTATACATGTGACAAAATTAGGGTTTAGGGGAACTGTATTTGTGATAAAATTATGGTGTAGGGTCAACATGTCATGAAACATGAGCTAATTTAGACACTTTAATCACATCATAGAATCACATTTAGGGTCAATTAGGCTAAAATTGTCCATAATTGCCTTCATTATTACATTTATGATAAAATTAGGGTCAGTTAATATATATGTTGCATAGACTATATAATTGATTGGGCCATGAATTTGGTATAGGGGCTCAATTTTGACCAAATCACATCCCTAATTACACTAATTAACTGATTATCTCAATTCATGAATATAATCAAACTTAATTTAACCCCAAATCATATCACATGCTCTTTTAATTACATTTAAGGGGTTCAAATTGGCCTCAAATGCCTCCTCAATTAAATGAATCAACTATTTGGTTCATTATATATGATGACATTCTAGGGTTAATTTCATTCCAAATCACATCATGCATACAATTTAAAATAGGTTTAAGTGGCTCATTTTACCCCTAATTATCACCATAATTTAACCAATCAACATTTTCATTCATTATATGGTGATCCATTCAAATTTATTGAGTATAAAACCACATCCTATACATGTAAAACTTGCATTTAATATTTATTTGATTTAATATTTGATGAAATTGGAGGTGATCCACCCCAAATATAGTCATGAAATTAGTTTCAAGGTTCAACCATGTTTGACTATTTTTTAAATATTTTTTATGACATTACAGATGACATGTTAGACTTGAACTAAGTCTCAATGTCTCATGTTTTGCTTAGGCTGCATGTTAAATATTCTCATTACATTATCACATTTAGACATTTTCATCATATCTTCACATAGCCTATTAAATTATTTCATAGATCCTATCAAAATATAATTGCATCCTTTTTGTGTTAGTGTATATAGGGGAAAGGAACCAGTAGTGACCTGCACCTACCAATAGCCGAACAAGCCTTTTGTTAAAGTATGCTCCATTGATGGAACATGTATCAATGCGTATAAATATTAATGTGTATGTATTGGTCTAATGTGATACCATAACACCTTAATTATATATCTAAATTTAGGGACATTTCCCCTATCATGATAGTCTTCAATTTATAATTGAAATTATCATGACACACCACTATCAGGGAGTTCAAGATAAAAAATATGCGTACCCATAGAGAAAATTTGTTTTTTTATGTTATTAACAAATAATTCCTATGTTATAATTTGTACACATTAATTAAATTTTAATTCAAAAATTGAGCCTTTTCGCTTGAAAATGGCTTGGATTCTTGAGCCAAAGGCTTGGACCTGTCAATCTAGTGCTGAATTTGAGGGTTTTGATATAAATCCAAAAATTTCAACATCCATCACCAAATACACTATTAATTTCAATAAAAAAATTAAAAAAATTATTACCATGACAATGAAAACACTCTCCTCATTCCAAATATATGATTTTTATAATTTTTGGAATATTTCAAGGGTTCAAACTATGTTTATTTCCATCTATACCTTTTTAGGCCACTACATGCTACAAATATAGATTCATATTCATGTTTATGTAGTTTTTTTTTTTTGATCCAAGTGAAAAAAAATTATATGATCACAAACTAGGCCTAATTATACACACATTCAAAAAACATCAAATTTATTTTTTTTGAGGTACTTAGGGAGGCCGCATGGCTGGCTATCCATTTTTTGTCAGTTTTCAAGATTTATTTACTTGAAAAATTAGTTAAAAAATTATAGGTCATAAAATATAAGATATTATCTAAATATTCACCAAAGGTTTTCAAACAATATTAAATGGTGCTAAAAAAATGGTGGGTTGCACGAATGTGTATCTACTCTATTTTCTTTAAAAAAAGGAGTTATTCAAATTTTAGATGTTTGACGTGGTTATACTTAACCATTTTTCAAAAAAATTATTGTTTTATAAATTTCAATCAAAATGATAAAATTAATGTTCTTATACAATCTTCAAATTTTGAGTGTATCCATCTCAAATTATCTATAGAAGTTTAGATTTCTAAAATTTTAGGAAAATCATGTCATGAGTAGGCCCTTTTTTGTCCCCCAACTTTGTGCACTTACCTAAGAGGTTTAGGGATTATGATGAGGGTATATTAGACATAGTGGGACTTGTGTATGTGGTATATATGCCTTAAATCCTTTCAAATAGGTCACTACCAACAATATTGGTAGAGCATTAAAATTCTAAGACCAACACATTCTAATTATCGATAAGGAAAATGATTGTGATGTTAGAGGATTTATGGAGGACAATTCTCATCTTGATATAAGGTGCAAAGGTTTATTGTAGGTAGATTACAAAATAAATATCACTGGATATAGTGTTTGGAGAGGACATTACCCCAAATTATTAACTATGGGATAGATTTGGATGTCTGCATGGCATTAGAGGAAACAAATTAGTTAACATTGGTATTGATGGCTCTTGTTGGTTCATACTCTTTTAATGAGAGATTATTTCCTCTAGTTTATTATATGTTATTATAGATATGCTAGAGAGTGCTACATATTTTACATAGAGACCCTACATGTGCAAAGAATTGCATACAATCATGTATAAGGGGGATATGAGCATAGGGATATCCATACTAATATAGGTGTGGGTGTGGGAGCACATTACAATGGAGTGTCATGTTAGACATCTAAGAGAGGGAAGTTGGATAACCATTTACTTATTGATGGTATATTGTTATAGGATTATTGAGGATGCACATGGATGATTTGACATTTACAGGAGGGCATTTGATGAGTTAGGCCCTATAAATATCATATGGATACCTTATAATGAGGAGGATCCATAGTGTCCATAAGATGCATGATACATGGAATATATGTTGATACCTTATTAAATTATTGTTAGACATGATTATATCATTGAGCAGTTAGGCTAGATAGGGTTTTATGATAGTTTAAGATATGACAATATATACTAGAAAGGCCACATGTGTTTGCACATGAAATGAGAGATAGACTATAGTGGGTCCAGGCATAGATCCTAGGGTAAAAGAGCAAAGTTGGGCACATGTGTATACAATACCATACCAACCCAAGAGAGACATAGTGGATACAGGGGTGACGAAGGCTTATACAACATGGTGGGAATATATGTGACCTATTAGATTGATGGCCTAGTATGTGAGACCTAGGACATGGAGATAAAGATTAGTATGACATTTAGAGTGTGAAATGGAGGATGGGGTAATAGTAAGTATTTTTACAAGCAGTTATCCCCAATGATGGAGGATAGGTTGGTGGGGATGATGTACACATTGAGGAGACATGATTTGCAGAAGCAAAGGATGTAATGAGAGGAGATACAAATTTGATTATTATTGATAGTGATGAGGAGGGATATAGGGATGATACAATGATACTACATTGAAGATTCATATAGAGGGAGGTGATGAGGTTGGGATGTAAGGACTGACATGATAAATATAATATGAGGCCTTGATTGTAAGGATTCATGAGGAGATTAGAGTGAGGGATGTGGAGAATTTAGGGTTGCATAGAGATGGAAGAGAGAGAGAGAGACTCAAAGAGCTATAAAGATAGCTAAATTATAGGTACAGGTAGATATATTGATGACAAAGGGTATGATTAGAGAGGAGGGTTTGTATATCTATTATTTTTTGATCCATTAGTATTTTTAGCATTTATTATATAATATTTAAAATGGATATAAAAATATGTTTATTAAAATTAGATGATTCGGATATCTACTTTTTATAGGATTTACTTAGAGTTCCAAAATTATTTACAAAATTATATTCTAACATGAATTGAGAAAACTTTATTTTTATATTTCACAAAAAGATATGCACCAATAGTATATAAAAACCATAATGACTATTGTGTAATACACATAAGGAATAATAGAGTCATAAGTGCAAGACTTAGTGCACCATGATATGAAATATCATAATAACACCATTTGCAATGATCATATTGATCTAGATTTAAATATAAATATTGAAAACAAGATAAAAATCATTTACAATAATGAAACCAAGTAAGGAAAACAAACAAGAAAAGTAAACAAACAATAGTACAAGTAAGTAAGCAAAACACACAATTTATCCAAACAAAATAATTTTATATATATATATAGGAAAGCAAATGTCTTTATGTATGTCCTTAGCTAGAGTAAAATCATTTGAGGTATGATATATTTGACAATTTTAACCATACAATGGGAAATCCATGTAAAGGATAACTAGGGTACGTTGACTATAGACACTTGATTTTAAGATTGGTTTTATGATTTTTTTGTGTTTTTTAGGATTTTCTAATTTTTTTGGATGTTATTGTATTTTTGAGTGATATTGGTTGAGCTTACCTCAGATACCCCATGTAAATGAGTGATTCCTACATAGTCCATATGAAACTTAGGCCAATGTAGTTCTCCCAATGAGGGAAGAAATGAAAAGTGATGATATTAGGTAAAATGATAATGATTAGATGAAAAGTACCCTCCCAAGAAATGATGATGGATGATGAGGTTTGATAATGGATAAGTGTTGTTATGGTGTATGGATGAGTGAGTTATCTAAGGATTAAATGCAAGAGTATACTGAAACATGAGCAAAGGTGTAACTACATAACCGTGAAGATCAAACCTTAAACTAAAATGTCATAAGCAACTAAAAATATGGGATATGCACAAATGAATAAGGATATATAAAAATGCATAATAGATTATTTAATAATGTTAGGAATCCCCCAAGTAACTAGGGTTTATATATACAATGGTCTACGTATGGATCTAGAAATTAGTTTTCACCACGGTACTTATCCAAAGTGCCATAAGAATGGTTTTTGTTTTTGAATAGATTATTTTTTATTATTATTTTATTTTTATTTTTTCTAATTTTATATAATCAGTATCACTATAGATATTTATTCATGGAAATGATTGAAGTGCATGATGTTCATAGGTTCATCAATCTCATTTCCTTCTTCTACTACTAGTTTTTAAGCATCTGATCCATATTTGGCAATGACGATGTATGGACCTAACCAGTTAGATTCAAACTTATCTTTATTTTCATGATCAATGTTGGTGTTCCATTGGTTTTATTTTAGAATAAGATATTCGATTTAAAAATATCTTTCTCTAAATTTCTTATTATCATTACAATGGAGACAATTTTGATAGGATTGTAAATTTTTAAGGGCATTAAGACATTTCCCATCCAGAAGATCGAGCTCATGTAGCCTTGAGATGTGATATGCTTCATCATCAACAAAGTTTTGTAGAGATATTTGTAATGATGGAAGCTTGATTTCAATAAGTAAGATGGAATTAGTGCCATAAATAAGGGAATATGGGTTTGCCCTCATGGGTGTGTGAATGCTAGTACAATAAACCCACAAAGCAAGGTAAAGTTCTAAATTCTAATCACAACCAACATCATTAACAATGTGATTTAGGATTTTGAGGATATTTTTATTTAATGCCTCTACTTGACTGTTGCCTTGGGAATAGTATGGTGTGGACCATTTGTGCTTGATATGGTATGCTTGATAAAAGATCTTGATATTTTTTGTTTTTTAAGATCCTACCATTATATGATATAATGGTAGGAGGAATAATGTAATGAAAAATTATGTGATTTAGGATAAAATTGGAAATTTACTTGCCAATTACATAGGCCAATAGAATGGATTTGACCTAATTAGTAAAATACTCAGTGGCAGTGATTATATGAGTATGACCATTAGAAGATTTGGAATTCTCTTTCCAATGAGGTCTAACCCCCATATGGAGAAGGAAAATGGAGTGGTAATGGGTTGAAAGTATTGTGATGGACTATGGATTAGGTCATCATGTTTTTTTCATGGACACCTTTCTTAACATATTGGCACGAATCAATTTCTATCATTGGCTAGGAATATCTAACACACAATTTTCTTTACAAGGACCATGACACTAGTATGAGCACCATAAATACCAATGTGAAATTCATTAACAACAAAGCAACATTTTCAGAGTTTAAACACCATAATAAAGTTAGATCATAACCCCTATGGTATAATGTATTTCCAAGGATGGTAAAATGAGAATCTTATTGGATGAATGATTTCTTATGATTGTGGGATAAGTTGGGAGGGATTAAATTTTCATTGAGGTATCTATATATATCTTTATACCAAGGGGAATTAATAACAACTACTTCATTGACCATTTAAAATTTGGGAGTGTCATATGTTAGACACATCAATTGCTTCACAAAGAACTAGATGTGACTATCATCTAGATGCATGTCTAAGAGTGAACCAATCTTAGCCATGGCATTGGCTGCATTGTTATTGACTTGAGGAACTTGCTCAAATTTTATGGATTGAAAGCATTGTTTAAGACTATCCAATATCCATTTATAATGAATTATATTATCATGTTTAGCTTGGTATTCATTAGTTACTTATTTGATGATGAGTCATGAATCTTCAAAAATTAGGAGATGTTATAAGCTCCACCAAGTTGCAAGCTTGAGGCAAAAAATAAGAGCTTCATATTTTGATATACTATTGGAACAAGGGAATCCTATCCAAAATGATTTTGGGATGAGATCACCTTGTGGATTGATGATAAAAATACCTGCGTCAGAGACATGACTTATGAAATACCCATCAAAGTAAAAATACCATTCTAAAGATTCATCTAAGGGCACCTTTACTAGTTAAGTTAAATGAGTTCACTTAAGGTGTCATTTGTCAAAATATAAATGTCATGAATAGGGTGCCAAGAATGGTTGGAGTAAGTATGGAAGTGCATGGTATTTAGTTGGTTCCTCATTGTGTCCATTTGGACATTCTAGTCTGATGGTATAAAATCTAAATGGGCTATTTACTGGAGTCATAATTCACATGTGTAGATGTTTCAAGAGAAATGGTCAAAAGATTTTGTTAATATGCATACCTATATCATACATGTCAATTTTTATCTCATGTGCTGAAGTGCATCAAAAGTTATAGAGATACAAAGTTTCCCTCCAAAGCAATTTTGACTGTGTTTTCCAGATGCAAATAGAGTTGAGTGAGAATATTAAAGAGGCCATATCTCTCATGCATTGTAACTTCAAGACAAATAATCAAATGGGTTTATTAAGCCTCATAAAAAGAATATTTGTGCTAAGTATTAGCTCACTTGATATAGTGCATCAAAAGTTATGGAGATGTAAAGTTGGCTTTTTAGCCAAATTTCACAATTTTTCCCATAGCCAATTTTTAAGGGTGCAAATAGAACCTAATGAGCATATTCAATAAGCCATATCTCTCTTGTGCTTTAAATTCAAGACAAATGGTAAAATGGTTTTGTTAACCCTGATACAAAGAACATTTGTGATAAGTTTCAGCTCATGTGAGATAGTGCATCAAATATTATGGAGATACATAGTTGCCCTCCAAAGCATTTTTGACTGTGTTTTTCAATTGCAAACAGAGTCGAGTGAGCATATTGAATAGGCCATATCTCTCACACACTTTAACCTTAGGATAAATGGTAAAATGGGTTTGGTAACCTTCATACAAAGAACATTTGAACTAAGTTTTAGCTCAGATAAAATACATCAAAATTTATGGAGATGCAAAGTTGGCCTCTTAGCAAAATTTCATAGTTTTTCCCATAGTCAATTTTTTAAGGTGGAAACAAAGCCGAGTGAGCATATTGAAGAGGCCATATCTCTCACATACTAAAACTTCAAGCTAAATGGTCAAATGGGTTTGTTAACCTTCATACAAAGAACATGTACACCAAGTTTTAGATCATGTTATATAGCACATCAAAATTTATGAAGATTCAAAATTGGCCTTTCAAGAAAATTTCACTATTTTTTCATAGTCATTTTTTACACTGACGGTCATGCAGACATCATATGATGATCATACAGACGTCAAATTTAAACCCATGAAAAACATCGCATGAGCTTAAATTTGACGTTCTATGGGACATCAAATAACAGTCACGTGGATGCCAAAATTAAGCATAGGAAAAAATATGATGGTTGTGTAGACATCAAATTTAAGCCCATGAAAAAATTCACATGAGATTAAATTTGATGGTCTTTAGGATGTCAAATACGGTCGCGTGAACATCAAATGGGAGTGCAAACAAAACCAAGTAGGTATTTTTATGAGGCCATATCTCTCACGTGTTGTAAATTCAGAGTAAATGGTCAAAAGGGTTTGTTCACATTTACACAAGGAACATTTACACTAAGTTTGAGATCATACAAAAAAGTGCACCAAAAGTTATGGGCATGTAAAGTTGGCCTCTAGACCACATTTCATTGTTTTTCTCATAGTAATTTTCAAGGAGCTCAAACAAAACCAAGTAGGCATTTTTATGAGGCCATATCTCTCACACGTTTCAACTTCAAAAGAAATAGTCAAATGGGTTTGTTCATATTTGTATAAGAAAAATTTGCGCTAATTTTGAGCTCATGAAAGAAAGCACATCAAAAGTTATGGGCATGCAAAGTTGGCCTCTCAATCACATTTCATTGTTTTCCCATACTTAGCCATTTTTAGATAGCTTAAACTGAGCAAGTAGGAATTTTCATGAGGCCATATCTCTCACGTGTTATGACTTCAAAGAAAATGGTCAAATAAGTTTGTTCAAATTTACACAAAGAATACTTGCACTAAGTTTGAGCTCATGCAAGATAATGCATCAAATGATAAAAGCATGGAAAGTTGCCCTCTAAAGTATTTTATATTATTTTTCCATACTAAGCCACTTTTCAGGGAGTGCAAACAGAGCCGATGGTTTTTAAATGGAAGATTGTAGTAGTTTGGTGGCAAGGCTATGTAGCCTATAATATTTTCATTAATACAAATTATTAAATGAAAACTAATTTTTTAATTGATTTTTAATATATGTCTGGGCTGAAGTAAAAGCAAAAATATATAGTTGCTCAATGTAGATACAGCCATGAGTATTTTTTAGCAGCAACAAGGGGCTTCATCAACACAGCCAGCTAGCTAGAAATATTTTATTTTGTAACAAATTTATAATATTTTGAAAATAGAATATATTTTTTTAAAGCCATGTGCTAGTTTGTTAGCACATTGGCCTAGCGGTCAGATTTTTTATAAAACTCTAGTGTATTTATAAACTTTGTAAAAATGATAGTTGTCCTTGCTTTTGTACATTTATTGTTAACATGACTGACCAATATGATGCCTTACCATTCTATAAAAAGGTAGTATTTTCATTTTGTAAAGGGGTGGAGTTTTAGAGCCAAAATTACTTTGTAAACTTGGAGTAAGTAATACAAGCAAGGAATTCTATAAAGATTGTCTAGTTTTTGTCTATGTATTTGCTATCATTGCTTTTCTCTCATTTGCTTGTTCTAATTTTTAGATTTGAATGGTTCTTATGAATTTTTGGTGTGCACATTTAATTGTAGGGCTATTAACTTGTACCAATGCTAGGTTGACTGAAAGTCATTAGTTTCATTTCATTTCCTTTACTCTTCATGCATTTGGGCCAATGTTGTTTGTTTATAGGGGTAGAATATTTAACGTTAAATTGATTATTATTTGCACTATTTGTACCTTCCTTAATATTTTTCCTGATGTATGGTAAGATTTGGGCTCAATTTGTTTCATATCATACATTAGTTTTAAGTGCATGCTTGGATGAAATCTAAACTTTGTCATGATGTTTGGAATGAAGATTAGCAATATTTTTTTTGCCATACCCTTCCTTTTGCTCTTTTTTTGACCTGAATCATCTTAGTTTAGCTAATCATTGTAAATATCCATTCTAAATTAATTCTTAATTTAGTTCTTGATCATAATTCATTATTCTTTGCATAATTATTACATACTTTGCATAGATATGTTGTTTGGCCATGGTAGTTCCCAGCCACCAACTAATATAAATATTATGAAATAATCACTTGTTATGCCTCTATTCTACACATCTTTGTAGATTATAGATAGTGTAGAGAACTACACAAGGTTAAAAATGGTGAATAATGGGAAAAACGGTCAAGACAATCAACAACCCCCATGACCCAAAATAATCAATATGGTGAATGTACATATCTATTGGATACTGCAACATATAATAACAATAATGGAAGTATTGTTAAACCAATAGCAAGAAGAAAGGCACCAATGGCACAAGCTTGAGCTTGAACTCTTACCTCCTCAGTAGTGAAGAAGGCAAAAATTTCATTGTGTAAGATGTAGGGATAGAGAACATGACCTTCGACCTGTCCATAATGAGAACCCTCATTATCCAAGGGAATATACATTGAGGAAATAACAGGTGGCACCTATACAAATAGAATAATGATTTGCATGTCAGGGACCTAGAACAATAAACATGCTCCGATGCCTACCTAGTCAGGATCTTGCTCTACCAATAGAGCACATATAATTACTTCTTGTATTAGCAACTAAACATAGAATTTAACCAGAATCAACAAGTAACTAGAAATATGAAACAACACAGGAATTGAGAGACAATACACAATTGTATTAATAATCACTCAGAAGAATATATAATAAAGAAGATGCCACTTCTTCTTCCACCTCAAAGGTTCGCCATACCTCAAGACCTTCTTCCCTCTCTCTCTTGGTCACAACAATCAACCCCAATATAGAATTGATGTTCACCTCTCCAACCAGTTAGTAACATGCTGCCAGTACGTCAAGTACACAACCGTAATCCAAGTAGATCTCCTACTCTCTGCTGCTACCTGCAAATCACTAGACCTTACTCACCATTGTAGATCTCCTATAGAAAGTCATGCACACATGCTGATCAAGATCATACACATACGAAGAACCCTGCTAATTCTCCAAACTAGTACCCACCTTGGTACTATGGCACTAGGAGGAACGCACCATTGCTCTCCTCTATCTGAAGGAGCTTATTACTCTCTTACTCTCTAGCTACAAGTTTTACAATACAGCCCATGAGTCCATATATAGATCTCATGCTTACAATAATTAGACTATCATAATTACAATAATTAGACACGCAACTCAAGACTAAGACTAGCCTTTGACATGCAAACAAACAATCCAAAAATAGAATCTCCAGGATCAACATGCAAACTGCCTGTTCTTACACAGGCTGCCAAGTCAGCTCCTCCATGATCGATGTCGGCCGACTGGTAACCGATGCTAGTTGGTTCTCCACTGCAATGTTGCCGACATCGGCTAATCAAACCGACGTCAGTTTTCCTGCAACTCACTCTGCAACTCTGCATCCTTCATAATTTCTCCTGTTTGCATCTTGGTGAAGCTTTTAGCTCCACAACCTAACAATCTCCCACTTGGAGATAAATAGCTGCACCTGTACCTGTACCTGTACACCATCTAAATTACTCCTTGGCTTGTATCCATCTTCAAGATCAATCCTGAAGACCAACCACCACACGACCTGTGATGTTACCCCTGTCATCAAAGTAACCTGCCACATCCGAACCTACATATCCATGTAGTGAAGACCTTGACCCTGCATAACAAGAATCCCTACTGCTAGTCCCACTGAACTGCCCTCCAGTACTCCTTCCCTGAATTGGCTCCATACTTTTTGACAACTCCCACTGCTTGGGAAAACTCAGGTCTACACAAGACCTCATGTGATTTCAAACCCTGTTCTAAGCTTAGCTTGAACTATCCAGCCCTTGGTGTGCTTTCTGATTCTGCAGCCTACATCATGAACCCCACCAACACTGTCTTCACATCAGCTCCCACTGGAGATCAAATCTCTATGTCTCTTATGCCAAAGAATTTCGCTGCTCTAAATTCTTCCTAACATACCTCTGAACTAACCTTACCCTTAGCTCAGCAAAACCTTGTATCTCTGAACCTATAACTAGTATACCATTCACATACAGTAACTGGATAATGTCGCGACTCATCATCCACCTGGTAAGACAAAACCACAATAGTTACACTGACATTGACTGAAGCCATGCTTAGTCATCCACCTATCAAAACCTGTACCACTGTCCTGTAGCTTCCTCAAGACCATATGCCTTGGCCTTCCATCTCACATATCCATCCACTCTCTTCTTTAACTTGGGAATACATCCCTCAGTGCTTTCTTCCAGCTGACAACTCTACCAACAAATACCTGTTTGGTTCTTCTCCAAGAACTCACACTCCTCATCCATGCCAAGCTCCCACTGTAACTAGATTCTACCTGCATTGCCTCTTCACATCTTCATGGTTCTTGACCATCAATAAGCAATATAAAGAAGGTGAACAACAAATATGAGGTTCACTTACCCTATTTGACCTCGACATGAGCATTTGAGACTTGTTGATAGCTTGCTATCTACCCACCATCCGTACCAGTGGCCGATCTTGGCCATCTCCTAGTCTGCTCCCGACCGATGTCGGCTCCCTGTATTGACCATGACTGCCGACGTCATTTCCATGGTTGACGCTGGTGTCCTTTCTATCGATGTCGATTACTTCATGACTGATGCCGGTCTTCCTTCTGCTGACGTCGATTACTGTATGATCGATGCCGGTACCTATGTTCGTCTGTGAGTGATAACTTTTTACCCGTGAGCTCTCCATGGATCAAAATCTTGATCAAATCAACCCTACTCTGCTCAGAATAATTTAGTCTCCTCACCTGATCTCTGTCCGTCATCTCCTCCATGAACACCAAGGCTTTCCAATTCTTTAGCTTGTTAAAGACATCTGACTTCCACTTCAAAACTTGCATTCTCCTTCTACATATGTGACTAAGCCTATGAAGCCACATCTCTGCAACAGAAGGTGAATCAGTAATATAAGTAGATAGATAAAGGATACCTACTTTCTTACCACCATCTAATTCAAGTATATCCACTGTGAGAGTTACAGTGCATCTCTCATCACCCAAAATTTTTGAAGAAATTAGACTCATCTCCAAGACTGGTACCTGCATGACTTCCTTCAACCACTGTGTGTCATCCGTCTGCAATTTCAGCTTCACTTCCCGTTCGTCAATCATCTGACAAGGCTCTCCAACCCCTAAATAAATCTCTCCAAAGTCTCCAAAGACATACCCATGAAAAGATGCTCTATTTCGAGCTGCATGGAAAGAGGCAAAAGAATTTGTAAACAAAGATTCTACTTTATCCAGAACATCTTGTGCAACATTACCTGCAACATATGCTTCTATGCACTGATCTTCTACCGACCAACAATCTCTTTTTACCTGTTCATTATTTCCATCAATCAGACCATTCGTGCTATTCAGTTTCTCCATTCGTAGCTTACTTTTTTCTGCCATTGCTATACTCCCACTCAATCTAAACACCTGTGAGTGACCTGTAATCAAAAACACTATGAGATTTGAACCACCTATTAGTCAACCCAACCAAAAGCTTTGATACCACTTGTTGGTACCAGCTCTTGAACCTACAACCTGGCTCTGATACCACTTGTCAAGGACCTAGAACAATAAACATGCTCTGATGCCTACTTAGTCAGGATCTTGCTCTACCAATAGAGCACATATGATTACTTCTTGTATTAGCAACTAAACATGGAATTTAACCAAAATCAACAAGTAACTAGAAATATGAAACAACACAGGAATTGAGAGACAATACACAATTGTATTAAGAATCACTCTGAAGAATATACAATAAAGAAGATGCCACTTCTTCTTCCACCTCAAAGGTTCGCCACACCTCAAGACCTTCTTCCCTCTCTCTCTTGGTCACAACAATCAACTCCAATATAGAATTGATGTTCACCTCTCCAATCAGTCAGTAACACGCTACCAGTACGTCAAGTACACAACCATACTCCAAGTAGATCTCCTGCTACCTGCAAATCACTAGACCTTACTCACCATTGCAGATCTCTTATAGAAAGTCATGCACACATGCTGACCAAGATCATACACATACGAAGAACCCTGTTGATTCTCCAAACCAGTACCCACCTTGGTACTGTGGCACTAGGAGGAACACACCATTGCTCTCCTCTATCTGAAGGAGCTTATTGCTCTCTTACTCTCTAGCTACAAGTTTTACAATACAGCCCATGAGTCCATATATAGATCTCATGCTTATAATAATTAGACTATCATAATTACAATAATTAGACATGCAAATCAAGACTAAGACTAGCCTTTGACATGCAAACAAACAGTCCAAAAATAGACTCTCTGGGATCAACATGCAAACTGCCTGTTCTCGCACAGGCTGCCGACATCGGCTCCTCCATGACCAATGTCAGCCGATTGGTAACCGATGCCGGTTGGTTCTTCACTGCAATGTTGCTGACATCGACTGATCAAACTGACATCAATTTTCCTGCAACTCGCTCTGCAACTCTGCATCCTCCGTAACTTCTCCTGTTTGCATCCTGGTGAAGCTTTTAGCTCCACAACCTAACATTGCATAGGGATGTAATGGTTGTAACAACAGAGTGGGGTGAAAGATCTAGAGTGGCAAATGATGCCCACCCTTTGGGGAGGAATGTAGAAGAGGATAATAGAGTATGCCCCATAGTGACTGCTGAGATGGAGAATGTTACGAATGTTAGTTCAGGGAGCAATCAAGTAGAAATATGGTTAAAGATAAATCTAGAATCACCATATAATTGACACAATGCTTAAGTAGGAAAATAATGTATGTGCCTTAGGTGATGTGTGTGTAATCTGATGATGTTTTATGTGTCATGCGACACCTCACACCCTAAATAAAATATTGCATATTTTTTTGTAAACATGTATAGGATGTAATGAATGTTATGTATATTTGGCTTGCTAAAATTTAGACACTAGAAAACTACACACTTACAATCCTAGATGTCTGAATGCCTTGGGCCCACCTAACCCTTCTTGACCCTTAACCCAACCCCTCTTAACCTAACCAAGTTACTATTATGAATCACTATTCTAAATTACTATTCTAAAATTACTATTTGAAATCACTATTCCAAGTCACTATTCATAATGGGACTCGCTATCACTATTCATGATGACATGGCAAGTGACATGAAAAGGTGACTCAATAGTGATATGGTAAGTGACATGGCTTGAAAGTGAGGTGGTTTGAAGTGGGACCTCATACCCCATTTAGGACCCTCATTCAAGGTGGCTAATGACATCATTAAGCATCAAAAGGGTCCCCCTTCATAGTGTGGTGAATTTATCCTCATGGGTCCATCATCCAACATGTATTTTTGCCCCCATGCATGAAAATGGCCTTCAAAGTGGTGTTTCCACTTGTTAATTGCTTTGGGAAAAGACAGAAGTGGGTGGTGGAAGGTAGTTTGGACCCATATAGACAATGGACATGACATCCACTTATTTTGGACACACTTACAAAGTGGGAGACACACTTATGAAGTGGGAATCCCACCATATTTTTCCTTCATGACCACTAATCCACCCATAGGAAAAGATAGAAGTCAGTGGTAGAAAGTATTTTGGACTCATTTGAGTCTATGGGCATTATCCCCACCCATTTTTAGACACATTGGTAAAGTGGGAGGTAATTTAACAAAGTGGAGACATAATTTGTGAAGTGGGAATCCCACCACCTTTATTCCATGACTCATTTATGAGCTCACTTTGAAAATGGCACCATATTTCACTATTCCCTTCTTTTGCCATGTTTCTTAACATCAAATGATATAAATATGACCCTCCCCATTCACCCATGGGTTAAGTTGGTTTTTGATTAGAGAATTTCATCTTACAGGTCATCCACTTGTGAATGAGGTCACTCATCCATCTTAGATAAAATCTTAAGCAACAAAAATCTATTAGATTTTCAAGCCAACATCTTCCATATCTTCATCAACAACATCAACATCTACCATCTTCATCAACATATTTAAGGTAATTTGTCAAAGTTATTGTTAATCTTGTATTTCAATTATCCCCTTGGCCTTTCCTTTTATTTACCATTTGTCATTTTTCCCCTTTTCCCTATTAACCCATTTAGCCTTTTGCCCCTTTGCCCTCTTTACCCATTTACCCTTTTGCCCCTTTGCCATCTTTACCCATTTACCATTTTTTCCACCTTTATTCTCTTAACTATTTACCCCTTTTTCCATATTACCTTCTCACCTTCTCAAACATTCACCCCTTACCTTTTACCATCTCAAATATTTATCAACCAACCAACCAAACCATCTTTTCTTGACCCTTGTCATATTTCCAAACCAAAACCATAACCTTGCTTTGACTAATTTTTAGCATTAGGCTTTATTTAGTCATTTTATATGAAAGTATTTATCTTTATTGCATGTAATTTTAGTTTTGATATCATTTAATGCAAGTATAATTTTTTTATCATTTCAACTTAATTTTTTAAATAAGGTGAATTGATAACCTCCTAGGAAGCTTTCACTTCTAGGATCTAGCTCATGCTAGGCAATCCACCCAACTACTTGTCTAACAAACAATTTTTCTTGAGTACTTTCTTATTGAAGGTTATTCCTTCCTATCTAAAGAGGATTTCTCCATAAAATTTCTAGATCATGTGCACATTTTATACCAAGTTTTTATACACACCCTTTAGTTTAGTTTTATCTCTTTCTTTTTTAAATTAAAGAAAAGTGAAAATTTAGAGTAAAACATTTTGGCACGCCCGGTGGGACCCTAGAGTTTTCTTGGGTTCATAGTTGCATTAGTGAAAATTCATTTAGTTGAATTAGTGAAAATTTATTTAGTTTCATTCTTTAATTGCATTCTTTAAAAATTAAGTGTTCTTTCTTGCATTCTTAGTTTCATTCCTACTGTTAGTTGCATTCCTACATGCAAGTTTTAGTTACATTCTTAGAAAAGGTTAATTTTTATTTTCCTTTCATTTAAAAAATTAAATCAAAAGACAATCATCCTAGGATTAGGACTTTCATTCTCATCTTGCACTTAGGTTGTATTTAGAGTTTTTGTGTTCATTAAAAGAAATATAAAATTTTCATTTTGGGTTTAGAATCAACTTACATATATTGTTTGTTTTCTTGTCTTAATTCACCTAGAGTAATTAATCAAATAAAATTAATCATAGTATCACTTATGTTACACAAACCAAACCATATTCACAATCAAACATCAAAACACCCTTGAGACAAGGCCCAACTGGGATTTCATCATCCAAAAGATCACCTTACCCCTTTTTGGATATCATACTTGGATTTAATCACCAAGGGGATAACCAACTCAACTCTCTAGTTGAGTATAAACTTTGGATAAATGATATAAAGGCTAAGTGCTTACACTGGATGCAGGATCATGAAGTGAGGGGAGCAAGCTCCAAGTACCAAGCCATGTACCTGATCTAACATAAATTCTCTCTTGAGCACCTAAACATAACCCAAAATGAAACATAGACTTATTTATAAGACCTATTCTACAAGACAATTTTCTCTTCACACATTCTAAGACATAAGCCAAAAGTGATCTAAAAATGATCCTAAGACTTAACGCACTCTTAGTGAATACATTGTTTGCCTTGAATCTTTTTTTATTGCTCTTTATTTGAGGTGTGAGTTGGTATCAATCCTTCACTTATTTCTCACATGGTCTTCACTAGACAATAGTTGAGAAACCAAACCAATCAACCACCACCTTCTTCTTCTTCCTCTATGGAATACAATTTTAATGAAGAGGGTTCACCTCATTTTTCTCCCCCTCCTACCAGAATCTTGGTTATTTTTGAGGATGAGGCAAATTTCACTACCTTTTTTGACAATAACCTGATAACCCTACAACATTATCTTGACAACCTACCTCACTGTACCTCTACTACTTTGGTTCCTTCCATGAACCCTTCTTTCAGATGCCTCCCCATCTCATGGTGGGTATCACCTCAACCCAACCCTTATTGACTCAATCCTCTTCCAACATCCCATCTACTACCACTACCCAAACCCAATCCAATATCCCAACCTCCAATCAAACACCTCCTGCCATGCCCAACACTTCCCATATAGGTTCCACTTTATCTCTAGTTACCTATACTACACCTGCCATGGGGTTATCTTCCACCTTTATTTCCACCCTTCCCCTTGTCTCAACCAATCCACCAACTTCTACACCATTTCAAAACTTAGTGATTTCTATACCCCAAACAGTTCCACCCATTAGCACTAGAGTTACCACTCTACCCTAACCTACCCACCCTTAACCCAATACCTTAGCCATACCTTTAATTCAACCCACATCTATCCCTCAATAGGTATCCATAACAACCTATCAATATGTCCCTAACCCATAAGGGTACATACCACCTTCCACCCAATCATTTATGCCACTCAACCCTTATGTGACACCATCTCAACCTCTTTCCACCACTTACCAATACCTGGGTTCTTCAACACCTTCTATCACCTATCCATACATGGCTACTAATCAACCTCAACAAAATTTACCACTTAATTATGTAGCATCCCAACCCCAACCAGATTTGATCAAGATATTAATGGACAAAATCACCAACTTGGAGTCATCTATCTCTGAGTCCACTAACCTTTTATCTTACAATCAAATTTTTAATGAACCAATTCATGAACTAGTCCCTATCCATGCTTATCCTCCTCAATAGGAATTTCCAAAGTTTTCCAGATTCTAAGGAAAGGAGGATCCCCAACAACATTTGAGACCCTTTCATCATTCTTGTTATTTAATCACCTTTGATGATGCTCTCCTTTGAACCTTCCCCATTCCTTACTTGGACCAGCCCTTGATTGGTATGGTTCTCTCAGCCAACACTCCATCTTTTCATTCTCTCAATTGAACCAAATATTTTTAAAACACTTTTCTATAAACATATCTAAAAAGGTATCTATCATAGATCTATATTCCATTAAATAATTTGATGATGAGTCAACTGTGGATTTGTGGTTAGATGGAGAGGCCTTATCAACCAACTTTATTTTTCATTACCCCAACCCAAATTGATTGATATCTTTTCCCAGGGTTGTGTCAAACATATTGCCCCCACTCTTTAAGTTCAAACTTTTATGACTTTTGATGAGGCATTCACCATGGCACACAAACTATAAAAATGGGCCATTAATGAAGGGAAATTTAAATTCCAATTTTAAATCCAATGACCCTTCCTCTACAAAAACCACTAACCAACCCAACACCAAAGCAAAAGCATCTACAAACTCAGTTTTTCTAAAAGCCACTCCACCACCAACTATCAACCAACCCTTCCAACCCTTCTTATCCACAAAATCAGAACCAAAACCAAGTTCCTTTAAAACAATATACTCCCACTAGAAAATCTTATGCATCAGTTTTGGAAAAAATGCTCAAATCCAACCTTGTTCAACTCCCACAAATTAAACTACCCCAAAAATTTGATGCTTCTTGCCCCTTACCTAGGTGGTATAATGAAAATGACCATTGTGCCTTTCACTGAGTTATAGGACATGACATTAATCGATGTAACACCTTCAAAAGTCTTATCCAAAACTTGATTAATAGTGGAAAACTTGTGTTTGACAATCCCAATGCACTCCTTATCAATCCCTTGACATCTTCCACAAACCTTTTCCCAATCATGCTCCTACTACCCAACACCATGACAATAAAACTAAATTATCTCATTCCCATGAGGCACACACAATCAATGTTATTAGTAACAAGCCCATTGTTGAGGGGACCATTACCTCAATCACTCAAGTGGAAACAATAAACTTACCTCCTATTATTTTAGATACCTAAATGGAAGAATCAATTGCCCCTCTCTCTTCACTTGATGAGATATTATCTTTATCTACCTCTCCTTTGGTGGAGACATCGAAGGAGGTAAGCATTGCTTTAACCACACCTTCCTCTCCCATTCTACCTAGTCAAGTAGTAGAGCTACCCTCTGTCCTTTGGATGCCCAAACAAATTAAGTAACCATGTTCACTCTTTCACTTGAAAACACCACACCAATCTCCATTATTATAGAAACCTCCACTCTCCCTTCAGAAACCATCCAAATGTGGAGATTACCCCATCTATCCAACTGCCAATTGTGAAACTTTCCATCCAAGACAACCATGAAGAAACCATTCCCTCTTCTCCACCAAAAGACTTAAGCTTTGAAACCAATAACCAAAGAATGAAACCCATTTATAAGCCCTTTTCTAGACTCGTTTAAAGCCTAAAATTCACTTCTCAAACCAACTTTGATAGAGCCACTTTTTGGCATCATCTTAGACTCCCTTACCAAAATAAACTAGAATCCTAAACTTCACTTGAATCCACCCTTAAACCCATAATTACCTCTTCACTAAATATCTCTTCCAAAACCATAAGTGAACCATTCCAACTACCTCTACCTAAAATTTCCAAATAATCTTATGCCCCTCTCACCAAGCCAATCAAGACCCTAGGAATCCTCCCTACACCTAGTCACACTCACCCCCCTTTGAGGTTAAACTTAACCCTGTCTAGTCCACCAAATAAACCTCCAACTAAATTGACTAAGAAATTAGAGTTACCTAAACCTCTAACCCAAACTAGACCCATACCACCTCCTTCCCATCTAACTTCTATCTTAGGACCCCATCCTTTAACCATTCTAGTTACCTATTCTTCCTCTAAGAAACCATCCCCTTTTTCTCCACCTACACCCATTAAACCCTCTGGTTCTCCATCATTTATAACCAACCTATACACATCTACTTTCCCACCTATAGCTAAAAATTCATCATCAAAAACCTCCACATAAAAATATCCAACCCCCAAACCAACCTTAACCAAGCAAACCCAACCAAAACTGTCAACTAAAACCATTCTTCCAAATACCACTTCTATAATAAAGCCTACACCCTAAAAGGTTATCACTCCCAAAACCAAAAACCCATCACCCCCAACACCTTTTCTTGAATCCTACTCCACCATTTTACAAAGGTTGTTGCAAACGTCCTCCATTATCTTACACCTAATCAAACCTTTTGACCCTTCACATCCTAAACCAACATGGTTTAATGATAATTTGAATTGTCTTTACCATAAGACTCCTGAACATGATACGGAAAGTTGTAAAGCCCTCCAAACACTTGTCCATAATATTTTAGATGAAGATGATCTATTAGAGTAACCCTTCTTACCCCCACCACCAATATTACCATCAACCTCACCTACCCAACCTTTACCTACCATCCCACTCCTATCTAAGGATGAGAAGGAGGAACTGAAGAAAGCATCAAACCCAATGAACCCCCTTGTCTACACCATTCATGTGGTGACCTGATCTCAAGCCCAATAGAAGGATAAGGGGAAAACCAAGGTAACCATCTCATGGATGTACCCTTTGACCCCTCAATCCTCCAACCAAACCCAAACATCTCCACCCTTGCCTTCACAACCACCAAAACCCAAAGTATCTATTATGGGAGCTTCTCTCTCCAAACCTTCTACATTTATACAATGATTAGTGTTGAAATAGCTTCACCAAACACTGATAAAAATGAACCTCTATGAACTAACCAACACTTCACCCCACCATCACCAGGCACTAATCAAGGCTCTGGAATCCATAGAGATTCAGCTAAATGATATTCAACCTCTTGCACCCTTGGTTTAATCCTTCCAACTTTCTACCCTCTTCACCTTTTAGGTTTATAAAATATCACTCATTAATCCTGAGGACTCTAATCCTCCCCTTTTCATTATCGTATACATCAATCAAAACCGCATCAAAAGGGTTATGATTGATGGAGGAGCTAGCATCAAAATTTTCTCCTCCCATGCATATGACTAACTTTAGCTACCCAAAAACATCATCTTAGAAAGTAGACTAGTCCTTCATTCCTTCAATGACACCATGGCCACTATCGTAAGGACTGTTATCCTCCATATCCATTTGGTACCTCGTAACATTCTTGAACTATTCTACATTGTAGAGGATTATTTCTAATATAATGTCTTAGTTGGATGCCCTTGGATTCATGATATGAGTTGCATCCCTTCCACCTTACACTGATGTTTCAAATTTGAACATGAGGGATAAGTAGTTACCATCAAAGCTAATGCTAGTCCCTTTGCTTCTTGTAACCTAACCTACCAGCCTAATGATGTCCTGTCTCCCTCATCTACCTCACAACTAGATTTCAACAAAGCCACCCAACCAGCCATAACCATCAATACTTTTTCTCACAATAATGATGAAGCATCAACTAGCTCATCCATCCCTTCTTCATAGATCCCCATAAAAGATCCCTTAGAATCTATGTTCCAACATCTCTCATTAGGGGAGTATCACCTTCTAGCTCTACATGTTTTCCCTACTCCTCAAGAATATGTTAACCTAAAACATGACCCTTAATACAACCCTAATATTGAAACCATTTTCCCTTTTGGTCTCCCAAACCATCAAACAAACTTCATCTACGGGGGACTTGATCGACCACTTCTTGCTCATACCATTACCTCTTCTATCTGACCATTTACCTCTAACTTTTCCTACCTTGGCAAACTAGAATTCACTAAATTATACCTTCATAAGTGTTCCTAGAAGGGATTTGGCCTTGGTTGATATGTATAAGGACCTCACAATTTACCTTTGATCAAAACCTAAAAGCCTCATGAGTCATTTGGCCTTGGGTTTGTACCACCTAAAGAACCCACCAATATACCCAAACCAATTGACACCATCGAGGAAGACATCCCCTCCTCACCTACCCAACCTCCTTCAAAGTCTAAGGATTTTGACATCATTCCTTCTAACCTTTTTTCTTAGTTAATACTATTAATTTGGGCCCTCTGCCCTATCAAAAGTATGACCAAACTAAAACTCTTCCTCTCATTCATCTAGAAATGGTAGAAAATTATTCTCCTTCCATCAACACCATCCAACATCAAGATAATGATTCCAAACTTACCTATCTTGGTATTGGGGATTCTTCTACCCATAAATTCCTTCCTCCTTAGAACCAAACCATGTTGATTTAATCCACTATCGATGTCAACCTGGGTACTTAGGATAGCCCCCACATTGTCAAAATAGGTCAATCTTTGAATGCCATAGAACAAAAAGTTTATCCTTCTTTCCTTCATGACCAAAACATAACATTTGCTTGGTCCTATCAAGATATGCCTAAAATTTACCCTTCTATTTCTCTCCAAAACATTGTCACTCATCTTGATGCTAAGCCTATTTGGCAAAAACTTCGTAGAATGCACCCTCGCATAGCCCTTTTAGTCAAAGAAGAACTTCAGCATCTCCTATCCGTTGATTTCATTCAACCCATTTACTATCCACAATGGGTTTCTAACATCATTCCCATTACCAAATCTACTGGGGTACTTTGCCTCTATATCAATTTTTGTGACCTCAACTTTGCTTTTCCAAAGGATGGCTTCCCTTTGCCAAATATTGCCCATCTTGTTAATCTTACAGCTGGCCACAAAATTTTATCTCTCATGGATGGTTTCTTAGGATATAACTACATCTTTATTTCTCCCAAATATCAACATAAAACTTCTTTCATTACTCCATGGGGAACCTTCTACTATAGGGTCATGCCTTTTGGTCTGAAGAATGTCGATGCAACCTACTAGCAAGCCATGACCTACATCTTCCATGACCTCATCCACACCATCGTATAAGACTATGTCAATGATCTCTTGGGAAAATCCAAATCTTTCAAAGATCATCTAAAATTTCTTGACATTATATTTGAATGCTTAATCTATTTTCATGTTAGACTCAACCCCAAAAAATTTGTTTTTGAGGTCCTTTCAGAAAAGCTTCTTGGTTTTATCATCTCTCTTCAAAGAATCAAAGTAGACCCTACCAAGGTCAAATAAATCCTAGGGATGCCTCTTCCTACCAACCTTAAGAAACTATATAGCCTACAAGGAAAGCTCTAATCCATATATTACTTCATCTCCCAGTTATTAGATAGATGTCAACCCTTTCATCATCTCTTTAAGAAGGATACCTTCTTTAAGTGGACCATAGACTGCTAACAAGCCTTTGATTCCCTCAAGGATTACCTCCTCTCTCCACCTATTCTTATCTCCCCTAAAGAGGATCAACCCTTGTACCTATAAATATCCACCACTGACCATTCCCTAGGGGCATTGCTAGCTCACCATGATGAACAAAACAAGGAGTAAGATGTTTATTATACAAGTCAAACACTTATAGAGTATGAAACTCAGTATGCCCATGCCAAGAAACTTTGCCTCACCTTAGTATTTATAGCTTACAAAATGTTCCATTACCTTCTCAATCATAAAACCTTTGTCATCACCAATACCGACCCACTCAAGTATATGCACTCTAAACCATACCAAAACCAACATATGGCTAAGTGTTTCATGCTCCTAGCTATGTTTAACCTTGAGTTCCTCTAGTAGAAGTAGATTAAAGGGAAATTCATTATTGACTAATTGGTTGAAGCTCCTTTACTAAATAACCAACCACTTCCTCTTGATTGTCTGGATGAGTCTATCATAACTTTGTTTCAAGAGGATGGCATGACTTACCAAATGACTATGTTTTTTGATGGTTTGAAGTAACAACAAGGTGGGGCTACTGGAGTTATTCTCATTCCTCTCAATGTTAAACCCCTTCTTTTCTCCTTCAAACTTGACTTTGAATGCACCAATCATATGGTTGAGTATGAAGCCCTAGTCATAGGTCTCCAAACTACTCTAGACTTGGGAATTAAGATAATCAATGTCTTTGGTGATTCTCAGCTCATGGTCAATAAGGTCAATGGTTCCTATCAATTTAAGAATGATGTCTTAGAAAAATACAAACTTTTAGCTGACAAAGTCTTAACATCATTCAAATGTTACCTGGTCCAGTCTATTCCCTGATCTACCAACAAATTCATAGATATAATGGCTTGCCTTACTTCCCAAATCCCTTTTCAGCCTTCCAATTATAAAATATTTATCACCATTCATCATTTTAACACACCCTCTTATAACTAATCTGACCTCCCTACCATTTTTAATGTGGAAAAATACCCATCTAATATTTGGTATGACCAAACTTTTAATTACCTAAACCTTGGCATCATTCCTCCCAACCTCTCTAAGAATGCTTGACGAGACTTTGTTTAGATTACCTCTCATTAAACAATACTAAGGGGAATATTTTATAAACATGGTTTTGATGGCCTCCTTCTCCATTGCCTATGCAACCATGAAACTTCCCATGCTATTAGAGAAATGCATGATGGGATCTATGGGGGACACTTTAGTGGTATAGCCATCACTAATCGTATCCTTCACCTTGGCTACTATTAGCCCACACTCAACCAAGACTATTGTGATTATGTAAAAAAGTGTGTTAAATGTTAACATCATTCTAATTTACATCATGCACTAACCAATAGTCTCCAAGTATCTACAGACTTTTAGCCTTTCTCATAATGAGGGATCAATCTTATTGGTGAGATCAACCCTCATTCCTCATAGTAACATAGCTCCATCATCATAGCCACTGAATATTTCACCAAGTGGGTAAAATCTATTCCTCTTATCTCAACCAAGGTGGAGAAGATTTTCAACTTTATCAACCATCATATCATATGTTGCTTTAGTGTTCCTCATAAAATTATCATCGATAATGGAAAATCTTTCAATAAAAATCAAGTGCAGGGTTTATATGATGCATTTGACATTGACCTAAGTTTTTTCTCACCTTATCGTCCACAAGTAAATGGATAGGTGGAAGCCTCTAACAAAATCCTCAACAAAATGCTAACCAAAGTACTTAGTACTTTAGGTTGGGATTAAAATTTTCACATCCCCTTCACTTTATGGGCTTATCGCATTATCATTCCAACCTCTAAGGGTGCTACCCCTTTCTCTCTAGTCTTTGAAGTAGAGGCAATTTTACCTCTCAAATTCTAAATCTTGTCTCTTCGCATATCTTTTCAAGAGATCATCTCTGAGGATGATTATTGTCAGCACCATTTAGCTCAGCTTGAGCTACTCAATAAGTGTCATCTATCCACCCTTAATCTTCTTCATGTATATCAATAATGCATAAATCATGCCTATAATAAACACCTTAAAGTATGAGACTTCAATATTAGAGACCTCATCCTAAAATAAAACCAACATGTGACCAACATGGAGAAAAGCAAAAGAGGTAAGTTTGCTTTCAATTGGCATAGACCCTACATCATAACCCATAAGTATGGATCAAGGGATTATCATTTGTCCTCTCTCAAAGGAAAACCAAAACCTGAGCCTCTCAATGCTTTACATCTGTGTTTGTTCTTCTATTAAAAAAAGTATCAAGCTCACCTTTTTGGTCTAACTTAAGCTCATCCCTTGATTATGATATTTTTACCTTCACCCATCTTCCTCCTCTCCTTTTGAGGATAATTGATTAAAAAATATAACCATGTGATTAACTATCATATTCATAACCTAATCCTAAATATGGGTACCATGACTCTACCCATAGCATGGTTCTCATGGATACTTCTCATCTCTAACAAGATGAAATCCAATGGTCATTATCTCTCAAAACCACACCTTTTCACCATATCATTAACCATCTTTTGTTAAAGTTTTTCCCTCATAAAGGTAAACCTCCAAACCTAATTAGACTTGTCTATATCTAAAAACATCACATCCAAAAACAATTTGGATATCAAAAAATTACTTGGGTTAATATCTCTATCATTGCAGACTGCTCCCTTGAAGGATAGTTGCCCAAAAATAATATAAAAATTGCTTAAATTGAAGGTATATTGCTCCCTTGAAGGACAACTATAAAAAAAAAAATAGCATTAAACAAAGCATATAAACTTAGACCACTCCCTCGAAGGATGGCTAAGTTAACTTTGTAAAAAAATAGAGCAATTTCTTGGAAGCTTCCTGCATCAATCAACTTCCCATATATGACAATAAAGCAAAAGACCCACTACCACAATCACACAAAATCAAAATAATCTAAAGATGTAATCAGCTCTAAAGTATCATAATAAGGTGGAAGCCATAATCAACTTACATATGTAGACTTCCTACATTGATCAGTCTACATCTAGCATATGACAGGGACTTGTTTATTATCATTCTTCGGTCACCTATAGAAGGGGAAAACTAACCCACATTAGGTTACCATACATATTACCCATTATCCTTCACACCACCTATCACCCATCTTCCCTTTATAATATCTATAAATCAAGGGATTTAGAGCTTACTTGACACAATGTGGTCAAGAAACTTGTTTTATCAACCAACACACGCTAATGCGAAGCATTCAAAAGGCTTATGTTCCTTAAGCCAATCCAACCTCGGGTTTTGTTTTGTTTTATCCTTGTCAACAAAAAGGCATTATACCTCATTTCTTATTTTCTCATCATGGATTCATGTATTCTATTGGACCTATGTCTCATGATTTTTCATGTCTTTTCTAACATCTAGTATGGTTATCTAACCTATTTATGTGCCACCACTATCATCCATAAAATCATCATAACCCTAACCATGAATAACATCAAAATAACATTAATTTCAAATCCCTATTTATGATCAATCAACCCACCTTTTGAGATACCTCTCTCCACAACCTTAATCCATCTTTGAAACACACTCTTTCTCTGCCAACCTTCAACAAAACTAGACCATGTAGTCCATCAAATTGGAGCAACCCATTTAAGCACCACTCTCAAACCCTTGTTGAACTATATTGGCCTGATGTCCATGGACTATGTAGACATTTCTTGACTTTTAAGGGCAATTCAACCACTAATAACTAATTACCATCCCATTTTTCTTCTCATTAATTTCCATTACTAATAGCATCCTCTTGCTTAGGGCATCCTATATCAGGGAAGCTTTGGATTTTTCCTAGCATCCTTGTATTTTAACATCATCTAATACTTCCTCTTTATTTTCCCCCCATTATTGGGAGAGCTAAATTGGTCTAAGGTCTTTTTGGACTATGTAGGTAGTGCTCAGTTACTGAGGTCATCTCAGCCACATCCTTTATTTTCTTTTCCCTTATCACCTAATATCTCTTCCTCCACTTCTCTACCTATCTCTTCACCATCTCCCTCCCTTCAACTTGTCAATCTCTTTTAACATAAGTATTGGTAGCCTTCTTTATTGGCCCCTCTTATCTCCCATAAAGCCACCATCTATTTTTTTTGTTGACTTCCTATCACTTTTCCTTATGCATGCTTCATGGCTCATTCCTCCACCCACTTTTCATGTTTTTTGTCCCTCTCTCTACTTCTTACCAACCTTTCCCTTCATCCCCTTTGTCTTCTTTCACCATCCTCATCATTTCCCCTTACCTTTGGAAACCTATCATACCCTCTTCCTCACTCTCTTTTCCTCACCAATTCTACATCATCCTGTACATCTTGCATGTTTTTAGTTTCTTCTATTCTTTTGCTACATCCCCTAATTTTTATTTACATGTGTCACCATTCTCTATAAATTTTCCACTCTTATCACCTTTTCCACTTTCCATTCTTTTTTTTCCTCCACAACTAGCTTCTAACTGGGTCTTTATCCTGTGAGAAGCCTTCCATAATTGCCCTTTTCTTTTTATCTGTTATAGCCTTTTTCACATCACATTCCCCTTTTCCTCTTTCCATATCGATAATCACTTATATTTTCCATCTGTGTGAGTTTCTTTGATTTATATCCCTATTTCATTCTTTATTTTTCTTCTTATCATCCTTGATCTTCATATCTTATTTTCATCCCATTTCATTTCCTTATGTTGCCCTGTTTCTTCACCACCTCACCATTTTTTACCTTGTTAATCTCTTCTAATTACCCATTCATCTTGTCAATCCCTTCTAACAAATGGATTGACACCTACCTTATCTATTCACCTTTTTGTCCACCCATCCTTTGCTTCCCTTCATTTTTCTTAACCCCTTTCCTATTTTCCATCCCATTCTCATCTCCAACACCACCATCTGATTTGCTTCATTGTTCCTCTCCTTGCCTATAATCAGCCATGCTTTCTTGTTCATGATACCACCTGCTTCTTCACTCTCCTATTACCCTTTTTGTGTCCTCAATCCACTCATTTTTCCTCTTATTTCCTTTTCTTCCATATGTTTCCTTGTTTTTCATTCTCATCACAAAACTATTTTTTTCTTGGTCTCTTTTAGACCTCTTTTTAATTCTTTCATGGCCTCCCATATTACTAATCCTCCCTTTCCCCTTCATGATGGTTACACTTCTCTCCCCATCCTTTTCAATTCTCTAATCTATCACTCCTTATACCTCCATCTTCTACCATTTATTTTTCTTCTCATCTCTCCATTTTATTTCATTTTTCTCATCCTCCTTGATGACATTCCTTGTTATTTAGGACCTTCTTTTTTCTTTCATATCCATGTTTGGATTCTTTGATCCTTATCCAACTTTGTCTTTATATGTGACCTTATTATCCTATCACTCCTACTTCATCCATCTCTTGGTCCACCTTCGCATCATCCCTTGTTGGATATCCTTTATTTTTTCCCATTCCACCTCTAGCTTCTCACTCATTAGAGTGTGGTCACTAGTTTTTATTTCTTGAACCTATGTATCCATGATTGTTTCCTCATGTCTTCCTCTCTCTTACTTTAATACATAAAATCTTGTCAGGTTCACTGCTTAAAGTGCATATATTTATTCCTTTAGTGTCTTTGTCTGTTGATCATGGGTCCTCCTTTTGTCCCTCTCCAATTAATCCCTTCACCTGACCTATCATCTATTTCCCCTTTAAACCCTCTACACATTTTGAGTTTACTTGACAGAGTGTGATCAAAACACCTTTTTATCCTTCAAAACATGCTCATGTGATGCATTCATAGGACTTATGTTCATTAAGCCAATCTCACTTCAGGTCTATTTTTAGTCCTTATCAGAGAAGAAACATCATGCCCTCTTCTTATCCTAATGTTCTTAGTTTATATTTTCATTACGACATTTGTCTCTTGATTATATTCTTCACTTTACCATCTAGTGTTGTTCATTGCCTTACCTCATATACTTTAATCATGACTATCCACATGACCATAAGTATAATAACATTAAATAACATAATATTCAACTCATCCTATACATATTTACAACAAACTATGTAATATTTTATTTAGGGTGAAAGGTGTCGCATGACACATGCAACATCATTGGATTACACACACATCGCCTAAGGCACATACATACATTATTTTCCTACTTAATCATTACATCAATTATCTGGTGGCTCTAGATTTGTGTTCAACCATATTTTACTTGATTTCTCCTTGAACTAGCATCCATAACATTCCTTATCTCAACAACCTCTAAAGGGCATACTCTGTTTCCTCTTCCACATTCTTCCCCACAAGGTAGGTATCATGTACCACCTTGGGTGTTTCACCCCACTCCATTGTTACAACCATTACATCTCTATACTCCAATTTTTATGTTTTCCTAAGTGCCACCTATTATTTCCTCAATGCACATCCCCTTAGACAATGAGGGTTCCCACCATGGATAGGCTGAAATTTATGTTTTTTGGCCCTACATCTCGTGCAGTGAAATTCTTGCCTTATTCATTGATGAGGAGGTAAGAGTTCAAGATCAAGCTTGGGTCATGGGTGTCTTTCCTCTTATTATTAGTTTAATAGTACTTCCATTATTTCCATTACATGTTTTAGTATCTGGTAGATATGCACATTCACCATATTGATTATTTTAGGTTGTGGGGGTTGCTGATTGTCTCTGCCATGTTTCCCATTGTTCACCATCTTCAACCTTGTGTAGTTATTTAAACTATTTGTAACCTAAAAAACCAAATAAATTAATAATATACATTCATCCTTAGCATGATTCTTTAAATAAAATACCTGACCATTCTTCCTCATCAACATGATTATCCATTCCCCTATTGGGAAGGGTCTTATGATGTCACTGATTCCCTTGAATAGTCTTCCCACTTGAAATGGTCATGTTAAATTACCTTTTCATGTGGGCACATCACCCTCAATTTGATTGGTTGTCTCTATAAATTCATTATGCACCATCATGATGTCTTTTTATTTCCCTTATTGTTTGATCCACATACAATGTCTTTGCATGCTTTGTCATCTTGTGGTCTTTGTGGGCTTGATAGTATTTTGCATCATTATCACCTTTGCCTTAATTGATGTAAATTAGCTTCCAACCATGGGTTAATACAATGGTCATGCCTTTGAAACTACTACTATTATTGATGGTCGTAGCTTCCAAATACTTGCCACAGTAGAAACTCCCTCATCTTATCTAGCTATATACTCAATAACCTAGGCCATTTGGCTCCCTGCTAGTATTACCTCTTTTGAGTGGAACCTAAAGTCATTAGTTTTGAGGTAATAGGATAGAGGATGTAAACATGGACACCTTTTTCCCATACTAGCTATGTAGCTCTTGATTAAAGCATAGTCCATCCTCTATTGCTCACCATGCTGTTGATTTTATACCTCATAAAATCTACTTAGCCATCAAATAAATTCTTTGCATGTCATCACTTCACTACTACCCTTAAAACTTGGTTCATAATGATGATGAATTTTTGCCAATGAGACTATGTAGATCCTAATAGATACCCATCTCCTAAAACTTGGCTCATAGTGATAGATGTCATCATTATGCTTATACCTTCACACAATTTTAGAAGGTGTAACCTCCTTATGAAGGCACATCTTCTTTGGCTTAGATTCATTGATGGACATTTTTTAGTATTTAACATTGTGTTAAGCCCTTATTTATCCCACCTTACCAACCTATGATTTATCTTCCTAATGAGTGTGGGATCATTATGATGGATATTCACTGGTTGCCACCCTCACCATTATGTGAGCACCTTTCCCTATGCCCCCACCATTATGTGAGTACCTCTCTTTATGCTCTCACAATTTTGTAATAAAACTATACTAAACACCCACCCTAGCCACCTCGTCACCTTTCCATTGGTCCCTTTCAATCCTACTTGTGCATTTTTTATGACAACTTTTTCCTGGTCTCTAGACAATAGTGATAACATTAACATGTTGACCATCTTACATTTATGCCACCTCACGCTTACTTGACCCACTTGTGTTTTCCATGGGAGAACTTTCAAATTTGAATGCCCATGAAAAAACTAACCCTATCTAGGAGACTAATAGGTGTATTTGGTTGTAATTATAGTCACACAATATATTGGTCACTTATCCCTTAGCACTACCCTTTATTTTTATTAGTCATGGTAACCTTGTCTTTGTATGATCTTGGATATCAAAATTTTTATTTTAATTTGCACACCTATTTTGGATTTAGTGTCCAACCTTTCATCTACCTTTTTCATCAACTTCTCTGCCTTTTGGAGCTCCCCTTTATCTACAAACCTTTAACCCAACCTAAACTATGTGGCACATCAAATTTGGGCAACCCATTTGAACACCATTAACTAGTCATAGTAAAACTACATTTGGCCTGGCATTTTTGTTGGATATCACATCTAAAAAACTATGTAGGTAGCTTCCACTTTCCTAATACATATGGAGTCAGCTTGGCCACCTGATACATGAACCCTTGCTGACCACTCTCTTTGACTACCCAACTGTTAGCCCACATCCACCTCGATGTTGGCCATTTTTGACCCAATATATTCACATATTTTGCAATGACCTTGTTTTGGTCCTTTTGACCACACTGACCATTTTTTCCATGTTGAACATTTGAATTTTCACCACCTAGTGCACAACCAGAACATTTGTGTTTTTTAAGGGAGCACTTCCTAGCTCAGATACCTATGAATAGCACTGACCTTATCTAAGAGACTAACAAGTGTACCTAACCATAGTTATGATCATGTGGTACATTGGTCACTTGTACCTTAGAATTGAACCTTATTTTTACCAACATTGGTAACTTTAGTTTGTATGTGATCTTGGATATTTCACTTAGTCACAATTTGTGCACATGTTTTGCATTTCAATTACCCACCCCTTTTTTATCACCACCCAGTGACTCACTATTAATTTCTTATCAAACTTGTACCCAATTCTACTTTCCCTCATCACCTCATTATTTAAGGGGGAACACCTCCTCCCATACTCAAGGTATCCTAACCATCGACCAAGTGAACCATTTTTATTTTGCAGCTTGTTTAATTCAAAGTTGTATAACAAAAAGGGGCAAAATATAAACACTAGAAAACTACGCACTTGCAGTCCTAGATGTCTAAATGTCTTAAGCCCACCTTTGGGACCACTTAACCCTTCTTGACCCTTAACCCAATCCCTCTTAACCTAACTAAGTCACTATTATGAATCACTATTCAAAAGTACTATTCTAAAAGTACTATTTGAAATCACTATTCTAAGTCACTATTCAAAATCATTGTTTACTATCATTATTCATTATGGGACCCACTATCACTATTCATGATGATATAGCATGTGACATGGCAAGGTAACTCAATGGTGATATGGCAAGTGACATGGATTGAAAGTGAGGTGGCTCAAAGTGGGACATCATACCCCACTTGGGACCCTCATCTGAGGTGCCTAATGACATCATTAAACATCACAAGGGTTCCCCTTCAAAGTTTGGTGACTTTATCCTCATGGGGTCATCATCCAACATGTATTTTTGTCCCCATACATGAAAATGGCCTTCAAATTGGTGTTTCCACTTGTTAAGTGCTTTGGGAAAAGATAGAAGTGGGTGGTGGAAGGTAGTTTGGACCCATATTGACACATGGGCATGATATCCACTTATTTTGGACACACTTACAAAGTGGGAGACACACTTATGAAGTGGGAATCCCACCATATTTATCCTTCATGACCACTTATCTACCCATAGGGAAAAGACATAAGTGGGTGGTGGAAAGTATTTTGGACTCATTTGGGTCTATGGGCATTATCTCCACCCATTTTTGGACACATTAACAAAGTGGTAGGAACTTTAAAAAAGTGGAAGACACACTTTATGAAGTGGGAATCCCACCACACTTATCCCATGACTCATTTATGATCCCACTAGGAAAATGGTGCCATATTTCACTATTCCCTTCTTTTGGCATGTTTCTTAACATCAAATGCTATAAATATGAACCTCCCCATTCACCCATGGGTTAAGTTAGTTTTTGGTTAGATAATTTCATCTTACAGGTCATCTAATTGTGAAGGAGATCACTCATCCATCTTGGAGAAAATCTCAAGAAACAAAGCTCTACTATATTTACAAGCCAACATCTTCCGCATCTTCATCAATAATTTCAACAACTACCATCTTCATCAGCATCTTTAAGGTAACTTGTCAAAGTTATTGTTAATTTTGTATTTTAATTATCCCCTTGGCATTTCCTTTTATTTATCATTTACCCTTTTTACCCTTTTCCCTCTTAACCCATTCACCCTTTTACACCTTTTCCCTCTTAACCCATTTACACTTTTTCCCCTTTACCATATTTACCCTTTTGTCCCTTTGCCATCTTTACCCATTTACCCTTTTTGCCACCTTTATTCTCTTGACCATTTACCCTTTTTTCCATATTACCTTTTTACCTTCTCAAACATTCACCCCTTACCTTTTACCATCTCAACCATTTATCAACCAACCAACCAAACCATCTTTTCTTAACCCTTGTCATATTGCCAAACCAAAACCATTACCTTGCTTTGACTAATTTTTAGCATTAGGTGCTTTATTTAGTCATTTTCTAGCAAAGAATTTATATTTATTGTATTTAGTTTCAGTTTTACTATCATTTAATGCAATTATATTTATTTTATCATTTCAACTTAATTGTTTAAATAAGGTGGATTGACAACCTCCTAGGAAGCTTTTGCTTTTAGGATCTAGCTCATGCTAGGCAATCCACCCAACTACTTGTCTAACCCTCAAGTTTTCTTGAGTGATTTTTTATTGTAGGTTATTCCTTCATAGCCAAAGAGGACTTCTTCATCAATCATCTAGATCAGGTGTGCACTTTCTACTAGGTTTTTCTACACACCCTTCATTTTAGTTTTATCTATTTCTTTCTCAAATTAAAGAAAAGCAAAAATTTAGAGTAAAACACATACATTGATTTTAAGTGCATGCTTGGATGAAATATAAACTTTTTCATGATGTTTGGAATGAAGATCAACAATATTTATTTTTGCCATACTCTTCCTTTTGCTCTTTTTTTGACTTGGACCACCTTAGTTTAGCTTGTCATTGTAAATATCCATTCTAAATTAATTCTTAATTTAGTTTTTGATCATAATTCACTATTATTTACATAATTATTACATAGATATATTTTTTTACCACGATGGCTCCCAAACACCAACTAATATAAATAGTGTGAAACAATCACTTGTTCTACCTCTATTCTACCAACAGATACCAAGATTATCACAACCTAAAACTCATGCACTAAATTCTCTAAATTATAAAATGAGAAGTGTTTTTAAACACTGGGAATCTATGGTACATATTTAGGCATCAACAATTCCTATTATTTTCTTAGATACTAGTACCATATTGACTATCCAATTTGAGTAGTCTAGTATGAAGCTAACTTATAACTATTTTTGCAACTCCTTCACGAGTAGTGCCACTTTTGGATGCATTTTAAGAGTTTTGTTTGACTATTTTTTAATATTTATGTACAAAAATATGAATAAATAGTGATGTATCAAATCCCAACATGTCTACATATGATCATACAAACACATCTAAATTTTTTTTGAGGAGTTGAGTTAAAGTGGATTGTGCTTTTGGATTAAGAGAAGCATCAAGTTTCATAATCTTAGGTTTTTCTTCAATTCCAATATTTATGTCAATGGCATTTTCAATTAATAAAGTGGATTATTATTTCAACTTTATTTGAAGTCGAGAAAGATTAAGTTTCTCCTCAAGGTCTTGTTGATTAGGAATGTCTTCATCAATATTTTTAAATTTGGAGCTTCATCATCTGATATTTTTGTGAACCAAAATGTATTATTCATTTGATGGTGTGAATGAGTAGATATTTTAAGTTCTAAAAAGTATTCATATTTTTCCAATTTAATTGAATAACCCTTTTTTAACCTCTTATTTGAATATGATCTCTAATTCTTAGAAACTCAAATATGGCCTCATAATTATAAAAATGATCAAGGGTGGTTTTTGTTGGTCACATAAGATAAGTTGTGGAAAGGTTAGTTCGAGGGTCAAAAAAATGTTGTCATGAAATAGGTTGGTGATGGATAGGTCGTAAAAATGACTATAAATGGAACTTTTTTCAATGTCTAAAGAGGTATCCTTAGATGTGGTATAAGAATTGCTATCACAATTTCATATGCTCAAACTAGATTGTTTGAATCCAATACCTTGAAAGGATTCATGTGTTATAGAAAGTATAGGTTCATTGAGACCTTGTTCATGGATACCAATACCTTTTCCTTTATAGTTCATGATATTGCACATAATGGATTTAGGTATAACATATTGATTGGTTTGGAAACATGTATCTAATTCATTAAAATAGAGCCAAGAGGAGTTTGAATCTTTAATCTATTATTTATAAATGAACCTACCTTCCATGAAATATTTTTTCCAATCTTAAAAACCACGTGTTTGATTTTTATGATGGGACTATTAGCAACCAAAGTTTCACCCTACTGAAGTAGACTGCTCAGATCTTCTTCATACCTAAACTAACATTAGATTATTCTAAGGCTGTGGGATACTTGTAACTATATCAAACCTCTAGATTATGAGGCTATCTCATTTTAATATATCAATTTTGGATTAGTTACTAAAACCTACTTGATTTGGGATGAAAATAGTTAGAAATATTGTTGAAAGGGAAAACCTAGGTTAGTGATGGTGATGCACCTAAATGATGAATGATCCTATGTAAACCTTGTTATTAAGCACACTTGTGAATCAAAAGGGAATATATTGTCAACAATACTTTCTTAAAATAATCCTAAACATTAATATTTTAGATGAAGTTTTAATATAAGGTCTACAAATTGAAGGTAAAGGAATAAAGATCTATAAAGATACTACATACTAACACTCTTCAACACAATTTATATTCTTTAACACTTTAGGTGCCCTGTAGAGGATGAAAATATAGTATTAGGTGAATGAGAGGACTTAAAAAAAGATATAAATATCACATTTATATTAAAATAAATAATCAAAATAACAAACTAACAACCATGGATAAGTCTGCAACAAATGTTTCTTATTAACTCCAGGTAAGTTATAATTTTAGCATAGTTTTTGTATACCAGCCTAAGGGATCCCAAAAATAATCATAAAGCCTAAGTATATATAAAAAGAGGTGAGAAAGAGAAATATGGCATATATTGAAATATAAGACATCAACTTTAATACAACTCCAATATCTTTTTAGTTATTAACAACTACAAATAGTCTTCAAGAAGTTTCCTTTTGATTGATGCTCTTGCATGAGTTGTTTGGCATTGGAAAGAGGTATTTAAGGAAGTAGTTGACCAATTAAAAATCCTATTCAAACATGGTATGCCTTATCTTTGTTAGATAACTCCTGCATGATGCCACTTTTGGGTGAGTTAACTCATGATTTGACACTCAAGATGAGTCATCCATGTGACTAGTAGTTGAAGACCAATTGTGCATAGAATTACCACTTGAAGACTAGATATGCATGTGATTGACATAAATGGTTAGTTATGTGGAATGAAATACTTCTTATCAACTCCATTCAATCAATTTTATTATGTCATTCTTCATTTTACTTGCTTAATCAAGTAGGTCTACTAGGCTAATTAGGCATAGTAGCCTAATTGTTTGTGCTTAATGGCTATTAGAACTTGCATGAAACCTTGAAAAATTGAAAATATAGTGATTTTGATGCCTTGAAAAATATCTCATATCATTAAATAGGTATCCTTGAGAAAGA